>OX104066.1:139129162-139233153 GCA_944474145.2 Dicrocoelium dendriticum | reverse complement strand
GACAACTCATGGGCGGATTGATGTGAATGAGTGATAGCCTGGTTAACAAAGGGCGTACGGGAATGGGTGTCATGGGATGAAGCGTAATCGGTTTTTGAATTTGAATGAAAACACAAGCAGGCACTTTGACGGCTTTTGAAATGTGAATTGGGGGATTTCAGCTTTAGTCATGGGCTGAATGGTGCACGTCATCAGCAATGGAAGTGGCTGATCTCCTACGGCTTCATTACTCCCAAACTTGCCAGCAAGTAACAAGCCCAAATATTCTCCTCGTTTCTAGTACTCTATCGTCGAGTTTCAACCTCACCTTCTCTGAGGAAGCTGGGTTGAAGATGTTGTTATTCTTGCGTATTCACAGTTCTCCTGGAGTCGACAACATCCGACCAAAACCGCTGCAGGCGGAAGGTAGTTAGTCTAGCTGAACCACCGGCTGTTTTTCTATCAGCATGTCTAGAAGAAAACCATATTCCACCGGTATGGAAGCTAGGGTTTATCAAGCCTATCCATTAAGGAGGTAGCCGCACTGACCTTACCAACTACCGACTAATAACACTACTTCCTGTACTATCCAAAGTGATGGATTCAGTCATGGCAAATGCGCTGATGCAGCATCTGGAAAGCCACAACATAATATCCCGGAGTAACATGGCTTTCGTCAAAAGCGTTTATGTACTACCAACTTATTAATTGCAAGTAATAGCTGGACTGAAGCCGCTGCTTTTGGAACCGGAGTCAATGTTACTTACCTGGACTGCTTAAAAGCGTTTGTTCGCTTATACCACGAATTCTCCTTCAGAAGCTTCGGAACTACGGTATTTGCGACCCAATCATGATTTGTATTAGCAATGTTCTACATGAACGACGGCTAGCGGTGAGAGCTCGAGAATCATTGTCCAATGAAATCGATGTGGTCTGCGGTGTACCACAAGGCTTGGTGCTTAGACGTCGTCTATTCTTAATGCTCATTAACGATTTAGCAAGATCAATTGCTTCCGATTTCCTAGTTTTCGCTTATGATAACAAGATATGGCAAAGGAGCAGAGGACCGGACGACCACGTGCGGCTCCAGTGCGATCTTAACACGGTGTCGAGCTGGTCAGTTCAAAACGCCATACCATTCAAGGTGGACAAATGTTGTGTTGTGCAACTACGCCCTAGACATAACTACACCTATTTGCTTGCGCTAAACGGATTGCAGACCAGCTCTCAGGAATGTGACTGTGGTGTGCTGGTACAGGGCGACCTTAACTGTTCAAAACAGGCTTAAATAGCTGCGAAAAGCGGCAACCAGCACGTCGAGATGCTGCGAAGGACATTCAGGAAGTTCAACCCATCAATCTTCCTAATGATGTACAATTCCTAAGTGCCCCCGCATGTTGAATACGCCCTCCAAGCTTGGCAACCTTGGTTGAAGCGTGACCTAGAGGCGTTAGAGTCACAGCAACGAAGAGCAACAAAGAATGTAATGGACTTGCGTTATCAATCTTACCGCCGAAGACTGAAGTTCCTGGGAATTTTCAGCGGACTCTATCAATGGCTGCGTGGCAAACTCATATCAGCGCATCAAGTATTGAGTGACCCCAACCACGTATGCCGCCACTAGCTGAACCTTAGCCACAACAGGCAGCTCAGGGGTAACTGCCTACAATTAAAGGAACAATATAGCCGTCTAGAGTGTCGACGTAATTACTTTTCCCTTCGGGTTTGTCAACTGAAACGCACTCCTAGGCTCAGTCGTATCCTCCCCTACCTTGCACGTCTTCAAAAAGCGATTAGATGTTGCTCTTCGCTCCCAGCACTTTGTTACCTAAACTCCTCTATTGTTGATTAAGCCAAGCATACTTTCTGCAGTATTTATCTATCAAATGGACCCAAGTGAGCGACCATATTTTACTTTACTCAAGCCTTAAATCAGCAACCATTGCAACCCAGTGTACTTCTGAACGTTTAGGCTTATTTTTTTTAATTTTGATGCTATTTTATCAAAGTGTTCTTCTCGGCAGACGTTTGCTTGACGACCCACAATTATTTTGACTTTCACGTATTCACCCCAACCTTCCCACGGGACATGTCAAGCACTTGCCTTTTTTCCTGATAAACCGTTGTTTATTGTTCAATTGAAAAATAAGCCGCTCGCCATTGTGAGATGACGGCAGGGTCTACTAAACATTCAAAGCTAAGGGCAGGAGCGATAAGCGAAAGAACTAAATACCGCAGCTGTACCAAAATTAGAGTTGCTGTGAAGGCTCTGAAATGGACCAGGGTTTGCAAATTAAGATAGGCAGCAGCATTAAATAATGCCAATGTATATTGAACTAAAGAAATACAGAGATAGCTGGAGTCCTGCATGAGCGAAAGTCAAAGAGGTGGCCACGAGTAAGTAATAATAAAACATGTCGAAAGGAGAGGTTAACAAGCGGCTGTGCGCTGGCCAAAATGAGATTCCATTGCTCGCTACTAGAGGATGAAAGGACAGCGAACTGGCAAAATGCAACCATAGAGTAAGGTGGTTGAAGCCGTCAGTGCATACGAGGCAGCGAAGAACAGGTAATTAACTTATGATATTGTGCTAAGATAACAGTGTCACTGTAGACTGAGAAAGGGAAAGACAGAAAGAGCTGGACGCCTACATAGGTAAGTGTCGAAGACATTGCAGCGATATTAGATAAATGAATCTGTGGAAAAGCGACGCTAACGAGCGATTGTGCGTTGACCATTCGAGACGTCTTTACTTGCTAGTAGAGAGCTTAGGAAGGTTATTTGATAAAAGGACAGCAAACTGGCGGAATGCGAGCATACGTTAAGTTTGTTACAGGTGTCAGTGCATATGTGGGTAAAGCGCAGCGGCGCACAGGTAATTAAGTCATGTTAGGGTGCTAAGAGAATAGTGTTAATCTAGTCTGAGCCAGAGTGAGTCAGGGCGAGAACAGAAGTCAAAGAGGTTGCGGCGAGTAATGGATAAAAAGAATATGGAAAAGGATTACTGAACATCAGGACTTGGTTGGATTTGGCATAGCAGCAGCCAAAAATGAAAAGGGAGGGGACGGCTCCAACGATGCATGGAATATAAAAGGATCTAGACGGCGAATTTAAGGTTCAGGCTGTAAAACTGCGGCCAAGTCTCCAAAGATTCCAAAACTTTGTTCCTGAACTAGGTTGAAAAAGCAAGTAGCTGTGGAAATTAGAGACCATGGTAGTAGAGTTGAGGTCCAAATCCTCTGCAGAAGCTGGAGTTTTAGCATGAGGCAGATGTGAAAGATTAAGTTAGCGGAAGACTGATGGCAACCATTAGGTGAGAAGGAGAGATCCGGGAAGACCAAAATTATAACGACGATTTGAAGACAGGCATCGTAGTTCCTTAGGGTCAGGTGAGATCTTATTAAGAAGATGCATATATGTGGTCAGATCCGTTTTCCCAAAGCTCCTGTTCACGACTGTTAATGAAAAAATAGAAATGTGACTGACAGTGAGACAACCGTATAGTGACGAACCGAATTGGAGTGCATTATTGGATGTCCATACAGCATGTGAAAGCCTGCTCCAGACCTATGCGTATTTGTAGAGATAGAAGTTTGCACACGTACTGCTACCAGCTTATGATAGGATAATGGAGTGTGGCCCAATACGAAGATTGTACGCCATGTTACCTGATGGTATGAAATGCGTCAGTGAGCTCGCATGGGGATTACTGGTATTTAGGTATAGGAAGATGAAGTTGGTTTTAAGTATTCACAACCATAGAGGCTCTAGCGAGAGTACGATGCGCCGACTACGACAGTTGGGAGCAAGTGTCCCGGAAGACTTTTGTTACATGATTGTTAGACGTTTCCAGTGGAAACTCCGTTGCATTTTCTGGAGTTGGTAAACACAATTGAGCAGTATTCTAGCACAGGTCGGGCGCAGGTTTTGTAAAGAGCAAAGCAAGATTCTTGTACTGCCATGGAATTGAATGTGCAGCTTATGTGGGTGCGTGCTTTTGTTGTGCAATAGCTTACTTGTTTGGCAAAGTTCAAAGAATTGGAGGAAAGTACACCTAGATCCTGATTTGTGTGGCTATTCCCGAGCGGTGTGCCTTAAAGTGCTAATGTACGTACAACGGTATGAGTGGATATTGCAGTTCGCCGGTTAGGATGCCAGTGTAGTGCTTTTACAGTGCTGTTATTCAGTTGTACCTTCCTATTTCCACTGCCATTATTTATAGTACAGTTTTGTTTTAAATAGCCGCAAAACTGTACAATAGCTAATGCAAATTGAAATAGGAAGAGGCAATTGGAACAATGGAACTGTACAAGCGCTACAAGTTGAATTGCCTTGTGGTGACTGTCGGGGATGTTTTCTTTTACGTTAGCAACAGCGGCCAATAAGCGAAGCGTAAAAATTAACTAAAGTGGTACAGAGCTTAGTTGGAACATAGACGTGTTGCACGTAGTGGTTTGCACATATGGCGTCGGCAAATCCCCTGTATCCCAAAGATGCACTCCGGCCATTCCAAGAGCAAGGTGCATATTAAAATCACCACCCACTGCCATGTGATGTAGGGATGTTGTGGAAACATCAGTGTGGAGCTCTAACAGTTTACTAACATTGGAACTAGTTAAATAGGGAGTTGTATATTCAACCAACTAGGAGATCAAGTTTACTCCCATTCATCTGGATCCACACTGGATCCTCAGGGTCTCCAATTGGTAGTAGCTCGAAATCGAAGGCACCAAAACCATCCGATACGTAAGTAAGGTATCCACCTCCGAATTGTTTGACGCGTCCACTGTAGAATGTGGTGCACTCAGGGCTATGTGAAAAGCTGTCAGGGGTGCTTAGAGAGTGCCGTGTTTCTGTGAACAGGACAACTTGTGGATAGGACAGAAAAACGAATAGACCGCTGTAGTGCATTTTAAGCTTGATGAAACCTGCGTCGATAAGGAGCATACTGTAGTTTCCACTGCATATGTCTTTAGAGGGTGTGAAGTCGGGGTCGTTTATAATAGCACCGAGTGCAACTACGGTGAAGTCAGTAAAGGGTGAGACTTTGACTTACAAGTGAGACGCATGTTGCAGTTGCTGCTTTACAACTATCTGTGGAGATGCATTGAATTGCCTGGCCGTATTTGGTATTGTGAGCTCATAGATCCTCCGGTGGCGGGCGGCTATACGAATGTGATAGGGGTTTGGTAAGATAACGTATCAAACGGCTTATTTCTACGCGCAGAAACCTTTAGACCGCCACTTCAGGAGGTTGATGTAATAAGAGCAGTAGCAATATCGCGTGCATTTAGGTCATGCAGTTGATTATCGTCAGCTTCTATTCAGGGCTGGTTTGTTGGCGAAAAGGGGAAGGAGGGGGCTATTGAGGTCTCTAGGGTAGACCGAGTGTGGATATAAGGAACGACGCAAAAGAAGAAAGACCAGTTAGTCAATACACTTTGACTGCGAAGGCAGCTCGCTATATGGGGGCGTCAAATGCGGGTTAACGGGGTAAAGTGCAACTTCGTGGGATAGGAGGGCGTCACCGAGGCGTTGGGGGAATAGAGTTATGTTTCACGCTCAAGAACGTAAAGCAGATTCTTGGGCAGCCTCTCAAGTCGAAAAATTTGTCATCCCCACAACATGGCTTCGTGAAAGGCTGCTTATGCATCACCAATTTATTGTTGCTGAGACACAAATGGTTTCAATCGCTGAACTAAGGCAAGTCGGTCGACGTCATTTACCTTAATTTCAGTAAAGCTTTTGACAAAGTGCATCATGGAGTGCTCCTCAACAGTCTGATTGTAAGCAGTGTTGTCGGCTCGCTACACCGATGTATCAAGAGCTTCCTTGTTGCTCGATATTGTTGGGTCCAGGTTGACAATCATTTGAGCGAGTGGTAGCCATCGAGTAGTTGCGTGCTCCAAGACACTGTACTGGTTCCGATTTTGTTTCTAATCCCTAAAAGTGATGTGTCTCAGCTACTCCGTTCACCTTGTGCATTGTCTGCAGATGACTTGAAAGTGTGGAGAGTAGTCCGCACACCAAATGGCTGTGACCTGCCTTAGCAGGAACTCAACCGCCTCTCCACGTCGTTGCAGTAGTTGATCTTCAGAGTAACCCGGTCAAATCACAATAAGTGAGGCTGGATAAGTGTGAGTACAATCGGACCTTCACGGTGGAAGGTCATCCGTTGCATCCCGCGCCTATCGTGCTAGCTCTCCGTGTACTCTCACGCTACGACCTAAAGTCCATGGACAATAAGGATAGGCTTTACCAAAACAGCCTCCGCATTCTTTGGGAGCTCAAGCGCAGCTTCAACGCTTGGTCCTAAGAGATTGTCACTCGGCTGATTGTCTTAATAATACGACCAATGGCTCTCCCACATACTGTTCCATTACCCGGGGTGAGGAATAATATATTGAGCTAGTGCAGCGTGTGACCATAAGGCTGCTTCTAAATGTACGAGCTGTGCCGTACAAAGACCGGTGTAATAAACTAGGGCTTTACAAATTAGCATATTGTCGACTGCGGGTTGACATCTTCCTAACGGACCGGATATTACATTTTGGTGATTCCCTCATGTTGTGACCGCTACTTCATTTGCGCACACTAAGCAGCACACGAGGACACCGGTACAAACTTGTCGTACCGGATTTAAAGTGGGTCGCTCATCAACGCTGTTTCTAACGGAGCGTAGTAAATGCATGAAACAACCTGCCGCAGCAAGTAGTTGACGCAACGTCTGTGTCGGAATTTAACTACTTCCTGGACAAACACTTTGACGATGTAAAATATATCGAGGCACTCCAAATAAAGGGTCGTTCTCCCTGAGTGAAGTTAGATGCAGCTACAGAGAGATATATCTTCATGCTACTTATGACCAGTAACCAGTAATCACAGGTGAACGCTTCGCACGTGTGGTTTCATGGGAGGATAAGGGTCGGTACTGATGAAGCTTTGTCATCGACATGCCGACAGTAGAGTTGGGGTTTGCTGAAGCCGCCGGAAGGGCTGAAACCAACCGCATGGAGACAGCTTTAGCGAACAAAACAGATTTCGGAGGAGGAGTTGAACAGTTGTTAGCTTTGATGAATTTGGCTTGGTGGACAATGCGTTGCAGTGCCTAATAAAAAAGGATGGTGGAAAAAAGGGTTTATGTGCAGTTATAAATAAATAAATGGTGTATTTCTCGATAGGCCGAGACATAATGTTGAAAATATTTCATCAACTTATGGAGCAGTATACGTACAGTTGTTAAAACACAGCAATTTGTAAAACGGACAAGACAAGGTGAAAGATATATTCCGCACGTTACTACAGCGATGCTGCAAGTCATTGTTGGCTGAACGTAAAGGTCAAGTGAATGATACAGAATAAGAATTCAAGTAAAGTTCAAATTCACGTAGGAATGGAACGATAGGATGAATCCCGAAAGTTTACCTTCTTGAGCGTGTTGTCAATCCAAGAGTTGACAGATGTCGTCAGTACCAATACAACAACAGGGAAATCCTTTTATATGTCTTACAGGGCACAGTCAAGCCAATCAAATTTATGGTTGTGATCATTGTTGTTGGGAGTAGGCACACGGCAACCGCAGGTTGACAACTAATTGGTTTTGGACACACAAAGCTGGTCTAATTCGGCTTATCGCGACGGCTTCGGCAACCCGTAAAAGGCGCGCATTCGTATGAGGTAACAACCTCCGGAAAGCTGATAAGGGATTAACCCGGTGACGAGTCGCCAAAATGTGTCTGCCTATGGCGGGAGCTGGCGGCTTACGCGCGCAAGTGTCGTCGGAGGTGGATTGAGTAACTTCGCGTTGAACCCAGTTTGGTAAGTGTTCCTTCACTCTGGAATCTAAAACCCATTCGGTCCTGCCAATGTAACTGATGCCGCAGTCACACACGAATTGGTAGACACAATGTAATTTGGCGCCGACGGGTTCCTCTTCCTTTACTGAAGGTGACGGCAACTTTCGGCTTCCGTTGATAAGCACCGCCTCCGCAGCAAAGTATGTATGCTGAATGGCTGAGACAATGCGTTTGGTTATCCTTTGGTCCGGCAATTACTTGAATTTCACTAGCTTGTGTGTTTATAGTGCGGCGACTTCGAATAATGTGCTTAAAATATTAAGTAATAAGGTCTCACAATTATTTTTCCTTCTTTTGTGCATTTTGGTAATACTTTACAGTGCGTTAGCGGAGCTAAGATATTTGTACGGTTTTAAGTCTAGCAGAACAGTGTGGACAACGGCTGCAGTTATTAAGATTTACCCCATTTTCTTAAGCTTACGCTATAATTAAGCGAGGAAATTGATTATTCGCTGTCTGGACTATGACCTTTCTAAAAATTTTGCAGTCACTGCCGCGCCTTATCTATGTTAGAAGGAGGCCATGTTAAGACGTCGGACAAGGTGACACACATACGAAAATCGGATCAATAAGAAGTTCTCAACAACAGCTTTTGGTGCACTATTAGAGTGTTCCAGAACAATCTGTTCCCATCATTGGTATGAAAAGAATGCGAGAACAAAGTATGATCAAGAAGGTCAAACCTATAGTATAATTATCACTAGCACGCGCTATGTAATAGGCCTGCCTTTCCCGGTGACCACACTGATGCTTGAAAGCCATCTGCTTATTAGCCAATCAGTGCGACCGGAGCGACCTTGAGGACTATAACAACTAGCGAATAAAAATTTCTGATTTGTGAACCTAGTAATGCCCAACTCAGTTAAAGAGCTGACCACGATACTACAGCACCAACTCGAACAATCTGAGAGAGCTAGTTACGCTAAAGCAAGAACATCTTTCATCGTTTTACAGACCAAGAAGGGAAAAGTATCAGGCTGCTGTGAAATTCAACGGAAGCAGCAGTTGCAAACTTCTGGGTGACCCGGGTGCAGTTATGACCTATGAATCTTGGTTTAGAAGATAAGAAGATGTTTTCCGTTTGAAGTTCGCAGATGTTAATGGCAAATTCATGTGCATGCTGCTCTTGCGGAGGTTGGGGCTAAAGAAAACACAAAGTTTCTACGTTTTTTTGCCTAAATGCCCCAAAGCTTTTCCATTCCACCAACCTGTACAATTGTTGAATGACGTTTCTGGTGAGCAGCCATCTTTCTTCCGCATCCGGTACAGTTGCATGAAGCTAGTTAAAAATGCGTTAAACGTATTTATTCCTTACGCTAGTAACGTCAACCGTCATTCTGAGCGATTCAAACTGTAGAAGATGAAAGATGCTCAGTTAACGACGCTGCTTCCTGTTTGTTGTTTCCAAGCATCCGAGGATGCTAATACACGCACAATATTGCTTAACAAGATTAAACAGAATCTGTCTATCAATCTACTGTTCACCTTTGCGGAATGTCAGAGGTTAATCAAATTAGAGCATTACACAATTCTGATGGCTCAAATCCACAATTTATGCTCCTTAGCTTTGCTGGCGGTGTCAAAACAGTAAGAACTTTCAACCAACGTTTGGAAACTTGTGAAGAAGGTAGGCCACTATCTGCATGCTGGAAATGTGGAAAATAGAATATTTTAGACTGTCCGTAGAAAAGCAGCTCGGTAAGCAATGCAACAGACGGAGTTACAAGAAGAATCAATGCAGTCGGTTTTGCTAAGAGAGGCAAAACACTTTCGAAAGCTCATTTATTCGCTGGGAAATGCTTCGATCTAATGATGCACAAAAGTACCATCAAGACGCTTCCGAAATGTTCTTAGGAGGTACGTTAGGTTCTAAGCGACGCAATACCTGCCACCACATTAGCTAGCAGAACAGAACTACCAAGTAAGGAAGCTGACTTATGTGTTTTGAGACTCGGCCCTTCATAGGTAGGCGATAACTAGTTACTGGTTTTCGCACTACTTGTGCTCCTTTCAATAGGTGGTTCCGCAACAGGCTTTAGCCTCCAAGGGTTGGCTACTGATTTTTGGCTGGGTTCGGAGCTGGCAGGAAAGATTTCATTTCGACCGGATTCGCGCAGACAGAGGTTGTTAATAACTAATGACAACAGGTAAAGATGACAGTGCAACGAATTTCTCTGCAGAACAAGTTCAGAAGGCGCTAAGGCAACGGCGGGCACAAATGAAACTGCTCAAAACCTTGACGCAGCGGCTGTCTGTTGTATTCGGAAACAGTTTTGCGGGACATGCAGGCAAGTTCATTTGATCTGCGCTGTAATTCCATTACTGAATTTATTTATAATTCTGATTCCTTTAACCCTTACGATGCGTGGTTTAGAAGCTGAGTTGTTTTGTTCCGAACTCCTTTCAACAGTCAGGACGGCCTGAAAAGTGGAACCGCTACTCAGTTAAATATGCACAAATTGACATTCAAGATTTATTCATCATATACTGCTAAAACAGCCGAAAAATGTCAGATTTGCCGAAGCGGGGTCACAACTAAACGAAGTTCTCCGTTACTCGTCAGCGTTATTCAGCATTCGCCCTCAGCGTCTGAAAATCGTTAAACAGGACACAGACCACTATGGGGTGCTGGCTGACATAGGGAACCGCGTGTGTGGACGCTTCAACCTGCGCCCTATGACAGATGTCTAATTCAAATGCTTCATGTTAATCAACTCCACACAGTCCCCGAAAGATGCCGAGATCCGCACAAGATTACTCACCAAGCTGGAACAATTGCCAAGCACCACCCTAAAATTCCTAACGGCCGAATGCAAAAGTTTGAGGACTCTAAAACATGACACCACTATGGTCGAAATTCCTTGCGCACAACCACCAAATGTTTATGCTGTGACAGATTTAAAGCGAAACAAGGCTGATGGTTCCGTTCAGATATCACAGAACAAAACTCCTACTGCCTATTATTCAGGAGGTGGGTACCATTTGGCCCGATTCTACCCATTCATGAAGCATATTTGGCATAAGTGACAAAAACGAGGTCACAAGGAAGAACTCTGCCCGCAGTCTTGACAAGTTAATACAAAACCGTTCCGCCTCTAGAAGAAGGGCGAAATACCGTTGCAGTCACCTTGTCCGTAGTTGCCGCTTTTCATATGGAGTTCAAACCCCACAGACGTTACTTTACCGTACTTATCAACTGGATTCCTTCCAGTATGCAGGTCGACACGGCTTCTGGTATAACTATCCTTTCCAGGAGCACATAAAACCATATCATGAGGCCGGCGATTGCTGACTTTGACAAAGTGGCTCACAACACATCTGGCGGAGCAATAAATCTGCTTAGAGATATCACCTGTAAAATCGCTTTTAACAGCAAGTAAAGCCTAGAACATGCTACCTGACGGATCGACCGAACATAAAGCTACTTGAAATCGACTGAGTCAAGAGGTTAAAACTATTTGAGGTTTATCGGAATCAGATTTGCAACCGTTATGCGCCGAAACCTTACGCATCCAACGGTGTGTCCCCAGCAGAAGCGACCAGCGCACAGCTCCGCAAGCCAGTCCATAACCTTTGACCAGCTCCCGGGTCCTCATAAGTAGGAAGGAACGAGAAAATTGTGCAGGAATTCTAAAAGCGGCACGGGGCAAGGCAACGCTCATTCGAGCTCTAAGACGCAGTGCTCGCACGTGACTATTGGAAAGGCCATGCAGTATGTACTCCAAGTAAGTTAATACCCAAATATGGAGACGTCATTTATGATGTGCTCATTGGATCGCAACCTGGGTCTGCCATGCAAATCAGTTACGCCCAAAGTTGTGCCGACTAGAAACGAGGAAATCAGCCAAGCTGCCTTTCGACCACCTTGTGGAGCACTGCAACTTACCGAAACCAGACAGGTCTGGTGACAATCAATCAAGCGATGCAACTGATAGTCAAGTGCCAACACTAAGAGCATTTCAACCCACGAGAGGAACGGACAGAAGGAAAACGCCGTCTTCCAGACTACATGCATGCCCAAGGCTATTATCCTACAGCGCATCCACGATCTCAAGTAGGTAGATGACAGGGAGAGGAAAATCTACTTGGAAAACTCATGTATTCGCTGGGGAACGATTTAGACCAATGATGTACAAACGAAACCTCAAGATGTTTTAGGAATGTTCTTAGCATGAATATACAGGTCTACACGACGCACGTACCTACCGGCTCAATGAATAGTGGAACTGAACTACCCATCAGGGCAGCTAACCTAGCTGTTCTGAGACGCGAAACTTCCTAAGTAGACAATTAACTTTCCAATAGTTTTCACACTCCATGTACTCCTTTCAATAGCTGCTTTTGCAACGCACTGATGTATCCAAGCGTTGGCTTGAGATTTTCAGCTAGGGTTTGGAGCTGGCAAGTAACGATTTCAGTTGAACCAGAATCGCGCAGAACGAGGTAGATCATAACTGTGTTGCTGTAAAGCGTTATGTTTTCACTAACTATTCCAGTAACTTTGTGCCAATCTCATTACTCGGGAAGGTCGATTTGTTTTTTCAGGACAATATCCCATCTTTCAGGGCTTCAACAACACTTTAGCATATTTTATTGGATATCCCTCGAAGACTTTACGTGGTTCTGTAGATGATCAAACGACACATACAGTAATATTCAATACATGACCTACCAATCAGCCAAGCCATTCGGTTAGGACAGAACAGGACCCAGGAACAAAATAGGCACTCGCCCAACGCATCATCCAACGGAAAATGGGACGCAACTTAACTGCGAATAACCGAGCAAATAAATGCTCACCAAGAAGTATAGTCAGTTACAACTTGATATTCAATGAATCGGTGGCAGTGTTTCAGGACGTGATGGGTATTCGTCTGGTGAGCGTTCTCTTAATAAAAGCGACAAATTTCCGCTTAACAACACTGCAAAGTAGCGAATGTGACTTGCCACCAAATAAAGTCACAGCCCATAAGTTCACACTAGCAGGTCAACTAGCGTCAAGATTCTTGATCATTGGATCATTGGATCATGGAAATGTGGAGAGCAGAAGGAAAAATCCTTTGTCATCCTTTGATTTGTTTGTTACACTGGCACTTTTACATCGGCATATACTGTCACTTCTTCTCTGTACGATTTCACGCATATATCGTAGTCTCTTTTCTTTCTATGAGCTCACCGTTGACTTGTCCGTTACGTGCTCACAAACTCAGTATATCATCAAATCTCTCTCGATCTTGCTCTTCAATTTTCTACTGATCTATCATCCGGGATTCTTGATCTAGTACTAGCTGATGTACGACTGCAATATATGGCAGACCGATTATGTTTTTACAAACGGATTCCGATCTCACGACAGCCCAAATATTCTTTGTACCTTAGCACCATTGTACAGTTTCAATCATGAACGTTTGAACAATTTTATACTGTAGCTGCTACAATTGCCATAAACTGTCTGTACAATTGCACCTACCTCCATGGGCGTGCCTCGCATAGTCGAGAATAAAATTTTGATTGATTGATTTATTTAAAACAGAGCCCAAAGTTAGCTAGTTTTTGCTCTTTTCCTTGAGTAGCTGTCAAAGGTAGATTTGTTGCCGTATTTATAAATCAGGTGCCTCTGCGCCTACAACTTGACATTCCTTCCGTTATCAAAGCCATTTCCAAGACAATTTGAAAGAAGCTCGGTGGACTTTCTATGCAAAAATGCGCGCGTTGCAACCATTGCCTCAAAAAGTGTGCTGAACCTCGTTTTTAAAATTGCTTGTCTCATTGCTTTCTTAGACAGTCAATTCAAAGGGCTTTGCTATGTAACAAAACACCCCAGGCTGGATTTTCTTGGCCTATTTTGGATTGACAGCAGGAAGTTGCTTGATGTCCCTTTGGGCTCCGCGTGCGACAAACTAAGCAGTGACGTTACACATTAGACGGAGAACTTACAGCAAAAGTATTCACAAGTTTTCAAAGACGGTCTAGGATTGTGCACAAAAGCCAAGTCTAGTTTATCACCGCAGCCAAACGAGAAGCTACCCTTCGTACCAAGGCGACCAGTACTATACGGGGTATTTTCAGTCGTTGACCAAGAAATTGAGAGAATACAATCAGCTGCGGTTATCAACCTAGTCAAGTCTCCGTCACGTACAGCCGAAATCGTGCTTTTCATAACGCCAAACGAAAGGAATCGCATCTGTGCGGACGTTTCTGCAGGCCTGAATGCAGCGTTAGAAGATCATCAGTACTCTTGAATGATGACAAGGGTTTTGATAAGCTGTACTTCTCCGACGCATACCCAGATTATAATTTTGGAAGAATCACACGAGATGCTAACAACAAACACCCATCGCATGTTATTCTAATATAAAGCGCCTACCATTCAGTGTTAAATGGCTTTGGAAATTCTTCAGCACCATACCGCGGTGACTTGAAGTTAGTTGAATACGTTGTATAGCTATTCCGTGTTGCTACTCCGTCCCCATTAACGTTATCATGAGGCGTATGATATGTACTTACATTACATCGTCATCCTATACTTATTCATCGGGTTTCCTTTGGACATTCGCTCTAAGTCCTCTTCTGCAGTGGTGTGGTATCGTGCTCTACTTTTCACTATAACGTTGGCTAAACGTTTCGCCGCTGTGAAGCGTAATAACCTAAGAGTAAAATTGATGATACACCAATTTTAAACACAACTCGGCTTTAACTGGCGCACAATATCCAACTCACAGACCAAATTGACCTCGTCGGGCTGGTTAATAGTTTTAGCCTAGATACTTGTGATAAAGTGGTTGTAAACCTGTCAGTAACGTCTGACGCAAGTGCTTCTATTTATTCGTATGAATGCAACCTCATGCTTCTTGATCCGCTCACGGAAGTAATGTTAAAATTTACCCACTTGTAAATCAAGTAAATTAACTAAAAAGCGTCATAATGTATATCATTGTAATATTAAAGAAGGTGATGTCCTTAGTACATCTGTCGGGCATCCAGAGACCTATAAATTCATCTGACTCAAAACAGGCTAACATGCTCCTAAACGTAAGTGCACTGGAAGCCAACCCGCAAGTGTGTTGAGCTGACAGTTCCATGCTATTAAATATCCCAGATCATTTACTGCTTGGCAATTTGCTGCCTAAGCTTCTAAAAGTCTGTAAATTGCCGTTATGCTGTTGTACAGAAAATTGCTTGAGAACGATTTGTAGCCAAACATGTCCCATCATGCCTTGGTATGCAAGTCCTGAGTTCGCGAAACGCAACATAACCGCCAGCTATCCCTTCACCCAACAAGCTAAACTCGGGAATATGTGGATTAGTGCGGATTTGAGGGCCATATAAAGATCAAGATTACACACGTACTCATCAGTATGCCATATAAAAATCCAAACTGCACCAAAAATTGTAACGTCCGTCTCATGCATCACCTCAGTGTGCGCTTTTGGTTTAATCCCGTCACAGCAACAGCAACCACAAAAGGATGTCGCACACAAAGGGACTTTACCAGAATCCGGCACAAATCGAGATACTGAAACTAGGCCACTCTGTGAAACTACAGCATATGAAATATTCAGAGCGTTACAGCGTTGTGATAAATACATGGGCGACTCAGATATTGAACCAGGCATCTTAGCTCTTGCTTCGCCCACTACGCTTATCAGCATGAGCAATGGCAATATTGCGCGCACCTGCTGAGGAAATTCACAAATGCTCTGCAATGTACGCAAAAGGTGTCGGATGCCCACATTGGAAACGAACCCAGCAAAGTTTTGCAATACTAACGAAACACGGGTTTACAAAAGCTTTGACAAGCATCTCCCAGAATACCGGTTGGTACACGTCAACGCTTGGACACTGACGAGGCATCCGGTAATAACCAAACCATCTTCTACGAGAAAATATACATCAATGGCATTTGTGGCTATAGCTAGAGAATGTCAACCAGAAGTTTATCGTTACCTACTCAAATCCCCCAAGTTGGCAGCCCGCGCACCGATCTCTCAACAACGGCCAAGGCTCACAAAGCTAGATACCAGCTGGCCACGGGCGAAGGATTTACAGTAATGTCTAACAAACAAGCAGCACTAAAATTACAGCATCCTCGCCAAAATATCACTTTCCAAAGTTTGGTTAGTCCCAGTTCGCACATCTGTATAACACCGCTTTCAAACAGTTGTATCTTTCTACCAAGACGAGCTTTTATCAAGCATCTATTAACG
Source organism: Dicrocoelium dendriticum (assembly GCA_944474145.2). Taxonomy (NCBI): domain Eukaryota; kingdom Metazoa; phylum Platyhelminthes; class Trematoda; order Plagiorchiida; family Dicrocoeliidae; genus Dicrocoelium; species Dicrocoelium dendriticum. The sequence goes on along the minus strand of OX104066.1, from coordinate 139,217,111 downwards.
CCGATCGCGGATCATCCAAATGAGCTCGACGCAGAGGACCCGAAACCCATGAATGCTTCTCACCATTAGCTCAGCAATCCCAAAGGATGCATAACTGTAACACCAGCTAGTGTCAGACAGGTGCCGAATGCTAAACGGAGGTGTACAAACGTCACCCCACAACATGCGCCCAAAAATGCAGGGCCCTGCACTCCGACTTCCCAGGTGACGTGGCCAGGGCCATGGCATCTATCTGCAACTTTGCAGCATGATGCGACGCAGCACACTTGTGTTCAGCATTTCGCCGAAGTCTCCAATGTAGCGTTCAAACAGACGGTAGCAGCGTTCTGCGTTAAAAGCTAACCGGCTTGCAAAGCGCATCAGATGTTACTCAGCTCATATTATGCTGAGCTCAGGTTATCAACTCATGCTGCACAATGCGATGGCACGTTGTGAGCAAATTCGCCAAGCCACCACTTTCAAACAGACCTACCTTGTTTCAGCAGGTCTGTGTTTTCACCTGACTCGGAGGTACCCGCTGTTTCTACTCCTTTCTTCAATATGGAGGGTTGTTCATCTGCCCTGCCCCATCTCACTCCTGACGTTCCTGCTTACGGCGATTCCACACTTTATTCGCTATCCTTAACTTCTGATCCTTCTGCCGTGCACACTTTGGGCGCATCTAGACCAGCCCAACCCGGTTTGAATGTTGCGGATCTTAAGTAGCTTCGAAGGCTACCTTTACTCACCCCTCCCCTACATTTGAAGGTGCATCAACTTACCGCGCATTCTCTGCTTTAACATTGAGGCGCAAATACCAATCCTGCACCTTTTCACTCCTGATTATTAATGTTTAGTCGCTAAGTAACAAGTAGCATAGCCTTCGCCCTCGGGTAGTTATGTCCGAACTGGATATGATTTTCATTAGCGAAACCTGGTTCACACCATATAATTGTGACGTGTCCTATCTCTCTACGGATACCGTATCTTTTCCCAATGTCGCACACATATGCTGGCGGGTGGGTGCGCTATAAGTATAAAGGTGGCTTTTTCAGCCCTTGTCCTTCAGGCCCAAAACCTTCATGCAGTGGAAAATTCAGATTGGGTTTCTGCCGAAACTCATTAGCTATCGTTGTTACTTGGCTGTAACTACAGGTCGTCCGATAGTTTAACAACTAGTGTTAACGCGCTTTTGGTGACATTCAAACAAGCCTCGTACCCATCGCAAGCTTATAAACTGCTCGCCGGTGATTTATGCATGCCAGATATCAACTGGCTTACACCAATTGCACCAGCAAGGTATGCTAGTCTACTTGCGTGTATGGACGTGGGTGGATGGACTCAGTATGTTTCTTCACCGACTAGACAGTAACATATTCTGTACGTAATTTTCAGTTTGAATATCCCAGAAGTGAAAGCAGTACTGGCTGATTAGTTCCCTGTAAGTGAGCACAGGTTAGTTCACTGCTCAGTGCGGTTGAAGTGTAAATCTACATGAACAATTAACCATAATCAAGTAGCTCTTCGTCGTCCGCAGCACTCTACTTATTGGGTTATATTTTCAACGCTCTTGAGAGTAAGAAAATTGGATTAATTGTTTCTCAATAATGCCGTAAATGAATCAACCAAAATATTTTGAACAGAATTGCTATATGTTTTTTTATTTAACTGCTCCTGTATTATACTAAAATAGAAGATCTCTAAGATGCAGATGCTACAGTCAAACGCTGAAGAAAATACGAAAGCTGCGGGCGCTATACTGTAGTGCTCTAAAGTTTACCTATGTAACGAGAGCGAAAAATGTGGCCTTAGAACTAGCAAACAAATTCGGCTGCATCAGATCTGTCAACCATGCAGTGCACTAGAATGCGTGAGCAAACGTCGCGCGCTCAGTGGTCTACAACGCCTAGAACCTTGATGGACGCTACTAAGATAGGTGGTAGAAGAACTGGAGCGACTATACTACCAGAAACCCGCAAATAATGTGTGAACTGTTTAACACTTATTCTAAAGAGTCAGTTTGTGTAGACAGAAGCTGTGACCAAAGTGCCATTAAGAATGCCAAACGAAACAAGAAACATTGTCCAGTTCGAACTTAAAAGGATACGCCCAATAACACCGGCAATCAGACCGTCCTTATTCCCTGCTCCGGATAAAATACCACTCAGTTTTATAAAGAATGCCAATGGAGATATTCCCCATCTTCTCCTAAAACTTTTTGTTTTATCCATGTCGCGTGGGAAGTATCCTAAAGCTTGGAGACACTCCATTAGTAGGCTACGTCACAAAGATAGCACGATGCATGATGTTTGCAAGTTCCGCCTAATAAACCACACCCACTTTATATTCCGTTTAATATAGAAACCAGTGGGTAAGCAAATATTGGGTTATCTGTACACGGAAGGAATCATCCATAAGTATTGTCTTGGTTTCCTCACAGCAAGATCATGTGCGACATGTCAATTATACTGTTTCGACCTTTTCACCGAAGCCATTGATTTTGTCAAAGCAGTACTAACGTTGTATCTTTATATGTCAAAGGCATTCAATCGAGTTTCTCATCGACGCCTAGTGAATAAAGTTAGAGTTTATGGCCTACGACAACCTCTACTAAATTGGCTTCGCTTTTAGCTTAATCAGCGTACGCAATCTGTGAAAAAAGAAGGATTGGATAAACTGCCACAGCCGTTAAAAGTAGTGTTTTTCAAGACAGCGTACTAGATCCGCTCTTTTTCATAATGTACGTAAATGACCTATGTGACGTGTTGATACACGGCCGCCCTTTATTTTTGCAGGCGATGTAAAATTCATCTTTACCTTGCAACCAAATGACCTGTTACCTGAATCGGACAAAATCCGCGAGGATTTAGCAGTTTTGGTGTCTCGATGTCATAAGTGACAAATGCTGTTCTCAGTCGAAAAGTTTAACTTCATTGTTTAAAAATGCACCATACCTCCCATGACTCTAACCATTAATAATATCGTTAGCAAAACGAGCACCCCAGTGAAGGATATAAGATTGCGTTATTCCAATAGCCCAAAGTTTATCGAACAAATACATTTTAGTGTAGCTAAAGTAGGACAGTTAGTCTGTCACATAAGCAGACACATTTACACTGTCGAAGCAAGATTAGATCGCTACAGAATGCGCATTCATCCGCAACTGGACATTTATATGTAGCAGCTTAAGGAAATCTGACCGGATCCTACTGGAAAAACCCAGTGGCACATGACCACAATATTTCTTGATGAAAATCAGTGTATCACTTATTAAGGGTGATGCGCCCATCTTAATTCCAACCCCTTTGGTTGCATCGCATGAACCTTAAACTTTACATTTTACATAAACTGGTTTGTAAAAGGGTAGATAGTGCACACTCATGTTTGCAACTTAGAATCATCATCATCATCATTTAACACGTTAGCTGCAGACGGAAAGCAACTCAGCTATTTTGCCGTAATAATAAAGACAAGAAGAAGCAAATACAACAGTGGCGCGCCGACTGAGTCCCCAGTAACGAATGGACATTGTTCTAGTGAGCTAACAGCCACCTATCGTGCCGTAAAAGGAGAGTTATGTTGTGCATAGCGAATGAGATCGTGATTGTTGGGGAGGCTAAGCAGGAGAAGATGGACAAAGGAGCTCACAACACAAACGCCATTTGGGTCGGCTCCTAGCCATAACAGCAAATGTGTCGAACCAAAAGCGTCTATCGTCCTTAGGACCCTAGGCAAGCAGTTATACCTCATTTAGGCAGTCATAAAGAGATTCAGCGACACCCTACGATTGTGCGTGACCAGAAACTAAAAGACAAGCGCCTATTGAAGCAAGTTGGGGGTGGACCAGGGATTAAGGGATTGAAAACGGGGGATAAAGGTAAACTTGGAGCGGGACGATAAGAAGGAAAAAGCGCAAGAAGGGGGATAAGAAGACGGGAAGGCCTCAACAGTAGCATCCACACCTCTAACCACTCTGTTCAGTGCAGCAGATAGGGCAGTGTGGGCTATTCTCTGCGACGACCAGAGCATCAAGAAATTGATAGAAGTAAGGTTCATTGTATTGCGTGGGAAGCATACTGTCAAGTTGCCCAGGCCTAGACAGGAGAACGATTACGGTTTTCAAACAAAGTCTTTGGTTCAAAATCCTTGCCGCATGGCAATGAGATTTTGTTACTTAACTACAGAAAGCCCGTTTTATGAAGTAAGGAGCCACTCTCACTCCAACCCCCAACCTGGAGGACCGGGAGGCTGAGTTTGTCTAGCCCCTAACCATTGACCAATCAGGTATGAGTGGCTCTGCAGGTATAAAAAGCACCACCCAGCATGGCTCAATGGATCACTGAGGAACAAAACCCATCGCACCACGTTAAGGTTCAGTCTCGTTGCCACGGTGCACTGGGTCAAAATTCAATGTACGGAATAAGAATAGTAAGATTATACACTTGTAGGCCAAGAAAAATTGCGCACACACTTTTACTTCGTATTTTATATAAATCTTTGGAATAAGTTACAAACGAGTCTAAGAGAGTGTATGCATCCAAACGATTAAATTGGGACGTACGAAAGTTAATTAACATTGAAAACGTGAAACACATGCTTCACATCTGTGACCCTGATGAAAGGTTATTTGAATCGGGCCCCGACGGATGCTAACTCAAGTTTGATTCCCTTAATTATCCTAATGGAAAAGCCACACTTGACGCTATGGCCATATTTTTCATATCCCGACACAACCATTGGAACCAAACAAAGAATTCATCAATTTTTCACACATCTATTCTAAGCAAGTTGTTCACCTAAACATTGAACCAAAATCGACATCAATATGTACATAAATAATAAAGTAAATAAAAAGCTAAACCATTCTGGGCGAAACTGCTAAAGCTTTAACCAACAGGCGGGCAAAAATGAATAAATGTGCGTCATTTTGTGAGAAAGTATTTTGTTTACGCACAAAAGCCGCCCTATCGATGATGGAATAGCAGTCCTATTAGTCTATTATGACGAAAAAGAAAGCTTTTAACAGTAAACTTCTTTAAACATTGTTCTCCAAAACACGTTTAATGGTGCACTAACCGTAGATAAAAAATGCAGTTGATTAAGAAATCACCTTATCAACATTTTACTTTCGTTTATTGCATTGCAATTCCAGAACATGGTATACTAATAATTTTTGTCTGTTCTATTTTCGTTTTTACTTAGCAATCCCTGAGTTCCACGTTTGGATTAAATCAAACGATATAGAAAATGTAATTTACCGTTGGATGGATGGTTCTGTTCTTGGAACAAAACATCGAATCCCGCTCAGACATTTCACCGAAGAGGATACATGGGTCATGTGATTTCGAGCTTGGCATCGCAAACAACCTCATGGTTTATGACAATGAGTTCATGTAATATTTCACTTGAATTAGAGGGATTGGAGATGACCTAATCCTAAACTGCCGTATTTTGACTGGAAAGGTTGGCCCTTATTTGACATGGCTATTTAGTTTCTGCTAGATTAGCTGGTCTCCGCGGGCATTGTATGAAACTGGACAAACCGCGGTCCGATCGCGTAAGAGCGGAGACACGGTTATCGCGTCGAGTCATCGAGCGCTGGAACTTGCTTCCAAAAAATGTTGTCAAGGAAACCACGTTTAGGAGGTTTGAGTGTCAATTAGATACTCTTGGGTGGCTAGCCGAACAACCTCCTCGTGGTGCCAGCTGGGTGGTTCGGGTTTAACCCGTTCCAGCAAATAGTTTGGCGGCAGTGTTCCAGGACGTGGTCGGTTTTCGCCTGGCAAGCGTTCTCCCTATAAAATGATACAAATGTCTGCTTATCAACACTGCAACGTGGCGGATGTGACTCGCCACAAAATAAAGTCACTGGCCCGTGGATATCCGGAAAGTGCTATCCAACCCAAGGACATCAATCGCTTATGCTCACATTCCTGACGACAACAAACAGTCAAAAATGCTGCGGCATATTTAAAGACACAAACCACACTCATGCACAAATACATACGTATATACACTCATACACTTACATACACGGTTATGCCAAACATGTACTAATGTACATTATTGATCACACTGTTAGCTAAACATGATCATGCCTGTAAAGGTGTGCCTCGCATGGTCGAGAATAAAAGTTTATTTATTTATTTATCTATATTTATTTTCCGAACAATTCCCATTTTCATACTTCGATTATTGTTTCTGTACTTTCCCTCACCATTGGTAATATTCTATTCCATTAACAGATTCCCCTTACACTTTATCTTTCATTTTGTTTCCTCTCTTAATTCGTTCACGCATCTGACACAGCATAGACAGAAATGTAAAGAACGTAAGCAAAAATTAGTGGAGCAGTGAAGTTTCGTTATAGACAAATCAGGAAGTTGGAGCACCCTTATCAACTACTGGATAGTTAAAATAGTTAGTCACCTTCAGTACTTTGAACAAGGAAATGAGAAGGCGAATATTGACACATGCTAGCGTTTTGTATCATGTCGTCAGTACCAATACAACAACAGGGAAATCCTTTTATATGTCTTACAGGGCACAGTCGAACCAATCAAATTTATGGTTGTGATCATTGTTGTTGGGATTAGGTCCACGGCAACCGGAGGTTGACAACTAATTGGTTTTGGACACACAAAGCTGGTCTAATTCGGCTTATCGCGACGGCTTTGGCAACTCGTAAAAGGCGCGCATTCGTATGAGGTAACAACCTCCGGAAAGCTGATAAGGGATTAACCCGGTGACGAGTCGCCAAAATGTGTCTGCCTATGGCGGGAGCTGGCGGCTTACGCGCGCAAGTGTCGTCGGAGGTGGATTGAGTAACTTCGCGTTGAACCCAGTTTGGTAAGTGTTCCTTCACTCTGGAATCTAAAACCCATTCGGTCCTGCCAATGTAACTGATGCCGCAGTCACACACGAATTGGTAGACACAATGTGATTTGGCGCCGACGGGTTCCTCTTCCTTTACTGAAGGTGACGGCAACTTTCGGCTTCCGTTGATAAGCACCGCTTCCGCAGCAATGTATGTATGCTGAATGGCTGAGACAATGCGTTTGGTTATCCTTTGGTCCGGCAATTACCTGAATTTCACTAGCTACTCACCGATGGCACACAAGCGGGTGCTGGTAAAAACATTATTCACTCGGGCCAGACGTATCTGCCTCAACGGCTGCCTGCCTGAGGAGTTTCAACTTATCACTAAACCACGTATAGAGAATGGCTACCCAAAGCGATTCATAGACAAACATAGAAAAGTTAGTCCGCCCAAGGAGCTGGTGTTGACAGCCCTTAAGAAGTAGGTGTACGTTAAAATACCATACAAGGGTGACACCGCAGCAAAAAGGATAACCAAACGCATTGTCTCATCCATTTAGCGTACATACATTGCTGCGGAGGCGGTGCTTATCAACGAAAGCCGAAAGTTGCCGTCACCTTCAGTAAAGGAAGAGGAACCCGTCGGCGCCAAATCACATTGTGTCTACCAATTCGTGTGTGACTGCGGCATCAGTTACATTGGCAGGACCGAATGGGTTTTAGATTCCAGAGTGAAGGAACACTTACCAAACTGGGTTCAACGCGAAGTTACTCAATCCACCTCCGACGACACTTGCGCGCGTAAGCCGCCAGCTCCCGCCATAGGCAGACACATTTTGGCGACTCGTCACCGGGTTAATCCCTTATCAGCTTTCCGGAGGTTGTTACCTCATACGAATGCGCGCCTTTTACGAGTTGCCAAAGCCGTCGCGATAAGCCGAATTAGACCAGCTTTGTGTGTCCAAAACCAATTAGTTGTCAACCTCCGGTTGCCGTGGACCTAATCCTAACAACAATGATCACAACCATAAATTTGATTGGTTCGACTGTGCCCTGTAAGACATATAAAAGGATTTCCCTGTTGTTGTATTGGTACTGACGACATGATACAAAACGCTAGCATGTGTCAATATTCGCCTTCTCATTTCCTTGTTCAAAGTACTGCACTGCGGCTGCAATACGCACCAATTTTTGAACTCGCAACATCTACCTGTCCCATAATATCAAGCTCATTACCGACACCTCTGTTTACAAATGTTATTTTCAACCCATCAATTGTGCTAAGGAAGTTACTCTCACTGCGCGAACATAGTTCTCCGGGAGCAGACAACATCCGCCCGAAGGCACTGAAGGCTGTGGCTAATAAGCTAGCTGAACCACTGTCACAGTTCTTTCAAAGGTGCTTTGATGAACAACGAGTCCCCAATATGTGGAAGTGTGGCATTATAACCCCTATTTTTAAAGGCGGTAGCCGTTCCGATCCTGCAAACTATCGTCCAGTGACTCTCCTCCCTGTGCTCGCGAAGGTGATGGAAGCAGTCGTCGCTGAGGCTTTGATGGACTATCTGGAAAAATGCAACATCTTGGTAGTGGAACAGCATGGCTTCCGTCAACACCGGTCATGCACCACCAACCTACTGATTGCACGAGGTAGTTGGACGGAAGTGGCTGATGATGGGGTCGGAGTCGACGTCATCTATCTGGACTTTTCCAAAGCTTTCGACCGCCTCGATCACCGCATCCTACTTCAACGGCTTCAGAGTTACGGAATCGGAGATCCTGTACTTGTTGGATTGGCAACTTCCTTTACCAACGAAAGCTCCAAGTACGTGTTAGGGGATCACTTTCTAACCCAATTGAGGTGGAATGTGGTGTCCCGCAAGGCTCAGTGCTGGGATCGCGCTTATTCCTGGTGTTTATCAACGACCTGGCAAGAGTCATCTCCTCAAACTTCCTGCTTTTCGCCGATGACGTCAAGATATGGCGGGCGATTAGTAACAAGGCAGATCAGGATCTGCTCCAACATGACCTAGATTGCATTTATGAATGGTCAAAGAGTAACAAGCTTCAATTGAACATGGCTAAGTGCAAAGTGATGCATCTGCGTCACCAGCTGGTGAGCGCCTACAAGATTGGAGACCACACCTTGGCAAAGGTTTCTCATGAACGGGACCTGGGTGTATTGGTACAGGAAGATCTCGGGTGTTCCAAACAAGCAGAGAAGGCGACGAGCACCGGAAATCAACACTTCGGCCTTCTTCGCAGAGCTTTCGGTCGGTTTGAACCATCAATATTTCCCCAAATGCTTAACGCCTACGTGCGCCCGCATGTGGAATATGCTATTCAGGCGTGGCAGCCGTGGCAGAAACAGGATCTCATTGCTCTCGAGACTCCTCAACGACGGGCAACCAAGAACGTCAGGGGCCTCTTTCATTTGCCCTATCAGCTTAGACTGAAATCTCTAAGAATGTACAGCAGTCGAGATCGGCTTTTGCGGGGGGATCTCATAATGGTTTACCAGATTCTGAAGAACCCAAACTACATTTGCCGTCCGCTGCTGGAATTGAACCCCAACATTAAACTAAGAGGTCACCCTCTGAAACTGACAATTCATTACAGCCGGCTTGAATGCCGTAGAAATTTCTTTTCTCTCCGCGTGTGTGAGCCTTGGAATGCCCTCCCTAATTATGTCGTCTCTGCTCCCAATCTGGGGATATTTAAAAAACGTGTTGACGATGCGTTGTCTCACTTACATTTCCTTTTATGACTTGTTAGCCAGGGGCTACAAAACGCAATCAAACGGTTTCTTGCCAAACGCTCAACCATTGGATTTATGGATTTTTATGTTTAGTACGCGAACATATCCGCTATTTCACATAAGTCTATGGTGAGTCCACCACAATGCTTTTCACTTTATTATGCAATTTATTTTCGCAATAATTTCCATCCCACGGGACTTGTTAAGCGATGCTTTTTTACCCGTAATAAACCATTGTCCATTGTCCATTGTCCATTGTACTGAAGGTGACTAACTGTTTTAACTATCCAGTAGTTCATAAGGGTGCTCCAAATTCCTGGTTTGTCTATAACGAAAATTCCCTGATCCACTAACTTTTGCATACGTTCTTTACATTTCTGTCTATGCTGTGTCAGATACGTGAACGAATTAAGAGAGGAAACAAAATGGAAGATAAAGTGTAAGGGGAATCTGTTAATGGAATAGAATATTACCAATGGTGAGGGAAAGTACAGAAACAATAATCGAAGTATGAAAATGGGAATTGGTTGGGAAAATAAATATGTTTCGTGTTGCCACCCAAGAGTATCTAATTGACACTCAAACCTCCTAAACGTGGTTTCCTTGACAACATTTTTTGGAAGCAAGTTCCAGCGCTCGATGACTCGACGCGATAACCGTGTCTCCGCTCTTACGCGATCGGACCGCGGTTTGTCCAGTTTCATACAATGCCCGCGGAGACCAGCTAATCTAGCAGAAACTAAATAGCCATGTCAAATAAGGGCCAACCTTTCCAGTCAAAATACGGCAGTTTAGGATTAGGTCATCTCCAATCCCTCTAATTCAAGTGAAATATTACATGAACTCATTGTCATAAACCATGAGGTTGTTTGCGATGCCAAGCTCGAAATCACATGACCCATGTATCCTCTTCGGTGAAATGTCTGAGCGGGATTCGATGTTTTGTTCCAAGAACAGAACCATCCATCCAACGGCAAATTACATTTTCTGTATCGTTTGATTTAATCCAAACGTGGAACTCAGGGATTGCTAAGTAAAAACGAAAATAGAACAGACAAAAATTATTAGTATACCATGTTCTGGAATTGCAATGCAATAAACGAAAGTAAAATGTTGATAAGGTGATTTCTTAATCAACTGCATTTTTTATCTACGGTTAGTGCACCATTAAACGTGTTTTGGAGAACAATGTTTAAAGAAGTTTACTGTTAAAAGCTTTCTTTTTCGTCATAATAGACTAATAGGACTGCTATTCCATCATCGATAGGGCGGCTTTTGTGCGTAAACAAAATACTTTCTCACAAAATGACGCACATTTATTCATTTTGCCCGCCTGTTGGTTAAAGCTTTAGCAGTTTCGCCCAGAATGGTTTAGCTTTTTATTTACTTTATTATTTATGTACATATTGATGTCGATTTTGGTTCAATGTTTAGGTGAACAACTTGCTTAGAATAGATGTGTGAAAAATTGATGAATTCTTTGTTTGGTTCCAATGGTTGTGTCGGGATATGAAAAATATGGCCATAGCGTCAAGTGTGGCTTTTCCATTAGGATAATTAAGGGAATCAAACTTGAGTTAGCATCCGTCGGGGCCCGATTCAAATAACCTTTCATCAGGGTCACAGATGTGAAGCATGTGTTTCACGTTTTCAATGTTAATTAACTTTCGTACGTCCCAATTTAATCGTTTGGATGCATACACTCCCTTAGACTCGTTTGTAACTTATTCCAAAGATTTATATAAAATACGAAGTAAAAGTGTGTGCGCAATTTTTCTTGGCCTACAAGTGTATAATCTTACTATTCTTATTCCGTACATTGAATTTTGACCCAGTGCACCGTGGCAACGAGACTGAATCTTAACGTGGTGCGATGGGTTTTGTTCCTCAGTGATCCATTGAGCCATGCTGGGTGGTGCTTTTTATACCTGCAGAGCCACTCATACCTGATTGGTCAATGGTTAGGGGCTAGACAAACTCAGCCTCCCGGTCCTCCAGGTTGGGGGTTGGAGTGAGAGTGGCTCCTTACTTCATAAAACGGGCTTTCTGTAGTTAAGTAACAAAATCTCATTGCCATGCGGCAAGGATTTTGAACCAAAGACTTTGTTTGAAAACCGTAATCGTTCTCCTGTCTAGGCCTGGGCAACTTGACAGTATGCTTCCCACGCAATACAATGAACCTTACTTCTATCAATTTCTTGATGCTCTGGTCGTCGCAGAGAATAGCCCACACTGCCCTATCTGCTGCACTGAACAGAGTGGTTAGAGGTGTGGATGCTACTGTTGAGGCCTTCCCGTCTTCTTATCCCCCTTCTTGCGCTTTTTTCTTCTTATCGTCCCGCTCCAAGTTTACCTTTATCCCCCGTTTTCAATCCCTTAATCCCTGGTCCACCCCCAACTTGCTTCAATAGGCGCTTGTCTTTTAGTTTCTGGTCACGCGCAATCGTAGGGTGTCGCTGAATCTCTTTATGACTGCCTAAATGAGGTATAACTGCTTGCCTAGGGTCCTAAGGACGATAGACGCTTTTGGTTCGACACATTTGCTGTTATGGCTAGGAGCCGACCCAAATGGCGTTTGTGTTGTGAGCTCCTTTGTCCATCTTCTCCTGCTTAGCCTCCCCAACAATCACGATCTCATTCGCTATGCACAACATAACTCTCCTTTTACGGCACGATAGGTGGCTGTTAGCTCACTAGAACAATGTCCATTCGTTACTGGGGACTCAGTCGGCGCGCCACTGTTGTATTTGCTTCTTCTTGTCTTTATTATTACGGCAAAATAGCTGAGTTGCTTTCCGTCTGCAGCTAACGTGTTAAATGATGATGATGATGATTCTAAGTTGCAAACATGAGTGTGCACTATCTACCCTTTTACAAACCAGTTTATGTAAAATGTAAAGGTTAAGGTTCGTGCGATGCAACCAAAGAGGTTGGACTTTAAGATGGGCGCATCACCCTTAATAAGTGATACACTGATTTTCATCAAGAAATATTGTGGTCATGTGCCACTGGGTTTTTCCAGTAGGATCCGGTCAGATTTCCTTAAGCTGCTACATATAAATGTCCAGTTGCGGATGAATGCACATGCTGTAGCGTTCTAATCTTGCTTCGGCAGTGTAAATGTGTCTGCTTATGTGACAGACTAACTGTCCTACTTTAGCTACACTAAAATGTATTTGTTCGATAAACTTTGGGCTATTGGAATAACGCAATCTTATATCCTTCACTGGGGTGCTCGTTTTGCTAACGATATTATTAATGGTTAGAGTCATGGGAGGTATGGTGCATTTTTAAACAATGAAGTTAAACTTTTCGACTGAGAACAGCATTTGTCACTTATGACATCGAGACACCAAAACTGCTAAATCCTCGCGGATTTTGTCCGATTCAGGTAACAGGTCATTTGGTTGCAAGGTAAAGATGAATTTTACATCGCCTGCAAAAATAAAGGGCGGCCGTGTATCAACACGTCACATAGGTCATTTACGTACATTATGAAAAAGAGCGGATCTAGTACGCTGTCTTGAAAAACACTACTTTTAACGGCTGTGGCAGTTTATCCAATCCTTCTTTTTTCACAGATTGCGTACGCTGATTAAGCTAAAAGCGAAGCCAATTTAGTAGAGGTTGTCGTAGGCCAAAAACTCTAACTTTATTCACTAGGCGTCGATGAGAAACTCGATTGAATGCCTTTGACATATAAAGATACAACGTTAGTACTGCTTTGACAAAATCAATGGCTTCGGTGAAAAGGTCGAAACAGTATAATTGACATGTCGCACATGATCTTGCTGTGAGGAAACCAAGACAATACTTATGGATGATTCCTTCCGTGTACAGATAACCCAATATTTGCTTACCCACTGGTTTCTATATTAAACGGAATATAAAGTGGGTGTGGTTTATTAGGCGGAACTTGCAAACATCATGCATCGTGCTATCTTTGTGACGTAGCCTACTAATGGAGTGTCTCCAAGCTTTAGGATACTTCCCACGCGACATGGATAAAACAAAAAGTTTTAGGAGAAGATGGGGAATATCTCCATTGGCATTCTTTATAAAACTGAGTGGTATTTTATCCGGAGCAGGGAATAAGGACGGTCTGATTGCCGGTGTTATTGGGCGTATCCTTTTAAGTTCGAACTGGACAATGTTTCTTGTTTCGTTTGGCATTCTTAATGGCACTTTGGTCACAGCTTCTGTCTACACAAACTGACTCTTTAGAATAAGTGTTAAACAGTTCACACATTATTTGCGGGTTTCTGGTAGTATAGTCGCTCCAGTTCTTCTACCACCTATCTTAGTAGCGTCCATCAAGGTTCTAGGCGTCGTAGACCACTGAGCGCGCGACGTTTGCTCACGCATTCTAGTGCACTGCATGGTTGACAGATCTGATGCAGCCGAATTTGTTTGCTAGTTCTAAGGCCACATTTTTCGCTCTCGTTACATAGGTAAACTTTAGAGCACTACAGTATAGCGCCCGCAGCTTTCGTATTTTCTTCAGCGTTTGACTGTAGCATCTGCATCTTAGAGATCTTCTATTTTAGTATAATACAGGAGCAGTTAAATAAAAAAACATATAGCAATTCTGTTCAAAATATTTTGGTTGATTCATTTACGGCATTATTGAGAAACAATTAATCCAATTTTCTTACTCTCAAGAGCGTTGAAACTATAACCCAATAAGTAGAGTGCTGCGGACGACGAAGAGCTACTTGATTATGGTTAATTGTTCATGTAGATTTACACTTCAACCGCACTGAGCAGTGAACTAACCTGTGCTCACTTACAGGGAACTAAGCAGCCAGTACTGCTTTCACTTCTGGGATATTCAAACTGAAAATTACGTACAGAATATGTTACTGTCTTGTCGATGAAGAAACATGCTGAGTCCATCTACCCACGTTCATACACGCAGTAGATTGGCATACCCTGCTGGTGCAATTGGGGTAAGCCAGTTGATATCTGGCATGCATAAATCACCGGCGAGCAGTTTATAAGCTTGCGATGGGTACGAGGCTTGTTTGAATGTCACCAAAAGCGCGTTAACACTAGTTGTTAAACTATCGGACGACCTGTAGTTACAGCCAAGTAACAACGATAGCTAATGAGTTTCGGCAGAAACCCAATCTGAATTTTCCACTGCATGAAGGTTTTGGGCCTGAAGGACAAGGGCTGTAAAAGCCACCTTTATACTTATAGCGCACCCACCCGCCCGCATATGTGTGCGACATTGGGAAAAGATACGGTATCCGTAGAGAGATAGGACACGTCACAATTATATGGTGTGAACCAGGTTTCGCTAATGAAAAGCATATCCAGTTCGGACATAACTACCCGAGGGCGAAGGCTATGCTACTTGTTACTTAGCGACTAAACATTAATAATCAGGAGTGAAAAGGTGCAGGATTGGTATTTGCGCCTCAATGTTAAAGCAGAGAATGCGCGGTAAGTTGATGCACCTTCAAATGTAGGGGAGGGGTGAGTAAAGGTAGCCTTCGAAGCTACTTAAGATCCGCAACATTTAAACCGGGTTGGGCTGGTCTAGATGCGCCCAAAGTGTGCACGGCAGAAGGATCAGAAGTTAAGGATAGCGAATAAAGTGTGGAATCGCCGTAAGCAGGAACGTCAGGAGTGAGATGGGGCAGGGCAGATGAACAACCCTCCATATTGAAGAAAGGAGTAGAAACAGCGGGTACCTCCGAGTCAGGTAAAAACTCAGACCTGCTGAAACAAGGTAGGTCTGTTTGAAAGTGGTGGCTTGGCGAATTTGCTCACAACGTGCCATCGCATTGTGCAGCATGAGTTGATAACCTGAGCTCAGCATAATATGAGCTGAGTAACATCTGATGCGCTTTGCAAGCCGGTTAGCTTTTAACGCAGAACGCTGCTACCGTCTGTTTGAACGCTACATTGGAGACTTCGGCGAAATGCTGAACACAAGTGTGCTGCGTCGCATCATGCTGCAAAGTTGCAGATAGATGCCATGGCCCTGGCCACGTCACCTGGGAAGTCGGAGTGCAGGGCCCTGCATTTTTGGGCGCATGTTGTGGGGTGACGTTTGTACACCTCCGTTTAGCATTCGGCACCTGTCTGACACTAGCTGGTGTTACAGTTATGCATCCTTTGGGATTGCTGAGCTAATGGTGAGAAGCATTCATGGGTTTCGGGTCCTCTGCGTTGATCTCATTCGGATGATCCGCGATCGGCGTTAATAGATGCTTGACAAAAGCTCGTCTTGGTAGAAAGATACAACTGTTTGAAAGCGGTGTTATACAGATGTGCGAACTGGGACTAACCAAACTTTGGAAAGTGATATTTTGGCGAGGATGCTGTAATTTTAGTGCTGCTTGTTTGTTAGACATTACTGTAAATCCTTCGCCCGTGGCCAGCTGGTTTCTAGCTTTGTGAGCCTTGGCCGTTGTTGAGAGATCGGTGCGCGGGCTGCCAACTTGGGGGATTTGAGTAGGTAACGATAAACTTCTGGTTGACATTCTCTAGCTATAGCCACAAATGCCATTGATGTATATTTTCTCGTAGAAGATGGTTTGGTTATTACCGGATGCCTTGTCAGTGTCCAAGCGTTGACGTGTACCAACCGGTATTCTAGGAGATGCTTGTCAATGCTTTTGTAAACCCGTGTTTCGTTAGTATTGCAAAGCTTTGCTGGGTTCGTTTCCAATGTGGGCATCCGACACCTTTGGCGTACATTGCAGAGCATTTGTGAATTTCCTCAGCAGGTGGGCGCAATATTGCCATTGCTCATGCTGATAAGCGTAGTGGGCGAAGCAAGAGATAAGATGCCTGGTTCAATATCTGAGTCGCCCATGTATTTATCACAACGCTGTAACGCTCTGAATATTTCATATGCTGTATTTTCACAGAGTGGCCTAGTTTCAGTATCTCGATTTGTGCCGGATTCTGGTAAAGTCCCTTTGTGTGCGACATCCTTTTGTGGTTGCTGTTGCTGTGACGGGGTTAAACCAAAAGCGCACACTGAGGTGATGCATGAGACGGACGTTACAATTTTTAGTGCAGTTTGGATTTTTATATGGCATGCTGATGAGTACGTGTGTAATCTTGATCTTTATATGGCCCTCAAATCCGCACTAATCCACATATTCCCGAGTTTAGCTTGTTGTGTGAAGGGATAGCTGGCGGTTATGTTGCGTTTCGCGAACTCAGGACTTGCATACCAAAGCATGATGGGACATGTTTGGCTACAAATCGTTCTCAAGCAATTTTCTGTACAACAGCATAACGGAAATTTACAGACTTTTAGAAGCTTAGGCAGCAAATTGCCAAGCAGTAAATGATCTGGGATATTTAATAGCATGGAACTGTTAGCTCAACACACTTGCGGGTTGGCTTCCAGTGCACTGACGTTTAGGAGCATGTTAGCCTGTTTTGAGTCAGATGAATTTATAGGTCTCTGGATGCCCGACAGATGTACTAAGGACATCACCTTCTTTAATATTACAATGATATACATTATGACGCTTTTTAGTTAATTTACTTGATTTACAAGTGGGTAAATTTTAACATTACTTCCGTGAGCGGATCAAGAAGCATGAGGTTGCATTCATACGAATAGATAAAAGCACTTGCGTCAGACGTTACTGACAGGTTTACAACCACTTTATCACAAATATCTAGGCTAAAACTATTGACCAGCCCGACGAGGTCAATTTGGTCTGTGAGTTGGATATTGTGCGCCAGTTAAAGCCGAGTTGTGTTTAAAATTGGTGTATCATCAATTTCACTCTTAGGTTATTACGCTTCACAGCGGCGAAACGTTTAGCCAACGTTATAGTGAAAAGTAGAGCACGATACCACACCACTGCAGAAGACGACTTAGAGCGAATGTCCAAAGGAAACCCGATGAATAAGTATAGGATGACGATGTAATGTAAGTACATATCATACGCCTCATGATAACGTTAATGGGGACGGAGTAGCAACACGGAATAGCTATACAACGTATTCAACTAACTTCAAGTCACCGCGGTATGGTGCTGAAGAATTTCCAAAGCCATTTAACACTGAATGGTAGGCGCTTTATATTAGAATAACATGCGATGGGTGTTTGTTGAGGAGATATTTCTCGAGAAGGCAAAGAATTAGACAACTACGCCGCTAGCGACACCCAGTGGGCTGAACACAGGCCGAGTAATGCAGCCACGAAAGAACAAATCGCAAGCTTTCGCACGATTCCCGGCTGGCAGGAATCGAATGCAGCGAAACGGAGATACGGGATGGGAACATGGAGGGATTGTTTCAAAGCTCAACGTCGTACGCACTTGCACTGGCATGCCCAACAACTTCTCATCCGCGATGCGTAGTAGGAAGGAAACATGGTTTATATCTGAACGGGTCCGTGCGTTGCCAGTTGCACGTAGTTGTGGCAATTTAGTTCCTTCCCTCACCCGTATCATTCACGCTGCAGTACTAGTATGTATAATTAAAACACCTTATGTCTTGGTTAACATAATTTTATACCGCAGGTGTGTATTTTCGCTTCAACATGGATTAAGTTACATGAGAGGGACAAGCTTACAGCCATGTTGTTACCTGTTTCGCTGTTGTATATAGTCACATTTATATAAGCATACATTACTGAACACACTTAGCTTTGGTCTCCGTTGCTTACGTTTTTCTTTTATACCAATTCCCTTCATGTACATAGTTATTAGGATAGGACATCAAACCTAAGGGATGACATGATGCTACCCCACGCTGCACTATGTATCGATTGGCCGGTCGTTTGCGCAATGCATATCGTGTGCCGTTAACAGTTACGTATCATAATGACGAAGCCTGAGTTACTCCTCCTTGATTACAAACAAGTACTGATAACTCTCAATACTAACCAGTTACTTTACTTTACTGACACCGTAATTATCGACGAACGACTGTGCGTCACCTAAGGAATGCAGCGGCATACCCTTAAACATATGCTTTTGGAAGTTTAGAGATTTAACCAACTGGTAAACTTGTTCGACCACAGTACGCTATCATCAGATTTGCACATTTCCCGTGCTACTGACCTGTGACATGTGTTGTAAATTTTCACCTCATGCCATATTTATTCCAAATGCATTGCTTTTCCGTACCATAACAGGTACATCATCATTCCATGGTTGCACCTAATTATTACATAGATACACTGTGCTTCAATTTCAGAAATAATGCCTGCTATCAGTTATTGCGTTGTTTGCTTACTAGACTCACCGGGCCCAACTACTTTAATTTGCAGCTTTTTTTACGCGATTCCGGAGAGTATGCGCAGTTTCCTAGTGTAAACGTTTGGAAATACTACGCAGCCGTTAAGCACAACACTTCATTGAGTCCAGAGGATCCGCTGGTAACTGTTGCCATAGTTGAACACCCAAGTATTACCATTTAACGCACCTCGCTCGCTCAGTCTACTTCAGGTATGCTGGGAATTTGGAGCACGCAATAAACAAGGGTTACTGCCCTCTACGGACGAGACTATTTCAGTGGGAGTTCCCCCAAAATGTCCAACGTATGCGTGCATTGGATGAACTCACCTTTCCTTCAGACGTATACTTGTCCACCTTAGCTCGGACGTGAAGCAATGGTCGGGGTCCTTAAAGGTCTTACGCCCTGCACCCGCTAAAGCTGCATCAGCTAAGCCAAGACTGAACAACTGTTTGTATAAGGGAACAATTCAGATGTATTATGCAGTAGCACGTAAGGGGTTATTCCAATATATAATTATTTTTCCTTTGTGATAACAACACCCCAACCTTGTGACTGCACACAAGCCGTATCCACCTTCAACCCGCGCATGCACCAGTAGCACGGTGAAATTCTTATTTTATACTTCTGCATGTGCGTTTTCAGAAAGACTGTATGGTACGTACTGAACTGATTACTATGCTCTAAGCTACAATAAACTTGCTGCCGAATTCGAAAAGGCCCGCAACTGCTTCCCAAGGCAGCCTAAAGTAAACAGTGGCTTCCATTGAAGGCCTGAACCAGCCCGGTGCCTTGCTCAAGAACGACACGAACGTGAAAAATTGCTAACTTGTTTTCAAACCCTAATGCTATTATGTACCGAATACGTACTTAACGTCAACAAGGCTTCAAACCACCAGCTGCTGCGAGCCTTGGTGGGGAGAAGCATCAGTCGGTCGGTTGAAAAGAAGGTTAATTGCACGGGGAGTGAGAATACACTGGCCTTCAAGGACTCAACCCCTTGCAACGTCATTCATGGTTAATGTGGTCTAAGTTATTGTGTCGAGTAAGCTGGCGTGATTCTGAGCCGGATTTCTGAAGGTGCATCAGGTAGAGAGTACTGCGTGCATCAAGGCGTGGCTGCACCCGGCACTTTATGAGACCAACGTGCACAGTGCGTCAGCCACTTTTCGCTATCGCAGAGGCCTGTTGGTGCCCATGGCCTTTGTTATGTACTTACTGATCAGGAAGGAAATGTGGATATTGACTGAAAATGTGTCCCTACCTGAGCCACGCATAACTTGGACGCACCATATGCTGAACATTTTAGCAACATTCAGAAAAGATAACTTTTGCTCTTTTGTATATGAACTTCTCTACATACACACGTAAGAAAGAGCCGGCCAAGATGAGGATAAAGAAGGTGGTATAAATATCTTGCCCGTGCAACTTAAGCGGAACGGAGGCTTTCAGAAAGCTTGCGTTTGCAGTAGGCGGTAGATGTTCATGTGGAGTAAGCCTAAAGGAGTGTTTTAGTGGTTATTAAAAGATGCATTTTTGCTTGATCTGATAAAACTGGAAAAATACATGTTTCGCCCGTAACAATCGGTATGAAAGATTCCAGTTTTTCTCAAGGTTTGCTAGATTACACTTTTTGGAATATTTAGGAATAAGCTAGAATTGTGTTAACGGGCTAATGTTCTGGCTTTTTCCTGCTTTTGGGGGGTACATTGAAAGTAAGAAAATGCTGTCTGTGGGTACCGTAGCCCTTCCTTCACGTGAGTAGAGGACAAGCAGCTTACAGCTTATTATAGCAGTCGGCAGTTGCTGCACCGCATTTGTTATACTGTGTGACCTAAAGCTTTCACATGCCGACTTGAATTATTTCCTCAACATGCTAGGTACTTTGGAGTGGGAATTAGTTAAATGGACACGAGAGGGTGCGTTCGCTCAACACGATGTAATTCCTAGGAGAGGTTGCTTTGGATTATTCCACCTTTTTTAGATTTCATGAGCGCCAAGCATGAGCAATTAAAAGCAATGTTTGCAGAGGCCCCATAGACAGGGGCGATCACTGTGTCCTTACATTTCGGAAAATGTGGAAATGCTGCCATTGAAACCTTGACTTGTGGGATACTTTGGCCGAATCGAGATGAGTCGCTTACGGAATGAGACCATAGAGGTCCCTTGGATTTTTACTCAAGAACAGGCCACGTTAGAGCCAAGATCAAGTACACCTAAGCCTTTTCTTGTGCAATTTTTGGATGAGTTTGCCCACTTGCGCCCCAAAAGTAGCAGGAATAAGTCCTGCTGCTAGCGGCCTGAAATTCCCCAAATGCTTCGGAGACGTAAAGCTCGTTGGCAATCCTTTCAGGAATATGGAGCCTGTAAAAAATAGCTCTACTGGGAAAGCTATCAAAACAGAGCCCTCCAATGGCAGAAGCAAAGCAAATATTGCTATGAATCGGGATTAGCTTGAAATGTAGAACGAAATCCAAAGTCGTGTTACAGGTAGGTACAGTTAAAAGCATATATGAGTGAAGGGATTGGTAACCCTGCAAAAAAGGATGGTATTGAGATTATGGAAGTTGCAGCTATTGCAGGAGTGTTTCTCGTGTCTTTAAGCACTTTCACTGTCTGGAGAGTGGCTGCGCAATTCCCTCTCAGTCATAAAGCACATGTGACTTTGAAATGCGAGACGTTACAATAAGCTGATAAGAAGTTCTTTAGTTGCTGGCTAGCTTAAGCCTATGTAACTCGTCAGTCCTGATGGCTTTCTTCCGAAAATAATGAATAAATAAATAAAATGATGTTTTATCTCGACTAAGCGTGACAAGCCTGCACAGGCATGATCATGTTAATGGTACAACGTGTATCCAGTTTATGAAAATGGAACAGTTGGCTTGGCTTAGTTGTTAATATATGAATGCATGGATATGCGAATGTAGGCTTGTGTAGCTGTGCTAATATTATGCGTAGATGTTTTTCTGCACTTTTGCTCGTGGTTGAACGTGTTGTCAGTGCTAAGTGGATGGTTGATGTCTGTGGACGTGAAGTAGTTGTCCGGATAAGCAGTGGTGTGACTGTAGTTGGTGGCGAGTCACAACCGCCACGTCACAATATTGTTAAACCGACATTTGTAGCTTTTTATAGGGAGAAGGCTTGCCGAAGGAAAACCCACCGCGTCCTGGATCACTGCCGCCGAACTATTTGCTGGGACGTGTTGAATAAGCGCAGTTCAGCTGGCAACAAAAGTTTGTTCGGCTAGCAAGCCGATAGTCTACGGTATTCCGTCTTGTACTTGTGCAACGCTTCTCTTCGGGTAGGTCAGCTACGCGTGTCTGCAATGAAGCGACTTTTGTGACAATAATTTAAGTGGGCTCTAGGCGTGCACCACCAAGCACTAGACCAGTCTGACAGGTAGGCTGCTTGAGTACCTGTGGAAGCTGATTAGGCACCGAAGTTATGAGCACTTAGTTGTTAACCACTTGATTGGAGCGGAAGAAGCATGGCTTAGTTAGAAGAAAGACATGTCTTAGAAACCTGTTGTGTTTCCTGGACAAAATAACTCGGTGCCTGTATTTCAGGTCCCGGTAGATTTCTGCTACCTAGACTTCTGTATTAAGTTTGACTCCGTTAATCATTGTATTTTACTAGAGAAGCTGATTTGGTTTGGGTTGCACCCAAACTGCTGACAGATTTGTCCTAGTTCCTATGTAGCAGAAGGTTTAGTGTCATAATTAGTGAGGCCTGATCTAATTTAGCAACAGCGGCTTAACCCACCGTTCAGCGTTAGAGCCCTTGTGGTTTCTTACGTTTAAAAGGACTTAGCTACTTTCCTCAGAAACCTTGTTGTTTTTGCGAATGCCGTAAAGCTTCTCAACATGGACGATAGGGACACGCTTTTTACGACCTGCGCACTGTGTCAAAATGGTCTGAATCATGGGACTTACCAGCGCGGCGGAATAAATGTCAGCAGTTATCATCCAGTAACGTTAGGCTTGCGGTGCAACCAACCACTGTGTCCGTATCATTTCAGTGTGTAGACAAAGCGCGTGACATCAGACTCGTTGTGGTGGATATTTCAGAAATTAAGCGCGGTGCCAATATGCCGCTAATCGAGCGCGGCGGGAACTTTTTCACCTCACGGGAGCGTTCAGTAACACTACACCGGAGGTCTTACTCCCACAGTAAAAATTAAGGTTCCGGTTGCACTTGTAATATTGTGCTAAGCCTTGGGCACCTATGTGCGAAGGGAGGTTGTTGGCTTAGAGCAGGTACAAAGACCTGCCACCATACTGATTAAAGGCAAACTTGTGAAGTAGTATGTTTACTGCCTGGAGCTTTTGCGCTTGTTCTCATTGGAAGGACGCAGGCTAAGGAAAAACCGGTTAGAAACGTTTAACTCTAAGAAGGGTCTCAGTGGTAGTAAACTTACTGAACACTTTGGACTAGCCACTTCAGACCCAATGCGGGGGCACCGTCTGAAGCTCATGACGCATGGGTCCAGACTGGGTATCCTGACGAAATGCTTCACTAACCTCGTAGTACATGGTAGGACATTCCTTTCCCTGCACTAGTGGAATGTAATACTTTAGAAGCTTTTAAAAGTGACCTAGATATGCATTGATCCACACCGTTGCTGGTATGACACTGAGATTAGTGGACACCAGTTAGTACTAATAAAATGTCACGAATAGTTTCATGGAGTTAGGTGAAGTTCCTCTTACTCATTTTGTCGCTGCAGAAATGAAGCTTGAACATCGTAGTGCCAGGGGTCTTGGCTTACTTATCGCCGAACAAAACGGGACGCATGTTAGGCAAGGGCCTGTTTCATCCCTGAAGATTTGGCCTGGATTGACATAGTTATTTATACCTTAGCGACCTACCCGCAAACACTTTTGTCAAAATTGCTCTGGAATTTTGCTTATTTAAACAAAATTAGACGTAGATCATAACAGTGGGAAAGCGTTTTTTTCCAAAAAACGGTTTCACTCAAAAAGCAGTTGGAATTTGGACAAATGAACATCCGTTGGTGCTCACCGGAATGATTTACGCTTGAATCCGATATTTTGCACACAAAATAAATGCAAATAATAGAAGGCAATAACACTAACCATAGAGTAGGCACCTAGCATTGAAGTAACCGAGAGGGTTACGAGACAACGGTGAACGCAAGCCAGGGTCAGAGCATATTTATTCAAGAAGGAATAGACTTATCTATAGCGTGCTCAGCGGTGACTGGGAATGAACCACCATAAATGTAGTCCATGTAACAATAATTAACACATAAGCACCCACTACGTACTTGCCTTTACAAAAGCATCCGAAAAATCAATGACACTGTTATGTTTACGGTTTTAGTGATCTAACGTCTAAGGTCTTTTAAAGATGTTATTTCGAACTCCAAATATGGCAGGCATGGGAGCGTTTGATGACAGGTACGCGGTTAAATTTAAATTTTTGTGGTGGCAACTGGTACATCCGTTTTTCGACTTGAATAAATTGCGTTCATAGTACTAAGGATAAGTAGCATAAATTAAAGTAAATCGTTTAACAATACATGGGGTATGATGTGTAAACATTTTACTGAGGTAAAGTGGTTAAAATCAGGAAGGTCGTAATGGCGGCTGAAAATCAAGGGATGCAAATGCGCTGAACATTCGTTCAAGAAAGGTGGCATTATTTTTGCGTGGGAAATGCTTTTAAATGTTGCGTGTATTAATAAAGAAACAGTCTGTGTATTATAAACGGAAATGACTTTTACAACGCAGCAGGTGGAAGATTGAGAAACTCACACGGATGATTACTTGCAGTGATGATGTACATGGACGACATGAAATGCAAAATTTTAAGGCAATTTATTTATTTTGGGTAATGCTAAAGAACGGAGGTGCGTAAATTATGCGTGTGAAATTTACGGATTATGCGTTGTAGATAAACTGGAATTAAGTGTAATGTTGTGTATCTGCAGAAATGAGAAAGAAATAACTGTTATGACAAAGCATCACTATGTGCACAGTTAATAACATACGGAATAACATGCAGAAATGTGATAAGGAATAATGGCTGACTAACATGTTCTATTACTGTATTGTTGTGCATATAAATGGGTAATGTTAAATGCGGATGCACGGAATAGGGTTGGTTGTTTGGTGTCAGTGAAGATGAATATTTACAAGTGTTAAAGTTGTTTAGGTATGTGTACGTGTTTGCGAAGCTCTATGCAAATAAGAACAAGTTGGTATGTGCTCAGATGCCAAGGTACATATGTAAGCGGAATATGAGAAGGCGTACATGTAAGCCATATATATATATATACGAAAGTATATGTATATATGGGTATATATATGGATGGAGACGAAACCATATGTATATATGCATACATTTGTATATATATGTGTGTGTCCATCCGTCTTGATAAACTACCTATGTAGATGTGGCGGGGTAAATATATATATTTATGTATACACAGGTGTTTGTATATTGTACGCATATATATATATATTCATTTGTCGTTTATATATGCATACCTGTACATATGGATACAGCTATTTATACCGGTAAATAAAGATACATGCATGCGTACGTGCAACGAATAAGGGTACATGCAATAACATACCCAAATGAGCACTTGCATTTATATACATATATAAATATATATATATATCTTTCATAACCAGTGATAAACGTGCGCGAGTTTGTGGGCAGTTTACATGTGTAACCGAGCTTATGAAGACTTTGCGAGTTATTATGATTTGCGTGCTAGTTAGCAAGAAGCTGATGGTGCGAGCACAGCGTTGGCACTTTTAAATAATCCCATTCACTATATTGTTGACGGCATCCGGTTTCCGATTGGCCCGTCAATGTGGCCAGCCACAGAACGGGTGCGCCTACAGAGGGACCATGGGTGGCTTGCGCTGCACCAAACACTGCTGCAAACACACATTCCATATTAGGTGTAAACCGGAAGGAATAAGACCGGGAGGCATGTGGATATGAGCCACGTTTTATTAAGGGAGCCGGCCCGCACTCCTTCACAGCCAAACACAAGGACACTGTATTTGGGGAACCAAGCGCACAAAAGGCGGTGGCTAGACCTTAGTCCGCTCCACAATGAGTGCTTGGAACCACTCTACTTGCTTACACGACCACAAGGACGGCGCACCCCGTTCCCTCCAGCAACGACCAACTGTCTCCTGGAGCCAGTATGAAAGAGGTAGTGGGTAATAGATAGATATGCACCTTGTTAACGTGCACATCAAGCGCAGCCTCACCGGGGATATTAAGCAACAGCCAATCACTTGAGAGAAAGATAACAAAATGATTAAAACGAATAACGCGTAAGGAAAGGGTGACATATATCTTAAAGTAATGAGCATCTGAAGTAAATTGTTTACAGAAGAATGCGAGAGAAGTTCACGAGGTCAGGAAGTATACTTTACGAAAAGGACACGAACACAAAAATGTTTTCGAAAAGGACTAGAATTGGCTTAAGTGACGTGTGCAAGTTTATAGAAGAGAGTACAGGTAGACATTTATATGAGAAAGCAAAGCATTGGGACAAAATTGAAAACCCACCGCCTGAAATAAACAGACTCAGCACGCAAGCAAACGGTGGCATAAATCTTAAATAAGTGAGCATATGAAATAAGTTGTTTACAAAAAATTACGTTTAAAAAAGAATACGAGGTAAGTTCACGAGGTCAGGAGGTTTATTTTACGGAAATGCTACAAACACGAAAATGGTGTCAAAATAACTACAAGTAGCTTAAGCGACGTTTGCAAGTGTACAGAAGAGAGGATAACCAGGCATTTATATGAGAAAGGAAAGCATTAGGGAAAAATTGAAAACCCGCCACCTGAAATAAATAGACTTAGCATGCAAGCACGAGATTAGTAAATCGAATGCAGCGTACCTACAAACGCTGCGCCGGTTATGTCTACGTTCTCTGCAGGACCCGTCGTCGCTTCGGCAGTAGTCCCGAGTAGCCTCGCTCATGGCTCACTAGGCCTGCCTGACTCAGGCACTCGCGACCGCATGTGCTACAGCACCATGCACTCGATGTCGATGGAATGCAATCCATCGATGCCTGCCGCTTCCGCACTTGCCTCTTCTTCTCTGCGTGCATGAGGTCTTTCTCCCGCATTTCAGCAACCGCCTTCGTGATGAGGTCGCGCTATACGAGTGAGGCTCCCTTTAATCATGTCCTGGTAACGTAACTTTGGTTTCCCCGCGTGTCGCTTCCAAATACTCGGCTGACCGTATAAGAGTTGTTTCGGCATCCAAGTCGTATCTATACGCCACACATGATTCAGCCGTCTCAGGTGTCTCAGTAAAAGGATGCATTCCACTGCATGCATCCCACTTCGGCGCAACACCTCCGTGTCTGCAACTCTGGCGCCCCAACCGATGCGCAAAATTCGTCGTAGACACTGCTGATGGAACCGCTCGAGATATCGCACAACCCGACGGTACATCGTTCACTTTTCACTGCCGTATAGAAGAACGGACAGTACCATGGATTTGTACGCCATCAACTTTGTGCCAATGCTAAGCTGATGGTTGTTCCACACTCGGTACTCAAGCTTCCCGAGTGCCGCTGCTGCCTTCAACACGCGAGTACGCAACTCAACGTGTAGCTGCTGGTCAGTCGACATCACACTCCCAAGATAGCTGAAACGGGAGGTGGTTTCCAATACTTCAGCAGCAATGCTGGTTCGCGGCAATACTGAAGATTGCACCTCCAAGGAAGGCTGAAAGAGGCAGACAGTTTTGCTTGTGTTGATGGTGAGCCCGAATTTGGCAGCTGTCGAAGCCAGAGCACTAGTCATGTGCTGCAACTCATCCGCGCTATGTGCGAACAACGCACAGTAGTCAGCAAACAGCAACATACGTATAGTTGTCTCACAGGCTAGAATACTCGCACCGAAACGACGGATGTTTAGCAACCCACCATCAATACGGTGCTCCACACGAACACCGTAAGCACAAGCCACATCAAAAGTACAAGACATCATTGCATGAAGATAAATATTAAACAGGGCAGGAGCTAAGACACAGCCTTGCTTCACACCAGAGATAACTGCAAAGTCATCCAAGGTCTCTCCACTCAGCGGCACCCTGGCTAGCATACCACGATGCAGACATTCAATTAAACTTACAAACATACGCGGGCAACCAAACTTACCCAAAACCAGCCACAATGTCTCGCGGTTCACCGTATCGAATGCTTTGGTGAAATCAACAAAAAGCGAGTACAATGGCTGGTGTCGTTCTCTGCACTTCTCCTGCAACTGACGAGCTGCAAACACCATATCTATGGTGCTGCGACCCGAACGGAATCCACACTGCTCTTCCGCCACGTTAGGTTCCACAACCTGACTTACGAGGCGATTGAGCAGGATTCGTGCAATCACCTTGCCCACACAAATCAGCAAGTTGATGCCACGATAATTCGTACAACATTGCTTGCTCCCTTTGCCCTTGTACAGTGGTAGCACAAGGGCATCCTTCAGCTTAGCATGCACCTCCTCAATCCACACACGTTGCACCAAGTGGTGCAGCGCAGTCAACAACGCCGGTCCTTCGTGTTTCAAAACTTCAGGCTGGATGCCGTCGGCACCGGCACACATGCCGTTTCGCAGCTGAGCAAGTGCTCTCTGCGTCTCATCCAGTGTCGACGTATCTGACAGATTCGCCTTCACATCGTGCTGCTTGAGGCCGTTCAATGTAGGCCAGTCGATCTCTGAACGGTTGTTCAAGAGACAGACAAAGTGTTTCCGCCAGATCTGCATTATATCTGCAGTCTGTGTGCAGGTAACGCCTGAACTACCATCGATCAGTGTCCTCAGCGGTTCCGATCTCGGTCCATACACCGCCTTCAAGAGCTTAAAGAATTCCTTTTGTTGACGGCGTTCGGCGTAGCATTCCATCTGCTTTGTCTTCTCCGTCCACCATGCGCTTTTTATGCGACGGAGCTCTCGGGTCAGTCGCCGTCGAAGTTTGCGAAACTCACTCTTCTCCCCAAATCACTGGGTTTTGCAACATGTGCAGCAAATGCTGCATTCGTCTCTGACCCCAATGCGCCGATCGTCGCATTGTTCTCATCAAACCAATCAGGCCGCTTACAGTTTGCGAGCCCGATGGTCTCCTCGGCAGCAGCTGTCACCTGGTCGCGAATGTGGCGCCACAGGTCGCCCACTGTGGCTATGCCTTTCACATCACACAGGCGTGCAGCCATCGCCTTCTCCACCTCAGTACGTTTCGCCACAGTACCGAGTTAGAGAATGTTAAATTTACGCCGATTCACGGCGGGAGTGCAATACATTACTTTACGAAAAGGTATGTACTGTTTGGTGCGCACCAATTGGTGATCAGTGCCACACTCAGCTTTACGCAGTACACGTGTCATGCGCACTTCACGCATTTCACGCTGACGTAGGATGACATCGTCGAGCAGGTGGGCTTGACCACTCCGTGGGTGCGTCCAGGCTGCTATATCATTCGCACTCCGTGCAAACCGAGGGTTCGGGATCGTCAGGCCGTGAGTGGCACACAGTGAGAGCAGCCTGTCACCGTTCGCATTCGCTGAACCAATGCCATGCGAACCGATAACATCTGTCCACACCGATGCATCATGCTCAATGCGCGTGTTGAAATCACCCAGCAGAAATACTCGGTCGCCCCTCGGCACAGGCCGTATCACGGAGGAAAGCTCAGTGTAGAATTGATCACGCGTGTCATCAGGATAACACATGGTCGGACCGTACGTGCTTAGAAAAGTAGCGAACTTACCTATTCCGAGTCGTAGGCGAACGGTCATCAGTCGCGCGCTGATGCCTGTTAGTTCACCCATCAGCTGGCCATAGAGACGATCGGATATTGAAAATCCGACCCCATGTTCACGTGGAGCAGAGGCGGCGTTTCCCACCCAGCAGAATGTGTAGCCAGCACCTGCGTCTTGCCACTTACCTTGCTCAGCGAGCCGGGTTTCACTGAGAGCCGCAATATCGATGTTGTAGCGTGCTAGCTCCATCGCTACCTGTGCAGTGCGTCGCTCCGGGCGCTCGCTGGAGTTCCGGTCCAGTAGTGTGCGCACGTTCCAGCATCCGATGCTGAGTGCTTTACGCGCAGGCATACGATAGCATTGGTGGGCAATCGCACTCGAGGTGGTCGTTGTGCTTCGGAGGTTTGCTTGAGGGACTCCACCCGGAGCCTTTGGCTCAATAGCCTGACCCACAAGACAGTGGGTGATTTGGAGGTTTGCTTGAGGGACTCCGCCCGGAGCCTTTGGCTCAATAGCCTGACCCACAAGACAGTGGGTGATTTGGAGGTTTGCTTGAGGGATTCCGCCCGGAGCCTTTGGCTCAATAGCCTGACCCATAATGCAGTGGGTGGTTTGGAGGTTTGCTTGAGGGACTCCGCCCGGAGCCTTTGGCTCAATAGCCCGACCCACAAGGCAGTAGGGAGCAGATCCAGCTCGGGAATGTGATTGCAGAGACAGATGTGGATCTGCTTGACGGCCGTCACACGCAGCCTTTGAGGTACTGGAACAATTATTATTTGTTTTGCGACCGTAGTAGGATACGCACCTGCGACCACGGCCAGACGCAGGTGGGTTTTGGCGGGTTTGGACCAATTTGACCAGGGGCTGCCTGGCTTGGGGCGGGCAGTAACAAACCATTGAACACCCGGAGGTGTCCTCCCACCGTCAGAGACAATGCGTGGCGCTCGTGCTCTACTCCAATCGATCTGTGAGCTTATAGCCCGTAGACCTGCTGTCTCCCGTGGCTAGGTTTTACGGGAAGAGGGCCATCAACCACATCCTAACCTCCGAAGAGGATGGACTAGGATGCTGCCAGGGCGCCCACACCCGACAAGTGAACGACTCGGTTCCTCAGCCAAAGCCTTCGATTAAAAATACACCCGAAAGGCAGCGGGTCTAGCACATGGTCAGTTAGTCGACTCATGCGGACTGGTGTCCTGGATCTTAGCAGGGAGAAGGGCGAAACCCATCTCCCACCCTGCGGTCGTCACGTGGAGGCGTCCAGGACCTGAGACTATGGCGCGACAGTAGCAGCAGCGGGTAGACCATCTGTCAGGATCTAGCCACCACCAGCCTCAGCGCACCATAAGCTCTCCCGCCAACTATATGTATACATTCATATATATATGTATATGTATACATATATGTGTCCCAATTTATATGCCACCTATGTGGAGGTGGATAAATATATCTGAATATATATATATATGTTTATGTATATGTATAAGTAAATGGATGCAAATGTAAATAGGTGTAAATAGTTAAAGAAATGTAGGTATTTGTGAATATATATATGTACAGGTGATGATTTCTTGCATGCATAAATGTACACCTGTACGTATGCATAGATTGAATTAGGTGTGTTGTGGGTTGACTAGCCACCGTGCACATGCGCCTACAGATGGACCATTGGTGGGTTTTGTTGCACTGCTCACAATTCTACCCACACACACTACATGCAGTGTAAAACCCAAGGAATAAGAGCACGAGGCATGTGCACTAGAGCCACGTTTCCTCAAGGTAGCCGGGGCATACTCCTTTACAGGGAAACACAAACACGCTGTATTTTTGGAAGCAAGCGCATACAAGGCGGAGGCTTGATCGTAGTGAGCTGCACACGGAGTGCAGGTAACCGGTAATGCATCCTCACACCTCTACAAGGACCGTGCACCCCGTGACGTCCAGGAACGACCAACTACGTAATGGAGATTGCATGGACCAGGTAATGGGTGGTAAACAAGTGGGCACCTTATCATCATGCACATGAAGCGCAGCGACATCTGTGATATCAAGTACCCGGTAATCAATGGAACGTATAACATGAGCTGAAATGATTTCCATACCGAATACAGAAAGGTGGCGTAACGGTTCGGTAAATTAGCGTCTGATGTCCGTTGGTTAGGAAGGATCTCGTGATAATGAATAAAGGTGCACAGTGTAGTGAAAGATGCTACAAAGGCTACGTATTTACGCAGGAGATCCGAAATTACCTAACCCATGATATCACGGTACTAGAGTCAGGATGATATCTATCTACGCACCCACGGCGCATTATACACGACGCATAACTGGCTGCAGATATGTTATCCTCTCATGTTAAGTGCCACTGCAAAGGTGCTGGAATATGGATGTTATTAAAGAAGGACAGTGGTGCTGCACTACTTTGTTAGATGTTACATACGACTGGAAGGAAGGAATACCCTTACTGACGGTTATTCAACATAGGACCGTGCACTGAGCCATACATGTAAGTAGGCTGAAGTGTGATCCGGAGCGATATGTAGGGGCAGGTAGTATGATGTGGAAGATAATGCCCCCGATTTAGTTACCAGATGTCTTGCTCCGGGAATGGCATAGTAAAAGGAATAGTGATATCTGATAGTAATTGTGTGCAAAAGATGTGACTAACCTCTGTTTATGGGGTAGCACTGCGCCAACCACTGCGGCTCCGAGAGATAACTTATGATAGAAAGTAAAGGTGCCTTGGACTATGTTTCACTGAATAATCACCTGGCCGCTGCTGTACGTGTGGTTGTTGACCAGACCCTCATCCTAAGATTTGCAACCACAGGTAAGAGGTGCATGCTGTGCATAAGTCAACGTCAACCGTGGGCTATCGCGCTTGCTGTTAGTTATGGAACTGGAGGATGCGTCACGGCAACTGGGAGAACACCGGGCGCCTCGGCACGGAATACCTGACTATGACGTGTACTGCGATCTCTATTACCATGCACCTTGGTTCATTTCGATGAAACAAGCCATCTTCCTATCAGTTGGTAAGTCAGCATTGCATTGGACTGCATACCCCGTCCTTGTGATTAGAATTCATTTTGCCGACCGCAGGCGTAAATGATGATTAGCAGGGAACATGTTATACGGAGAAATGAGTATGCGAAAATTAATCGGTGGAGGTGAAGTTATACGTGTCATGGTTTTACCTTGATAAACCGTCACGGTGTTTGATGTAACGTAAACACGCCACAGGTACAAATGGGATGTTCACAACATGTTACTATCCTTTGGCATTGCAAAAGTTTCATAGACCGACGCATACACTGCTGCACAAAGGGAAGTAGACAGACTGCGGATGTCTGATGTTTAAACCATTCACAAATATTCTCAACCTCGTGAGTGAGCTGCTTCATGGCTCGTTAACCACGATTCGAGAACACTGAGAAATTGTTTGTGGATTCTTGAAACACGTGGGGGAACATGACTGTGGAACGGCCTCTACAGGTACCTGCAGTGTAAAGACACATTAAGTGTAATGGCACAATCATGTCGACAACTGGCAACAGCGCGCACGTGATGACTTCGCTGAGACGGTGTCGTAGATCGAGAATACAGGCATGTGGATACCATGACATGCGTTTTAAGAGGAAGGTGACAGCAAGGATAACATGGGACACGTGGGAGGTTTATAAACTGGATGAGGTATGAAATCCTCCTTTTGGGGTACCTAGCATTAACTGACCTGGATGGTATAAGGAAAGTGACGCGGTTAGCTTCCCGAAACCTACTGTTAACGGCAGACAGATGCAATTAAATCGCGGCTGTGAGCCCGACTTATGCTTTTTAACCCTACATGTGACAGTGATGTGGCGCCGCCACCATAGGTGTGAAGGTTATGTGAACCGATTGCGGTTTTCCATTTACCGTTCCTGCTGTCCTTCTCCTTAGACGATATTCCTACGACTTTCTTCGTCGAAGTTGGATCATCCTGGTCGCAAGCGTATGCCCCTTTTCCATACACCTGATGTCACTCCAGATGTACGGTGACGATGCCTGACCAGGACATTGCATATGTGGGTTAACCCCTGCTTCATGCAAGGTAAACGATGGATCCGCCTCAGCGTTGCTCAGCGCCCACCTAAGAGGAAATAACTGATGTCTCGCTTTATTAGCGGCATAAAGGTATTGTATCCAAGGAAGGAAATTGTTCCTTGGGATGACCCTTGCATCGCGGGCTTCATCGGTGTACCATAATGATATAGATCCCACAGGAGACTGATCAGCGAGTGCCTTACGACTAATAGACCAGGGTTTACATTGGTAGGCATTTCGTAGGTTATTTATCAACGTAATAAATTTCGCAACCCGGAGTAGAATACAACATATTTTGACGGCCAATATGTAGGGAATCAGCACTGAAACCTCCGGCGAATTCTGCTAAAACCGGAAGTAACCACGCTGCAAAGATTAACTTTGTCTACTAGTTCCGTTCATCCGAAGAAAGAAGCCTGTGGGAAATGATTCCCAGAGCCACAAGTCAAAAAATCGGCAACAAAATATGCAACACACGGAATGATTCTGGACGCAGTTGGAAGATAATTTGCATTCCTCACAGCGACTAACATACGGTGATGCCAAAAAGCCCCCAAAAGACAGCAATCAGCCCAAAAATATTGTTGCGAAGTCCGGCGCATCGGCTGAAAACCTGACTGCCGTAGACACGGGGTATTATAGTGCACAGGCAGTTGATTTGTCTGCCCTGTACGACATAGACTCTGCACTACAGAGTGTTTGCTTTCAATCAGTATATACTACATAAGCCGGGTTGCCGATGACCCAGCGCAACTCCCTATGGACACAACGCCAGTGACGAGCAGCTGAAAGCAACCGTTTTCCCCAGCTCTCCCCATGGATTCCCGTCGATTCCGTAGCAGTGCAACAAAAGGGGTATACCCGGACGCCCCGATATGGCTAAGTTATACTCATTGCTAGTTGCAGAAGTACCGCGCCAAGAGATGGCTCGGCAGCATACAACAGGACCGCCAAATCCCAAGTTTGGACCGGAGTCCATTGTCAACGTAGAGACTCATGAATGCATTGCAGCCAAACCAGAACGGTTGCTTCGAATGCTACGCGTCACCCCCTTGTACCTGAAACGGACAAAATACCCGTCAGCGAATGGCTAACAGCATTGTAACAATCCACAGCCCCCGGCACACATCTCCGCTGTACTTAGCTCACCTATGTGAAGCACTTTACAAATACATTGCTTATACCAACCGGTCTTTCCCCCATCGCGATATTCCATCCATCCACACTGGGTGCATCCTAGGGACCTCAGTCCCATCCCCCTCACCCATGAAAGTCCTGTCGCCACCAACACAACTCTGCGCGATTTAATTACCCGGTACACCCGTCACCTTAGCAGCGGTTTATTTTGCAGTTGTCTAGCAATTACTCAGTGGTCAACCTGCGGGCTCACCATAACGTTTGCGGCAAGCCAGCGCAGTGCCTTACTTGATTGTTGTCAGGTAATAACTGCTACAGGTGTATTTCCTGCACAGGAAACATCAGCCTCACGTAAGACGTTGTCTTCCAGGCACGCAACGGACGACCTAACCAGGAGATTCAACAGTGCATGCAAACCTGCCCTCAACCCTATCGGAGTCTGAATGCGATACAGACACCGTAGTAAGCAACCCAAACGCAGCGCAAATATGCCCCTTACGGCTGCACAGTCACTCAACTCCGCGTTCTATTGCTTTCGTACAACATATCCCTGAGCACTACACCAAATGGTGTACGCAACAAAATGACATATAGTTGAGTGCATGGGGAGAAATATTTGAAGTTCGGACGATTACGGACCCAACCATTGCACGTATGTGCCCCGTGCTGCTACCCATATATGGGAGCCGCGATGACATATAACAGGGGTGGCCATAAAAAGGGCCGTTGGGTCGTTAACAAAGACACAGACGTTACCAAGCAAGGAGCAATAGCAAATGGACGGGTTACGGAGACTTATCATCCCGAGGAGGCGGCAAACGGTAGCACTTTATCTACGAGTTACCCTGCGCAATGAACTAGTATTCTGGAAGAGTGTAATCACTTTAAAATGTCCCGGTGGCAATGCGGATAGTGGCTAACACGGCTGCGACGATTGCACGTACGTGTACATACCTGAGTTATGCAGGGGAATGCCATAAGCGCACAACCACTTACCAGCGTTCCTGATGAACCACGTGATGCATATCATGCAATCGCGTACCATGAAAGGGCGG
Source organism: Dicrocoelium dendriticum (assembly GCA_944474145.2). Lineage (NCBI taxonomy): Eukaryota > Metazoa > Platyhelminthes > Trematoda > Plagiorchiida > Dicrocoeliidae > Dicrocoelium > Dicrocoelium dendriticum. The sequence goes on along the minus strand of OX104066.1, from coordinate 139,181,289 downwards.
GGGCGAGACCTGCGGATACGCGTTGCGCTATGATCTTGTTGGAAGACAATTGCAGGGGCACGCAACCGTGGCTGTGAAAGAGAAGTCATCATAACACAGCAATGTTACCTCTGGATACCGTGACATCAGACATCACAGTGCGGGAGTCATACGTGTCACCGTGCTCAGTGGCGCTGCAATGTGCGATGGCAGTCGAAAGCGCATTTCACTTTCTCTGTTAAACGGAATTAAACACTGCAAACAATGCTTACCGGTGAGTACGTGAAAAGCAAGCATACAATGTCGGAGGCCGTACGTGGTAGGTGCCTCAGTGTCGGTGCGACGTGGCATGGCTGACGGGGACGGATTTCACCTGTTCTGTAAAAGGGAATTAGTTATGGAAAGCAATGCTCACTTTCGCATAGGTGGGTATGTTGTTTCACATGGCGGCGGCAATACGACCGAGTTGGCTCAGCAGCGGTGAGAATTTGCAAGGCTATGGGCGGTACATATCACTTTCCCTGTTGAACAACATTCATCATAGATAAGAACACTTACTTGGGAGGACGTGGGAGTGAAGGTGCACGTGGAGGTGGCTCAGTGGCGGCGCAAAGTAGGCAGTCAATGCGCGGCGCATATCATTTTTCCTGTGAAACAACATTCACATTAATTGGCACAGCCAGGAGTATAATAGTAGCGTAGGATATTGATATGAAGTTAATTAATTTGTAAATAGTATAACTAAACCAGGCGCAGATTTACGAAGAACGTGGCGTCCTGTTGCTTCTATAGTGCTATAGTTTACCGTAATCTTGAAAGCAGGTTCCCGAAATTTCCAACTACAAAAATAGGTCTAATGTAGACCTGTGTTCTTGGATAAGTACCTAGTGCCTTCGGTTATTCAGAAAATAAAGAAAAGCCTTTCTAACGGAGTATATGAAGAGTGATGCACGTAAAGTGAACGGGAAATGCATCTTCTGCTTACCTCACATGCTCCTGTGTACTTTCGTTTTTTGCGCAACTACTAGGCAGAAATACTAGCGTACTCCGGGAAATAGTTGGGCAAGAACGGAAATGGCTCTGAAAATAATATGTAACTAACGGGGTAAACTGATGTGGCAAAAATAGACAAATAACCCTGCGAAATGCGCATACATATTTACATAATGGAATCGTTACGGAATGCATATTTCCAACGGAAAAGTAACGCGGAAGCGTCAGTTGCATATCTGAATGCCTGGGAAGCAGTAAGTTAAGTGATCTAAAGTGAATGGGAATTCAAAATGCATGTAGTTCTCTGGTCATTATGTGGTGTCCTAATGCTGGAAAATGCGGAATGAGCTTTTATATCGTGCATGAATACTTGATGAAACATGCTATATATATGGGGTTGAGGTCGATTATGCGTAAATTTATGTATACGTAATGATATGTGCAAGTGAATGCATATATTTATTTCCAAATAAACGCATTTCTAACTTTAAAAATTTAACGTCATTAGAAATGAAATTGCTCCTCCAATCTATCCATGTTTATAGCCTTATGTAGGAAGACATTTGTACATGTATTATGGTAACACTAATCATCAGCACTATGCAATTTGAGTGGTCGGCACTTTATTAGTACCCGCTGTGATTGCCTAATGCAATTCCCTGCAACTGGAAATCAATGGACCAAAGTATACGTTCATTGCATTTCACAGATATATTTGAAGTTATCCATACTTAACGAAGTAAATAATTAATCATTTACCTGCCAGTTTTCATGCAGTTTAACCGGTATCTGTATTTGTACTTAAATAAATAAATAAATAGTTTATTCTCAATTTCATAGAGACACACTAAATCAGGCATGATCAAAGTATCAGGAGTAGAATAAGTAGGTTACGCATTTTATGAATAAGCTAATACGATTAGTATGAATACCACTAAGGAAAATTTATCAAGTGCAGTATATGCGAAAGTGATATGAAGCATAAGGAATAATAGGATGGCAAAGGAAAAAGGAAGAAAATCAATGCATATAGTTTAACTGTTTACTTACAAATATCCCACATATATACGCAAGCCTATATGTAGCTTTATGTTCCTGCAAACGAGCCGGGTGCATAGTAAGGCCATACGATTGCGTCACGAGTGGCATTTGTTTGTTCACTCAAGCGGACTCCAGTGTTGGCCGCGATTAGTTGTTTGAGCAATGCCTGGAAATGTATCACATGCTCTTTAGCAGCGGTATCGTATAGGTCATTGAACAGCTGAACAATGTTGGATTCACATCGGTAAAGGAATAGCGCTTACTAAGCCTATGTATGTTTCACAGGGAAACCTAATTTTAGTCTACTGCAACACTTATGTTATCGGCGCCAGGAGCCTAAATGAACGGCCTTCACATCCTAAGTTATTTCCATAATATTTGCATCAATATAAGCACTAGGGTAGCCTCACGTACTTGCTGCGCAAGCCTTGAAGGCTTGTTTTTATTAGTGCTATATTGGTAACTGAGCATCGGTTTCCTTATCGGACCCAGCATATCCGCCGTTGTTGGAACCATAGTCCTCAAATACCGGCGGTTACTAAGCCCGTATTGGCCCCGCAGCGGCGGTATAGTAAGCACTGCTAACGAATCAAATTAGAATTCATCTGAAAGCAAACAGGCATGGTTCTAACTTTGCCCAGGGAAGCGGCATCAATTTTGCCACTAGGCGTTTGGCAACGACTGGTCTCACACGCCTTCATGACTGATAGTATATAAGTCTATGTAGGTCTCACGGTGGTGGCATCATAATCGGCACGCGGGAGGACTGCGCTATAGGCACAGCGCGCCTCCATAACCAGTGGTTATGAAATGCATATAGGTCGCATAGCAGGCGTTATTGCCGCTACGAGGGAAGCCGCAGTGGTAGTCTTAGGCATCGCGACAATAAGAACGTAAGTAATGGGCTTTGTTAAAGCTACTGATACAACTGGAATGGTGCCACATGACTTTCATTTGGTTCCGTCATTGTATGCAACTGCGTTGAATGCATTATGTGGAGTAATCGTGGCAATATGTAAATGCTAACGAAAATGGGACACAAATGAAGCTCTGGCGTCAGTACCGATTCCGAATATTCACGTCATCATGGGGAGCGTGTGAGGCGCTCTTGACCCACAGCGAGCGAACACTGAGGAATGGTTAATGAAAATGTGTTTCGTCGACACACATGAAAGCCATATGCATAGATGTAACGCGGGGTTGACTTACTTAATCACATGGAAACGACGTACTGCACCTCCCGATAGTAGAGTGCACCGTTCACGTCATCCAAATCTTAGACAACTTTACCAGGAAACAAAAATCCCGTAGTTTGGCAATAAACGCTTGATAAGTTTTCATTGCGGTGCCACCTATCAACCGGAGAAGAGTGTGCGTACCGCCGAGTGCATTATCGAAGCAACTACTTCCACAATTGTCAAAGTTTTGGTCTGCCATTGTCACTTACCTTGTCTGGAAGTTGTTTTCGGAAATGGTGAGGTGACCATTTCTGCCACGTCGGAACCACTGTAATGCAGTGATTTGCGGACAGGCGGATTAGATATTTCACGTCGGCAGTCGCAGACTGCATACAAAACTGATGTCGGTAAACAACGTACTTACCGGCTGCTGTGAGATTGGCACTGCACACCTCTTGTATCGCTGATCAAGGTTAATATGCAACGCTAGACGTCAATAAGTAGAATTTGGTCTCCATTTGCAGTATTGAGTCACTGCAGAGTGGGTAAAGGTAACTCACCCGTTAATGCATCGTTTATCTTCTTTTCAGGTTTTCCGTTTCAAATGTGTACATAAATGACCAATGCCTGGCGCCATGAGTGATAAGCCGTAACTAAAGGGTTGCTTAGTGAAGCGAAAAAGTGGGTTTGCAGCTGCTATGCTGTTTGAACATCCAGTAAAAGGTTACGACAGCAGTTGCATACAGCATCCTAGTTGACTGTCCAGTACTTTATTCGGTGGACGATTACGGATCCACCCACTGCACCTACGCCCCAGTGCTCCAACCGCTGAAAGCCGTCCGGTGTTTACATGTTGCTTGGAGTGGGGGAACGCAAGGACATAGCACAGCTGGTGACCCTGAGAAGGGCCGTGGGGTTGTTCGCGCAGACATGGATAATGGCAACCAGTCAGATTTTGAAACTTCACGCGAAATAGCGACTTACTATATGGAAGCCGCTGAAAATCATACCATATAGCGATGGCATAAGTGACAGATGCTATGAACTCGGAGTATATACATTGAAGTCACTTGCGTGTGTGAAGTGGAGGCTGCAGTGTTACTGTGGAATCTGGGTAAGGCAGCGGCATTAAACGATTCCCAGAATTGTTACGGTTTCTGTTGATAGGTAAGTGAATGAAAGAAGCACACTTACTTGTTATCATGATAACATGGGTTACGGTTTGTAGTGACGTCGGTGAAGGATGCTACGCAAAACGGCGGCATGGGGAGTATGTGGCGGGTGTGTTATGTGGGCTGTAATCGGAGGAATTCCAACGCCAAGCCGTAAGAGTCGTTTGGTTTCGTGTGCTCCTATGGGAAAGAATGCTCGTGGTATTCCAAGTGAAATCTTGAATTCTACAAATACAGGAATTAGATACCAGGGAAATGTCTTGCAATCAATAAAACAGTGATGACGTATTCACGTACCTGATATCCTTAAGGAATGTAGAGAAAAGTAATTCTACCGCGCAGTATCCTATCTATGCACCTTTTGAAAAGGGTTCCATAGTATTACCTTACTACTGCGCTGCCTTACCCAACAGTCTCCTCGTGGTGCCAGGTTGGTTGTTCGGGTTTTCCCGTTCCAGCTAAAGGTTCGGTGGCTGTATTCCCGGGACGTAGTGGGTTTTTTCCTGGCTCTGCATTCAGCGACACAGCATTTAATGTTCGATCGTGGATGCAGCTCGGACGACAAGCATGGTTGACTGGTATTATTAAAACGCTGGTGGTAGACATCTGTTGCCTTACAGAGACCAAATTATAGGACGCTAGCGGGGTCGTCAGAATGGCTTTTCCAGGATGAACGCTAACGGGAAATACCACTTGCGGCTTTTCGGAGAGCCAGTAGCTTCCGCCTCTGGCCACGGTGGTCTTGCGGATGCACTGGGTGCCATGACGGAATTAGCTCCGTTTGATTGGATCCCAGTCAACAGTCGGATACGTGCAGTCAGACTACGCGGTTCATTTAATGTTATCAAGCATGGAGACGTTAAGCGTGCCTTGTTTGTTGTCACCGCCTACGACCTTACAAACTGCAGTTTGGATGCAGTCAAAGATAGCGCACGCAATACTATGAGTCTTTTGTCAACAAATTTCTTGATGCTCTAGCCATCTGAGAAATAAGTAAATAGTATCTGAGGCTTATACGCGAGTAGCTCAATCATAGTGAGGACTTATGGTAAGATGCCGTCGCTCTTTAATATCTTTAGTGGTGGGAGGCAGGGTTTCCAGCTGTCACCTTTCCTCCTCAACCTAACTATTGACGAAGTGGTGGAAATCGCGTTCACAGGACGCTACTTAGAAGACGCAGCTCTGCTCACAGGAGAATGCCTTATTGACTTTGATTATGCTAAGCATATTGCCATAATCTGTGACAGTTCACAAGGGGGAAAGCGGTACAGGCCGGATTAGCACTGGCTGTCCGTCAATGCGTGAGCTGACGTCAGTTACTTTGCGCGCATCACTGCTGATGCAGCGGCCAAGATAAGCGAATTGATCAAGCAGCTGGAGTTCCTCATTGCCAGGGTCAAGATGTCGTAAAGTGGCTGGTAGTCCTGCAGCAACACTTTGCAGTTTGAAGGGGCAAAGCGCATACCAAATAACGGGACCACCTTGGGCAGGCTAATAAAAGTAGATTGTGCCGTCGCAACATCCTCGAAAAGCAAGATGGTATCATCAGCATAACCAAGATAGAATAATCTATCATCAGTAAGCACTTCAACGTCTACCTCGTGAGATTCTGCAAGGAAACACTCCGTTATAGGATCCACGACGAAGTTGAACAAAATTGGGGAAATCGGAGATCCCTGACGGTGCCATCGACTGAATCAAACGCACTGCTCTAGCACCTGCCGCAAAGTAAATATATGGTTTGATCAGCCACGCCCTGATTGGAAACCTGTCTGCTCTTCCCTAATCCGAGATTCCCGTTCCACAGTGAGGCGACGAACGAGAATCGAGGCCGGTACTTTTGTCACAACTGGCTTTAGGCTAATACCTCTGCGGTTAGAAGAGTCAGTGCGACTGCCCTTCTTGGATATTGCCACTTTAACCGATATTTTTTAATCAGCCACCGCACTCTCTTCCTTCCAGGTGCTTTCGAATAGGGAGGTCTGTGCTCTAAAATAGGCTTTCATCTATCCTTAAATAGTGCAGGTGTGAGGGAATCCGAGCCAGCAGCACGAAAACGAATGAGGGGTGTGATCGCGTTTTTAAATTTGGGCTCCGATGGAGGATCTAAACTAACAGACCATGACTCGTCCTGCATCACCTGAGTGGGAAGAGGTCCACGATCATGGGGCCAGCGGAACTGATCTTGAATGTGCTCCGCCCAACGAGCCATACGGCGCTCCTTATTGTGTATCCGTGCACCCGCGTGCTCTCTGATTGTCTCATGACGCCTGCCTTCCTGGGCCCAAGGGCTCGGATGAGCTTGAAGAGCTCGCGGTAATTGCCTACGGCTCCTGCCTCCACCATTTCTTGTGACAACGTGGTCCACTAGGCTTCCTTGTCAGCACGTAGGCTCTGTTTTAATTCACGCCTACTGGTCCGTCTGGTCACTTTGTGCCCATAACCAGTCTGGAGGTTTCCTCTAGGTTCCAACACGTTCATCGACCGCTCGGAAATACAGTGACCGGTGCGGTGACGTTTGATAATGCCACTTGCAGATGCTGCTGTGTCATGCATGGCGGCCAAGATCTTATTCCACTGAAGCTCAGTGTCATTAGAACAAGACAGCTAAAGTTCGATATGTAGTGCGTCCGGATAGGCTTGCATGACCGAGGGCTGAGACCATTTCTCATTTGCCAATCGGTGGAGATGCTTGGTACGCCTCTCGGTAAAGTTCTTGGAGAAACGACAGCCTATCAAGGCATGATCAGAGTCAACGCAGGTATTCCAGTAAGAGCGGGAATCCAGGAACGAACTACTTTACCTGTAACTTATGGCTATGCGGTCAATTTGGTCCATGGCTGGCCAGCTACTGGAGGAAACCAAGTGGCACTTCGTCGCCCACTGTGTATTAAAGAGATGCTGTTAAGAAACAGGGGGTGCTCCGCACACAGTTGCGGGAAACGCTCTCCGTTTTCATTCGGTTCGAAGTTAAGTTAATAATAACCACCCAGGTGAGCTTCTAAAGAGTATGGACCCCTTATGTGCGTTTATATCACCAGCAACTACTATGATATTTGACACAGTGGCACTACGTATTAGGGTGTTCAGTACATGATAGCATGTGTCTCTGACAGCAATTGAACTGCAGTCGATGGGGGCTTAAGCGAAAATAACAAAGAAACAACGTTCCGTACTACTTCGGGTATCAACTTCGGCTGATGTCGTCAAACGGGCTACACATAAACTGCTGTTCACCGGAATCCAATCAACCAGCGGTGGCTCAGCCTTGGAGCTTAGAATGATACCTACTCCAGCTTGACCCTTAAGTGCCGCATCGGCATCTGGGGATGCCGATGCGGCCAGTAAGGCGAGGAAAAGTCGGGTGCCATTAATTCAACAACCCCATTAGGTTCATTGATCCTGGTTTCGAAAACACAACACACATATCAATACCGGCGACCAGTGTGCTCACGCTTACGTACGCTGTCTTTTCTCCATGGATTTCACCGGGAGACGCACCAAGCGTACCTTGCGACGGCTCACTGTGTATTCCTCTTAGCACTCGGTCAGCCAAGCGTAACAGGACGCACTGCGTACCGAACTTTTAATGCCTTATCCTAATGTGTACAAGTATCTTTTCTCAAACCGGACCTATTTCTAGCGTTCATTGATGACAACACACGGCAAGGGCAGTCTTCGCTGCTGTTATATGCTAATGCCGCAAAAATGTGGCTTACAATTAACATTCCAGACGATGCCCATGTGCTTCAAACGGTCCTCGACCGTCTACATCAGTGGTCCATAGAAAACAACCTTCTATTTATCGCTTCGAAATGTCGCTTCCTTTCTACCCGCTCTTCCGCTTTTTCTCCTATATATTACCTGGGAGCTTCTAACCTCCAGATCTCTGCAGCCAAAACAGCCTTGGTTATCATTAGCTAGACGAGTCTCTCCGCATTCACTTTCTGCCGGAAAGCAGCTGCTGCTCCTAAGCGCATGGTTGGATTGCTGAAACGAGCCTTCGTTCATACTGACCCCAGCAATCTCCGCCTAATGAACCCTTTGATTTGAATCCCCACGGAGTTTGCTGTTCGGGCTTGGAGCCCCTGTTTGTTGAAGGACCAAAGTATACTCGAGGCCCCACAACGTTGAGCGAGAAAACTAGTCCGAAGTCTCAAGCACCTAGAGTATCCACGACGACTTCATTGACTGGGCCTCTACTCGCTTAAGTACCGACGTCTACGGGGCGACCTGATCCTTGTATTTATGCTCTTACCCAAGCCTGTCGCCCCTACGCACACTGCACCAATCGTGCTCCCATCGACGTGGCCACCCACTGAGGCTCACACATCAGCACAGTCGGTTGAACTGCAAACGACATCACTTCGCTTTGCGAATCTGCCAACCGTGGAATGCTCTGCCTGCCGATTTAGTCTTGGCACTCACTGTGGCGCGTCTTAAGACCCGCTTGGTTTGCAACCTGGCCGAGCTACACCGCATTATTCCCTAAGATAACCCCTTCTACTTGATGGAGTTTCTCTTCTTTTTTCTCTGCTACCTAAATCCTTTGCATAGCAGTTGCGGGTGGTGTGGTGGGATGTCAGCTTTGAGCCGATGTGCATTCTGTTTAATGCCGCATACGGCTAGCACGCCAGTCTAACCCACTACAAGGTTGCTTGGCCTTTCAGCAGACCCGAAAAGCACGCTTTGTACCCTATGGTTCATGTTAAGCTCGAGGGTTTATTCCCCTAAAAAGCTGCACATGGGTGTTTTCAACTCTGAAGGAAACTTCTCCGCATGCCGCATTTTCGTAGCCTCTTCCAAGGGTCTTACTTCCAGCAGGTGGTCCGTCACACGTATGGTTATATAACGTCACAATGAAGCATCCGACGCACTGTCCAGTGCATCTTCTGTCCCTACGTTTATATGGCATTTAACCCAGTGTCCACATACCGGTACCTAGCCTAGCGGTTACATGACACATGAGCACACAGCATACACCACTGAGGATAAAGTTCGCAGTCGCAGGACTCCACGGTCACAGCGTAAGAACGGGTAGCCGTACCATGAGCATAACGAAGGAACCATCGGGGACCAACATCCTGGACAGCGAGGATACGTGCGTTTCTCCAATGTCTCCAATTGCTTGCGAGCGAACGGAAAAGGCAAAAAAATCCGTGTTGCCAAGGACCATTCCGGGGTGGTATGTACGCGGACGCGATATTCCTACCAAGAGTTTGCAGCCTCTGCTGAAATAACGTGTTTACACGTTCAAGTACCACCATAAACAGAGTATACAGGGAGGACTGCTCGGTAACCTGCCTCTTTAGGTGCCTGTTCTCGTTCTCAACCCCATTGCTTGTAGCGCAACAGAATAAGCACACTTCGCTCAACCTGTAAGCAGCGCAGGACTACCTACAAAGACGCCACTTTTGCTGAAGTAACCATTCCATTCCGCACTCCATGCCGCTATCGCCCTCACCAGTACGTCTAATTGCTCCGCATCACGCGTATAGATCTGTTTATGCAGCTAGTGCTGGAGACGGATTCCGTCCGCCGAACTCGCCCTCAAAAGACGAGTAACCTAGCGAAGCTTATACCTCAACACATGAAAACTGCAATACACCACCGACGGGTTAGAAAAATCGTAGGTCATCATCCGAACCTGAGCCACGCATTTATCTATTATAAGAGTTCGTACAGATTTCGTGTAAGGTAGCATCTCTTTTATCGCTTCCACAGCCTGCCGATAGCTGTTGTACGTCTTATTTAGCAGCAACGCATAGAAAAAGAAATGTGCCACACCAGTTACATTAACCAGCATACAGTGTCACAAAATAAATTCCCTAAAATCAACTTGGTAAGTCGCGTCCGCCAAAATTGCTTCGCCGTATCATTCCGCAATGGTCTCCATCACCGATGGAACGAAGAATAAATATCTCATCACCTTGCCCTCTTTCAACACCCGACAAGCGCCGTGGCGCTCAAAAAATCCTGTCACCTCCCCCACTTCCCTTGTTTTCTGCTTCTTGTGTCGCTTCTAAGCATCCTCAGATCATCCGCGTTCAAATTACCCCATCTGCCACAGAAATGTACTTACGCATTTCCCTACCACTTTTACAAACGGACATCAGGTAAACCCATCTTCCTCTTGAGCCTACGTCAACAATCTGTTTTGCGGATATAGACATGGCTTACCAAATTGGAAGTCAGGATGATGACACAGATGCAATTCCCCTGGTTTGTAAAATTCACCCTTCAACTTGGAAGAAAAACGCGCCTTGCAATCCGGCATCTTGCGACTGCGTAGAGTTTATTATGCAGTGAGAATAGCAACTTACCGTTCCCCACGAACGTTGCTACGACAGCCATGAACACAGGGATACCTCGCGTATTGGTACGGGTACTCCTCTGGCAACCGCTTCCCCCTTTGCCGTTCATAATGCTGTCGCGTCACGGCCGTATGCTTGTAAAATGCTGCGGCAGTTACAAATTAAAAATTTCGTTACATCGGACTCAACCTCCTTAACGTTCGGATAACCGTACGCACCAAAGGACATAACTTCCCTGATACATCCACCATGATGACAAGTACAAATGTAGCGCCAAATGATTTCCCATACTCCTGAAGTCTGGCACAACAACTATCATAACCATACCAAGCTTCTTCAATACATAACGTACACCGACTTAACATGTGCACAGTATATATATATATATATATATATATATATATATATATATATATATATATATATATATATATATATATATATGCCACCTATGGCATCATCTCCAATTGGCCTAGCATGGCTACCGAACCAAACCTGCCGCTAGGTAAAACTCAGATGTAAGAGCCCAGGTCCGATTCATTCCACCTGGTCCATTCGGGCAGTCGGTGCTCATTCGAGGATTAACATGCGGTGCATTAAAACAAAGTGCTCAGATGTCTGAGCTTTGCACCTCGTTGCGAGTAAATAATGAACGGTCATAGAATAGAGACTAAGAGGAATAGGTAAAATAGGCAGTATAATTCAGCTTCTGAATGTGACCAATGGTCGTAGTCTATCTAACCATCGTAACTAAAATAAGCAGAAAAGGGGTACTACTTGTAAATAGATAGCAGTAAGTTACACAAACGAATCAGTAGTGTACAGTGTCAGTTAAGTCGGTGAAATAGGAATTCTCCTCCCCCTGGCGATTTGCGTATCGTTTTCTGGCCGATCATCCACTTCATTTTAAGTCTCCTCCAGCAAGCACACTTACCGGACCTCTTTGCAAATCCTTGCTATGTACCTACCTACTAGGTGTTCTCGAACCAGCATGTCGCGTCTATTTTCTCTCCTTAGATTACGCCTTTTGGCCACAAGCCTCAGGGTGTGCAAACATTGGAAACCAGAACAAAATCACGTCTTTACGCTGCGCTTCTTCACATGCTACTTTGTCAAACATGTAGGGTCGGTAACTAACACAATAGCCACTTTCCTAAATTCGACTGACAGGTCCTGCACCTGACGCCACCGTCTTGCCAGTCGGTTAGGAGTCCGCGTTTGTTCGCTGTCCAGGACCATGGCAGATGTTAAGTCAATAATAGACTGGGTGACATAGTACCAAATTCTTCGGCATGGCTGGGACTGGATACCAAGGGTCTGTAGTTAAGCATACTTACCACCCCAACTACAGCTGCCAGATGTATTTCGTCGTTGACAAGCTGTTTAACGAGTATCACTCTAAGTATCATATATGTTGATCAGATCGGTCGTTCCCACGTACTGCCACGATGACTCAGCTAAAAAAGCTAGAAGGTCTATCAGCAGTTTCTTTTTGTTTAAAGCCTGGTGCAGCTTAACTTGGTTCCTAGGTCCAATAATCGCTTACAATTCACCTTCAGCCCTTCGGAAAGTCTGCCCATTTTCACTATAAACTCTTAGGGGTATTCCACTTCGCGATAGAACGTTTGGAAAGGCGCACAAATGTAGTCTGTACCCATGGCGTGCGTTATTTTGATATGTACGGCTCTTACTGCGAGACAAGTAAACATACAACCGTACCGCATCTCCGTTTTTTCGTTTTTCTTTTACCAATAAGGGTCAGGAATAGTCGACATCGACCGCGTGGAAAGCTGTGTGGGATGTTATACAACGTTCCTTGTTGAGTGGGGCCAACTCATGTTTGCAGTGCCTTGCATTTCAGCTCTTGCAGGGCGCGCAATCCTTCGGTGCCTTGCGAATTGCGGAAATGCTGCGAGGGATCCGATAACGCTGACACAATTTGGAAAGAACGTTTTGTGCTCCAACATGTATATTCCTTTCTTGGCCATCTAAAGTAATCAGCCTTGTCACGAAAGTTTGGAAGGGAAGCGTGGTGAGGTATCTAGCATCATGCGGCAATGAATAAAAATTCAGACTCTACCGCTTACTCATGGGATACCATCATGCAAGCATGGACCTAGTCCTTTCAATGAGCAATCCAAACGCTTAAAGCACCTGACTGTGTTGTTTGATCGTTTCCTTTTTAGTACTTTAAACTCATGCGCAAAGAGTTGCTGTAATTTTTGCACCACCCGTTTCCGATTCCTTATTTGGGACAACCTCAAACGACCCACCGTGGGGTAACTCGGATATCTTCCACCGCGTCGCATCAAATGCCGTTTAAACCTGAACAATATGGCTACACGTCGTTTCAGTTCGACCCAGCCACCACAACTCGTGAAAATAGCTAGCCAAGAGTTGGTTAAATTTGTACACTTGACTACGTTTTCTTTCTTCAGGCACTCGTTTGCTATTTCGCACAAACGTTCCAGTGCCCTGCGCCAATCGATATTTCGAGACTTAGGAAACCTGGCTCTTCAGACTACTGTTATCGGGAGTTCATCGTTCATTCGCAAGCTACGAGGGGCTGTTTGCAGGGTTCAGCAATGTTTCAACTTACCTCCACTGCTTTGGGGTGGAAAACTGACGTACCTCGGATAGCCTGTTTGCAAAGAATGTTGTAGACCATTTTGCACGTATTATGAATCAGCTGTAGAACCACCATCGATTCCGTCCAAAACGTCGGTGAACTCTAACTGCAACTCTTAAAACCTTTGACGGCTAACCGGATAGCAAGCACTACCGCTGTTAATTCTAAGCGTGGTATTGAAATTGCTGTTATTGGCGAAACACGCGACTTTCCCATAATATGCGTGGACCAAATCAGCTTTTTACGATGGGCAATACTAACGTAAAGGGCCGCTTCCCACCCATCGTTTGACGCATCTGCAAAACACTGCAGCTGCACGTCATCGTCAGTGCATGGCTTTGGTCTGCTACATTGGGGAATTCTCAACTGTTTAAGTTGTTGGGTGTCTAGAGAAACGATACCATACTTCCGTCTAACTGAGTAGCCAAAGTTAGTTCTTTTCGTACGAAAGATTGCAGTAGTTTCTTAGCACGCTACAGTACTGTGGCTACTAAATCTAATGGGCTTTACAGCGAAGCGACAAACCATAAAATCAATCTTCGAGTGCAGTCTCCTTTGCACTTCGTTAGACTAACTGTTTTGCACTCATCTGACAAGTTCTACTTCAATCCCAGTGGGTTGTACGTGTTCGGAGTACAGTTAATTAGACTAATGCGTTGGATGTCGGATTCCTCGTGACTTGGCGCAGCATTTGGCAGTCGTTACACCTACAGTTCCTTATGCCGAATCCACACTTGGATGCACTTGATACAAAATTCGTCATAAAATGGCGAGCTTCTTCCCTGCTACGACAGCTCTACAGCAAATCGTAAACGTAAAAATATCGCTGTAGCAGCGCCATTGTCGAATCGGGATACGCGGTCTTGCAGTTCCAATATTTTTTAAGTGCGAATAATGCGCAACATAGGGACGATGTTGCACCCAATGGATGGATCGTCACGCGGAACACTTTAGGTGTCCGAGTAACTGACCTTTGGCGATCATAGAAATCTTAGGTTGTCTCTATCTTTCAGGATAAACAGTACCTGGTGAAACGTAGCTTTCATATCTAGAATTACCGCCACGGTGCCCAGCTTGAACCTTAGCAAAGCGCCGACTAACCCGTTCCCCTTGTCCCTCCCTTTCAACAGCTTTTGGTTTAAGGAAGTACCTTCATCGGTGCTAGCACAGGCGAAAGCTACACTAAATTTACCAGGTTTATTTGGGCGCCTTACTGCGTGATGAAGCAAATACCAAACACCGTTCTTCTAACCAAACCGTTCCGTGCTAATCACTACTGCAAAACGTTTCAGGTGTACTCCTGAACTGCAGCAGCGTACATCTGTTGTAATTCTGGATTGCCAGTGCGCTTTTTGGGCAAGGACATCAATATTTCTTAGGCAGCCGGCCAGTTGTTAGGTAGACTTGGGCATCCATCTATCAATAGCAAATTGAGTTGGTAATGCGAACTGAGTATAACAACGGACGACTCCAAATGTCCTACAGCACGCTTCTCAAAAGACATACCGAATCTTAAGATACCTGACTCAATAAAGTACAACACGCACGTTCTCTCAAGAAAGATTGGTCTAGAATCACAGTTAATAGCGTTGACAAAAATGTTCGTTGCGTCTGATCCTACAGCTGACCCAAACATGATCCAGCCCAATGGCCTTCGTATGACTAAATATTCCGAGTATTTTCAGTACTGACTCTCCAGTGCCCATTGGGCAACCGGGACATCCATACTGTTGTATCCCGAAATAGCAAGAGACCTGCGCAGCACGAAAACAAATGTATGAAAAAAAGCTCTCCGCCCATAGGCGCGTAACAATTAAATCGACGGTCGTTCGCATTTCACTTAATCAAATCCAAGATCACATGACTAGCAACCGAGTGCTAACTAGAAGTATGAGTAGGATAAACGCATCGGGGGCAAGTGTTGTTTGTGCTTTATGGTATTGACGGATAAGCCAGAAGCGGTGACACTCGGTGGTACTGCAGCAATGAGTGTTTAAACACGAGCTGACAACGCCAATCTAAACGCAGGTTTGGGCTGGAAGAATGAAGGGCGGCAAGCAGAGTAAATTTTACGGAAGCAACCGTGGTCCTACACAAATGATAATGATGTAAATAGAAACGTTTAGCTTACGAATAGGATAATGGACTAGTAATTAGGTACAGATATAATGCCACGTGGTCAATTCGGACAATCGGCGCTCATTCGAGGGCTAATAAGCGGTGCATTAAAACAAAGTGTTCGGGCGTCTGAGCTTTACACATCGTTGTGAGTAAATAATAAACGGTCATCTAACAGAGACTAAGGGGAACATGTAAAATAGAAAGTATATTTTACCTTCTGAACGTGATCAATGGTATTAATCTGTCTAATTCTCGTAGTAAGAATAAGAAGAAAAGGGGTATTACTTGTATATAGCTAGAAGTAAAATTATACAAACGAATCAGGATTGCAGAGTGACCGTTGTGTCAATAAATTAGAAATTCATACTGGCGGTCAGATTTCACATTCCAACTTGATCCACACACCAAAGCTCACCTGGGCTTGCCTGCTAAATAATAATTTCCACCCACTAAAGTTTTACTTTCTTTAGCATATGTACACAACTGTTAGATTCGGTAACTCAACTCCTCGGACTGCAACCGCCGGATAGTTGATTGTATAACATTCCTTCTAAATACTACGTTCTCTGCCGTAGTCTAGTGACCTTTGGCTAAGGCCTGAACATTCACGGCCGTCTCTTAAGAATGCCCATTATTCACAACCGTTTGTCGGTAGTTTTGAAATGCGCCTGCCGTGCTCTGAAATTTGTGTACGTCATATTTTCGCGGTCTGGCCTATGCACGCACGCGCAAACTACTTTCATTAAAATTTTCAAACATGGTTAGTCGTCCAATCTTTGGAATGAAGGTACTTCGGGTTCACCAGCGTAAAAAGTAACGTTGGCCCTCGCTGAAAGACCACGCTGATATTTTTCTTGTTTGACACCAACTGAATTGTCTCCAAATGCCGCCTGCATGCGGAATTCCTACCGTCCCTACCTACCACGTTTTGGGTATTGACAGTAGGTTTAGCACCTTAGGTAAGTGGCAGTTGACCAGCTGTCTTGGGTTACAACTGTCTATCAGTTTGTCCATCACCACTAATCCAGCTTAAACTAGTTTCAGGTGAACTGAAGTGTGATGGACTGCGCTGACTGTACCCTTTGTCTCGCGGTATGTCATCAACTTCAAATTCCCCCATTCCTGTGAAACAGGCAGGCGTAAAACAATGTTGTACGGCTACAAGGTTCAAACTCAATAGTAAACTGTAACCACGCATCTAGGGAAGTTAAGATAAAAAGAAACTCGTCCAGCATATGCCGTTTAACAAATACAATGGTGTGCTCATAAAGTCACAAAACGTGTATTGAGTTACTGGTTTTCGTTAAGGTCTTGTTCTTCAAGACTTTCATGTACAACTTGGCCTGTACCGTAATCCTAGGCAGAAAGCCCATGAATGCTTCTCACCAGCGGCTCAACACTGCTTAAGTGTGCATAACTGTAACACTATCTAGTGTCAAAAAGGTGCCAGATGTTAAACGAAGACGTTCAAACGTTACTTTACAAACCTGGCCTGAAACTGCGTTGCTCTGCACTCCGAATTTGTAGGTGGTGTGTGCGGAGCCATTGTCAGCATTCGCAACTGTGGAGCCCGCCGCAAAACACATCACACTTTTGTCCAACATCCCCGATGAAGTCTCCATTGAGACATTCCTAGAAAAGGTAGCCGCGTTCAGCGGAATCGTGCCGCCAGCGCTGGAAGCTAACCGGCTTCAAAAGCGCATCAGCCGTTACCCAGCTCATATTGGGCTGAGTTAACATGTCCAACGCAAGCCACGCACTGTGCCATCAAGTTGTGAGCCAAGTCGCCTAGCCACCCCTTTAAAACAGAGCAATTTTTCTTCCCTAAGCTTCGGGGTTTCACGTGAATTGAATATTCGTGCTGTTGCTACCCCTTTCCTTGAGCTGGCGGATCTATCACCTGTCTTGCCTTATCGCTCTGCTGATTCTTCTGCTTAGGGTAATACTTTACTCCATTCCCTATCCACCACTTCTGATCCATCTGCGGTGCAGTTTTAATCCCACCGCCGGATGTGTCGAGACCAGCCCATACTAAGTTAAATGTTGTGGCTCTTAAGCAGCTTTCAGTCCCCGCCTTTGCTCAGTGCTCTCCTACAGTTAAAGCTGCGTCGCCATATAGCGCATTTTTCGCTTCGGCGTTGAGGCTTAATGACTCTAGTTGCGCATTTATACTCCTGCTTCTTAATGCAGGGTCGCTAACAGGATGCATATTCGTTGCTCCCTGGTATGCATGTCCAAGCAAGATAGGATTTTCAGCACGAAACGGTTCACACCATATAATTATGACGAGTCTTCCCTTTATGGGTACCGTCTCTTTTCATAATGTCGCACACACAAAAGAGGCGGATGGTGCGCTATAGGTATAAAAAAGACTTACTTAACAGTTGCCCTTCAGTCTCAAAAGTATTATGCACTAAAAGATTTAGCTTGGAATTCTTCCGCGGTTCATGGGCTGGTGTGGTTTCCTTACTGTATTTATAGGACACATGGTAATTCATTCACTAATAATAATACGCTTTTAGAGGCGTTCGAACAAGTTATGCACTTCACGTACGATTGTAAAATGAACGTCTGGGCTTTAAACATACCAGAAGTCAGCTGGCTTACGCAAGCCGCACCAACAAAGTGTGCAAGTCTACTCGCCTTTATAAATTTGGGTGGATGGACTCAGCATGTTTTTACCGACTAGAAAGGAACATACGCTGGATTTGGTTTTCAGTTTGAATATCCCGGAAGTAAAAGCCGTAGGGGCCGATGAGCACCATGGAGTTGATCACAGGATAGTGCAGTGCTCAACATGGTTAGAGTTCCGACCTACACAGAAAATCAACCAAAAACAAGTAGTGCTTTGTCGTCCGTATCACGCTATAAATTGGGCTACATTTTTAACAGTTGAGGGCAAAGAAAGAGTGAATTACTTCTTACTGATGCTATATATAAAACAACCTAACTAGGTCGCACTGAGTTGTTATCCGCCCTGGATTTAACAGCTCCTGTACCATGCTCAAATGAAAAACCATCAGGGTGCTGAATTTGCAGCCGAACACTCAAGAAAATACAAAGCTTCGAAGGCATTACTGTAGTGCGCTGAATTTTACCCATGTAATGATGGCGAATGATGTGGCCTTAGAACGATCAAATAACAGTTGCCTACATAAGCTATATCAAGAACGCTTCCTACCAGATTGCTAGAGCAAATTTTGCTTGTGCAGTGGTCTATTATGCCCTAGAACCTCGAAGGATGCTCATAAGATATGTAGCATAAGAACTGAAAGCAACATTACCACTGACCCGCGAATAATGTGTGAATTGTTTAACTGTTATTTCATGGAGTCACTTTGTATAGAAATTAGACACGTGTCCGCAGAGCCGTTAAGCATCCCGAATGAAACACTGAATGTTGTTTGCTTTGACTTTATGCCTAAACGGTCAATAACATCAGGGAGCAGGCCATACCTAAAACCCTGGTCTAGATTTTATGCCACCCACTTTAATAAAATATGCCAGTGAAGATATTCCCGTTGAGCTCCTGAAAATTTTACCTTATCTATATTACGTGGTGAGTAACCTAAAGCATGGAAGCAATCAAGTAGTACGCCAAGACAACAAAAGTGGATCGATGCAAGATTTATGCACATTGTACATGGTATTTAAGGGGAATATAAGCTCCAGCTTTACATGACCCACAGGGTAAAAAGAATTTGGTCGGGTCTAAAGAAAGGCCAAGCAACCTTTTAGCGGGTTGGACTCGCGTGCTAGCCGTATCTTCACCGGGCTTACGCGGCATGTAAACAGAATGCACGCCGGATCAAAGCTTGCCATCATACCACGCCCTCCCAAACGGCTATGGAAAGGAATTAAGTAGAAGAAAAATAGGAAAGCAACTCCATCAAGTAGAAGGTAGTTATATATAGGAATATCGCGGTGCAGCTCGGCAATTACCGCCAGAGCAATCACACCTCAAGTACATCCCGCTTAATGGATAAACTAGTGCAAACGAATATTTCAGGTTATCTATACAGGGAAGAGGTCATCCATAATTCTCTGTATGGGTTACTTACTGCATGATCTTGTGCGACATGCCAGTTATACTTTTTGACCTTACCACAGAAGCCATGGATTCTGCCAAGGCGGTAATAACTTTGTATCTTAATATGCAAAACGCATTCGATCGAGTTCCTCATCGGCGCCTAAGGAATAATGTTAGAGCTAATGGCGTACGACAGCCACCACTAAATTGGCTTCGCTCTTATCTTAATCCACGTATAAAGTGTTAAAATAGGAGGGGTCAAATAAACAGCCACGTAGGTTACAAGGAGTGTCGTTTATGGCAGCGTACTAGGTCCGCTGTTGTTCCTAATATAGGTTAAAAACTTACTTGACATGTTGCTACACCTTCGCTCCTTTCGTTTTGCAGATGATGTAAAATTCAACAATATCTTATAACCAATTGGCCTATTATCTGAACCAAATAAAATCTGCGAGGACGTAGCAGCTTTGGAGCCCTGGTTTCATAAGTGACAGATGCTCTTCTCAGTCGAAAAGTTTAACGAAGATTTTATAAATGCACCATACCACCCGGAGCGATAACTATTAATAACACCGTTATCAAAACGAACATCTCAATGAAGGGTCTAGGGTTGCATTATTCTAAGAGCTTAAGCTTTATCAAACAAACCCGTTTTAATATAGCTAAAGCATGATAGTTAGCCTGTCATATAAGCCGGCATATTTACACTGCTAAAGCAAGAGTAGAACGCTACAGAATGTGCATTCATCCGGAACTGGACTATTGCACCATAATATGTAGCAGCTTAAATAAATAAATAAATAAATAAATAGTTTATTCTCAGTTTCATAGAGACACACCAACTCAGGCATGATCAAGTTTTAAAAACAGATGTGTATCACGACGATACCTCGGGTTCAATCGTGTGTAGTTGAAACAGTGTCGGGAAGAGTTGATATGTTAGTCTAGTCGACTTGCCAGTATGTACTTGTGGCAGTGACTTTATTCTGTGGCGAGTCACATCCGCCACGTCGCAGTGTTGTTAAACAGACATTTGTGGCTTTTTATAGGGAGAACGCTTGCCAGACGAAAACCCACCACGTCCTGCAACACTGCTGTAAAGCATTTTAAAATTAAGGTTGAATTGGCAAAGCCGCTTGAGGACTAGTTTTACCTTCGATTTTTTGCAGAGTAATGGCTTCTAATTTCATCTGTCAGCTGGACAGGTAATTTGCTCGGGGTCGCCATGATTTTTGAGGTCAGTGAAGGAGAGGGACATCGCGATTATTTCTCTTGTTGTATGTCCAGGTGAGCAAAAGTTCCACTTTTCTGCTGTCCAGATTTTTCAGATGTATAACGTATGGGAGTACGAGGATATGTCCAGTTCTCCATACTGAATTAGGGTTATGGTGATTGTAGTTCGGTCCTTTCGGAGTTCTACCATCCTTCATGTAAGTCCTTGTGGGTTGTTACGTCCGTCTTGGGCCAAAACTGTTCCTCAGTCCAATCCCAGATCTCCAATAAATCCCGGACCTCAGAGAAAAGGGGAAGTTAGGGACAACCGAGAGGAGACCGCAAGAACGGGCATGGAGTTGAACATTGTTAATGTCGTGTGTTGCAACATTTGGGCTTGAGAGAAAAGCATGTACACTGTGCAACAATAATTATGCTGAAAATGTCTTTTGAGTATCCTATATAATCATTAGCCGTATGTGTGGCTTGCTAATGCCTGCGTAGAAACAAGAGCGTTGTACCAGTAAGTAAAGTACGAAGTATCCGTTTATTATGAGCCAATATTTGCGTGGGGATAGAGCAAAGAGAGTTAGAATATTGGCAGTGATTGTCAGGTGCATGAACAGCAAGTAGTTAGCGTAATCCGAGAGGGAGGGCATAATAAGCGAAAATAAATAGGTTGCCGCGAGAGAGTCCTAGAGATCAATTGGTGGCAGGGCAGCGGAAGGATTGGATGCAGATATTCTAAAGCAGTAAAGGTTATTGAGATACGGAGTGGCTCCTAACAAGCACTGGATCATCGCATATGCATAAGACCAATGGCCACTAGCCACTTCTGAACAGAGATGCCGAATTTAGGACGACCGACAGATGGCGGCCCTAGGAGAGATTCAGTGGCCAGATGTAACAATTCCAATCAGACGCTTGGTCACTAGTGTATGCCTATAAGGTCGCTAAGTGTATCAACAGGCCAGTGAAGGTAAGTGAAACGTCAACAGACCAGCTAAGCCGTGACGCAAACAAACCGAGAGAATGAACATTGTAAGAAGGGAACGAGCTCTGGATATCCGCAAAGTTAAATGGAAGCTATGGCGACTAGCTGCTGCTAAGCAGAGATAGTGGCTCTAGAGAAGAATGTATCAGTGGCTGGTGTAGCCATATCATTAAGACGTTTGATCACTACTGCATACCTACAGTTTCGATGAAGAAACCAACATGCGAGCGAAGCTTAGAGGGACAGACGGCAGAAAAAATGAAGGCTGGAGAGTCAAGGAGTGGCTCCTGGCAAGCTACATGGAGCCAACAATGACTAGCTATTGCCAAGAAGAGTTGACTCGAGTACGATGAATGACGGATAACGGCGCGCTAGGGAAGAGACTAATGGCCAGCGATAGAGTTCGGATTAAGCCTACAGTTACTAGTGGATCCTACAGTGCCACATAATATGTCAACAAACCAGCTGAGCTGTGTCGCAAACAATCCAAGGGAATGAACTTTTAAAAAAAGGAGCGACTCCTACCGAGCTCCGGATATCCGCAAAGTGTAATTTAAGCTATGGCGACTTGCTGTTGTTAAGCATAAATAGTGGCGCTAGAAAAGAATTTATTAGTGGCTGGTGTAGCCATGTCATTCAGACATTTGACCACTACTGGATACCTACAGCTTCGATGAAGAAATCAACATGCGAGCGAAGATTAGAGAGACAGACGTCAGAAGAAAATGAAGGCTGGAGAGTCAAGGAGTGGCTCCTTGCGAGCTACATGGAGCCAACAATGACTAGCTGCTGCCAAGAAGAGTTGACGCGAGTAAGATGAACGACGGATAACGGCGCGCTAGGAGAGAGATGAGGAGTCGGGAAGAGGATAGCGTGGGAAGGTAAGAAGAGGCGATTATTAATGGTCTGGTCCAGTTTCATAAAACGCTTCTTCAGGACAGTTGATATTCAGTAGTTTGGAAACTGGTGTGACAAAGAGGTATTTGCTAATAGAGAAGCGGAACTAGTTTATGTTCATAGATGGCTTTATTTTGAGAGGTTACCTATTCCATACGTGTGCTTATCTGTATAGGCAGAAGTTGGAGCGCATGCTGCTGCGCGTTCTTGGTAGGATAATGTAGTGGGGTCTATCACGTAGGGGGTACGAAGTGATATATGAGTCTAAGACAGGAGTTAGTTGTCTCCTACTGGAAAAGCTCAGTAGCAGGTGACAAAGAGGCTCCTTAATAGAACTCAGGATAGGACTTATAAAGTGTGCTGCATACGTTTTAATGGCCAACCGGTTTGTTTGCGTCGCAGGAACCCTAACATTTCATTTTTACATAAACTCCTTTACCAAAAAGCATCTGGTGCCCTCTCACGCTTGCAGATAGGCACCGGGTTCAAACTTTAATTTATTTAACAAAAAAGCACGATTATACCATTGAAAATGGGAAAAAAAGCGCACACGCATGTTCATGGTATTTTATATAAATCTTTATATCAAATTACCTACGAGCGTTATCCTGGTAGCTCAATCGTAGAAGCAAACGTAGTAAACTGGACAGAAACGGGATGCAATCCATTTTATTACTCCAGGGTAAGTTAAGGGTAATGCTTCTATTTGGCTTATAATTAAATAAACTATTGATTTGCATTTTAATTGCCATTATTTGAGCAGAATGTTTGTGGTTTATATGCGTCGGTAAGTCATATTATTTCCACAGTTTTGGTTTTATAACCTTAGTCGCTGCTGTTGCTTTGTTCTGGGCTATTGTTTATCTCCGTTGGTAATAAGCTACTTCAGTCGCGCCTACCAGATCTTTCAGTTATAGCTTGGTTGATACATATGCATGCCGCATCGAAAACTTTGCCAAGTAACTGCAAACTTTCGTCTGATAGCACCAGTTACGCTACAGCAACGAGAACGACCTAAGGATTCATCTTCAAAGCAGCGCCTAGGTTGTCCGCTGCTAAGCGACGAAAGGGTAAGCGGATTTGTAACATATATTGCTTAGAGTTGCTCACATAGTGCAGTCATTTGGGAACGCTGTCAAATACTGTGAAGGTGACAGGGACCTCAACCAAGTGGTCCATAATTTGCGGAAGCTTATTGAAAAACCTCACGTACTTGCGTCTGTTGTTCGTCAACTGTTGCGGCTCTTGCAACTGTGGATGCCATTCCTGCCAAAGGATCACCGGACGCTGATAGAACCTTCATAGAACCCCCGCCTACGAAACATTGAACAGGGCGTGTACGATCACGTAAGTTTACTGAGAGGCCTACAGCGTTGAGTGCCATGAATAAGGAACTGCAGGTATCGCGTTCATACTGCCCCTATTAAACAGTAAACTCGCCAGCTGTTAGTGCTGCCGTCGCACCATCAAATAGCGTGGTAATGTAGGAACTGAAGGTGCTTAAATTTATGACGTCTCAGGCGCATCTCTTTGCACTTAGTTTTAGTTTTAGACGAATCATGCTTGATTCGATCAGGACAGATCGGCTATCGATGTATGTCCGGGGCCATGTTGCAGATGCTGAAACGGCAGTCCTAAGTTCTTGCACATGGACTTTTTCTGACATTTATTGCTCTCAGTGAGCTTAAGAGATACGACGAATGGCTGAAGGACCCTGATTTTAAAAACAGAGTCGTAAGTTCGTCTTATCATTTAAAGAATTTCATTTTAACTATTTGGCTGCTGTGCATGGTGATAAGGTGCAACTCCTCTTTTGCGGTAGCATAGAGCGGTTAATGATAAGCTCAGTTGCCGAGGAGATCAATTACTCAGGCGCGGGAGGTTTGTTTGCCTTCAGTCGGACAACTATGAACGGCATTATACATGGCATGTTGCCGTACCCTAATCCATTCAATATACGAAGGCATCATTCGGCAACACATGGGTGATGCAGCCTCGGATGCTTGCATTACACACCACAGCAAAACCTGGTTGCCGTGTGCACGGCACAAGAGACCGTCTGCTGAGCAAAGTAAGGGATGCAGTGCCACCAAAGTAAGCCCACTGCTTTTTTATTAACATCATTAGCGTCCTACGTTGTCCATCGCCGAAGTGAAGTAAACACCTTGCCAATGACGCTTTTGGTTATTATCCCGATTTTTGTACAATAAAACTTTTTGTACATAAACCATCCTTATACCCCGGATGTCATCTTTTCTGCCTTGTGATGTTTTTAGGTGGACGACAAGCGCCATTTAGCTTTCGGACCAGCAGCATGAAGCGCCACTTAGGTGTGTTTATACGTCCAGAACCATGGCAACAGGTACTGCGTGAACCTTAAGCCGGAACCATCATGAGATTCGTTAGGTACTTGATGTGTGGTAGTTTAATGTACGTATTTGGATATCGCGTGTAGGCAATCAAGTGTTCTGGAGCTGCCGTATGGTCACCCATAGCTATGAAGTTCCGTTGATCAACGGTAGAAGTATTCTTATGCGTCTGCCGTAACCTAGACAAAATCCGTTTTGTCCGTCTCAAGGTACACGATCCTGTCCAGTTTAGTCTAATGCCCTCATAGGACCGTTTATAAAGCTAATATGGACCGGACCTGCACATGTATTACCAGAGTAGGAGTTTACGCATTTAGTACGATGCACGGGAGAGGCACGATACGTTCTTAACATTGAAAAGGTAAAACTTTTGCTTCACATATGTGACACAGATAAAAACTTATTTGGATCAGGCCCTGACTGCAACTAACTAAAGTTTGAGGCCGCGGTTATCTACACTGAAAAACACGTTTGAAGCTGGGCTCTATTTTGACTATCCCGATCTTCCTATAGGAACCAAAAAAGGAACTCATCGAATTTTTCACATACATATTTTACACAAGGTCTGCAACTAATTCTTGGAATAACGTGGAAATCAAAATATACATAAATAATAAATAAATAAATAGCTTATGCAATTTAGCAAAACTAATGGTTTTAACTAATAGGCGGGCAACATTGAATAAATGTACGTTAGTTTGTGAGGAACCATTTTGCTCATGCTTGGAAGAGGCCCTACCGAGGAGGAAAAACTAATCCTATTGGTTTATTTCGACGAAGAGGAAATATTTTTACTGTAAACGTTTTACTGAGCTTCTGCCCAAAATTCCATTGGGGCGCTAAATGTAGCTAAAAAATGCACTTGCAAACAAAGTTTAAGAATCGCAATTTTTCTTTTCGTTTGTTGCACGTTAACAAGCACCTGGTACACTCCATTACGTTTCACAGTTAGATGTTCACTTTTAATTGGCAGTCCCCGAGATCTATGTTTGGATTAAAGCAAAATATGGAGAAAACTGCAATTAACCTTTGGTTGAAACGATCCGTCCTCGGAACAATATATCAATTTTCGTTCAACCACTTCACAGAAGAGAAGAAATGAGTCGTGTGATTCTGACTTTGACACCCCAAAAGACCTTATATTTGCTGACATCTTTAGTTCATGTAATATATTACTTGAATTCATTTTCTGAAATGTTTATTAATCAGGATGACCAGCAAAGTATAACTTCCTACATAGCTGGTGTAACGTGTGACATCTTTGTTTCCTCTTAAGGTCTTGTCGGTCTTACATCTAGTTTTGTTTTACAAACTTTGTACATGTACTTCTGCCTGAAGGTCTTCACATTCATGTCTCGGACATTTGAAAAATATACCATTTATTTATCTAATAAGTAAACCCTTTTTCTGTCCGTACAGCTTTTAGTTAGACACAAAGTTAAACATTTAAATACACCGCCATACCCTTGGTTATCCAGGTAACCGTATATTTCGTTTAATTATTTAATGTAACGTCTTCATTTAGGCAACTTCCTGCTATTCCTAGCGGTAATTTATTGAGTACCTTAGTGAAATTCGTGGTCGTATCGATGGACCATTAACATATTTTGTCCGAATACGAGACTAGCTATCTTTTTAGCAAACCCATTTGAATTCTTCCCGAATGTACTCTTCCGCCCTGTCAAGGGCTAGAGTAGTTGTGCCTCCGCATTGGAACCGCCCACACAGTCATAAGAACGTCGAAGCCCAGCCGACCGAGAAAGTCTAATGCGTTGGATCGCAGCGATTAAACTAGGATGTTAAGCTACTAAACCCCTTATAACCAACAACACCATCGAATATGCTGATTACTCACAATTAACACTACTCAAACCTGTTTAGTTCTGAGCAAAACTTTGCTGGTAGACCCTGCATGGATTTGCATCAGCCTGTCATTGAGTGCAATATTCCAAGATGGGATAGATTCTTGATTCGATAATCCCTTATTCTTTACAACACACTCTCCTTAAAAATGATATGCCTGCGTATTTTACGGCTCTCTCTACGGGTGATTCACTCAGGTCACCTGAATCCGCGACCATCTTGATTCAAAAGAAGCATAGTAGTCAGCATGTAAGCGTTCCCTTGCCTCACATGGCATGGGCCATTAGGTCCATTTCGAGAGTCTGGAATGGAGTATTGCAAGCTGCCGTCACATATCTTTACCGTACGGAGAATCTCACCACTCAGAGCTGGTAACCCCTCAGTCAACCTAGGCATGGACTTCAATTTGGCTACACCCAAATAACCAGACTGAAATTCCTGCACTATGGCAGACAAAAGCGTAAGAGGAATAAAAAATCAATCTTGGAAACACATCATTCCTCAAACGTAACGGAGGGTTCTTTGCGTGACTTAAAAACTGCGGAAAGCCTCTTTACAATACTGCATTCCAGATTTTGCGGAGCGACGAAATAACTGCAGGCTAGTGGTACATTGTACAACAGAGAGTCTGGGAGCGGCTAACCAAAAGTGGTTGGCGTAACTAGCATTGTAAATGTCCACTTTAATCAGCATTAGCATATCGTGATAACTAATCAACCTGCGGACCAGTACGGTGCTGCATGATAGGCAAAAATGCGGCCAGCGCTAAGCTCCAACGCAGTACCGTTGCTGTGAAAGACTAAAACCAAATAACTATGGGAATGTAAAATGAACTTTAAAGCTTTATTCGCAGTAACAAGTGCAAAATGCATGCCATACAGTTAACTGTGAGTGCGTGAGGTTACTCAGTACAATGTAAAGGCTTCTCTTATTATGTGTGCTTATTCGCTTTTAGCTGGACTAAGACGACTAGAAACACAAAACATGGAATACCCATTTTGTTCTAGTACTGCTTGATACCAGTGGACGATGCGGCTGTAATTACGGTCAAGAGTAATTTTGTTAAAATGGAGTGTAAAATAGCGCTCTGGACTGAAACCAAAGCATATTATGCCGTGCATCCGCATTAAATCGTGTCCAAGCAAGTGTTTTAATAGATAATAATAAAAAACAGCAGAACCCTTTGCATCAAAGTTGGAAATAAACCTTAAGTAACATTGCAATGATCCCGTCAGCGAACGGTTCATCTAAATTCTTCTGAGTAGATGCTGTAAAGAACAGCGAAGGACGAGCAGGATCAGAGCAAATACTACTTCCGGTAACTAGATAACTAAGACAGAAGAACTTTGTTGTGCCGAAAACCCAGCTCGACGGATTACCAGCCACATTAAATAAACAAAAGCTTTCTAACAGTGTACTAGGTCCCTCGTCGTGAATAGATTTCGTAGGCGCATGTATACTGACATCCTCTGGATATACTAGAATACCGGTAAACTGGCGATCACAGCATTGATAATATCGTAGAAACTCGATGGTGACCCACTCAGTCCAAACTGCAAAAAAGCTGTGGCGAAATATACCATACGGCGTATTCTTTGTGGTAAAAGCACTAGAAGTTGCATTAAGAGGAATTTGCAAGTGAGCGTCTTAGAAGTCAAGCTTTGCTCAACAGTTATAGAATTTACCCGGGCTCAGCAGTAAGGAAACGCCTTTGTAGCAGGCACTTGTTCAGTGTTGCGCAGTAATCAACAGCAGTTCTAGGAGCTTTACCGTTACGCTTCAGGTGAGTTACGATTAGTGTGGCACATGCAAAAGTATAACTTACAAAATTATCTCTTTTCTAGCCAGTTTTTTAGAGATTTCATCATCATCTATGACGGAAACAAATATTTCCTCGCATTATTTTCACTGGAATGCCCTAAATATCAAGCGTGACAGGTGCAACATGCATTTTACCAGAGGCATTGCAAAATATTT
Source organism: Dicrocoelium dendriticum (assembly GCA_944474145.2). NCBI lineage: Eukaryota > Metazoa > Platyhelminthes > Trematoda > Plagiorchiida > Dicrocoeliidae > Dicrocoelium > Dicrocoelium dendriticum. The sequence continues at coordinate 139,152,520 of OX104066.1, read as the reverse complement.
TGACAAACGAAAGAAGGTTTGTTTGAAGTGTGTCAGAAAACATTGACAACGACGTTTTTACACCATCTATTTGCTTCATTCCCATGATGGATAGACCTGATTCCATGAAAAGAAATTTACATTTGCTAGGAATAGGCTGACCCTTAAAATAAATTATTCACGGGAACCAAGGGTAAACATTGTTTTTCAATAATCACTCTAACAGCAACAGTAGTTGGTCTCAGTCAAACTGTAAGGGTTGACTTTTAAGATAATACTTGGGAATAAAAGACTACACCACTTGTATCTGTAAGGAAGGAATGTCGTGCAAACCTATTAAAAATAAAATGTTTTGGTAATGTGGCAATACTGATCAGGGAAACACATCAAGAGCAATTTACTGGAATGCTTCAGAGAAAAGTTGCTTTCTTGTTGCTTCTTGTGGCTAACAACTACTTGTAACCTGACAAGCAGCTTGCAGCTGACCAATATTATTGCACTTGTAACAATTAGAATTGCGGAACTTACACGTCAGTGGAGAATGTTTATACTTGTAGGATGTACAGTTGTTCCAAGAGTTTTTACACGAAGTATTACTTTTTGTATGAACGTCATTGTGAGTAGCAAGTGTTTTACATTTGTGCGGCTGTTGGTTACCAGGTTGCATCTTAGCACCGGAATGGTATTATCTGGCAGGATCTTTGCTCACAACCGCTCTCAGACCTTGCAATCGCTCGCAGTATGTCCTGACAGAATGAATTGTTTGATCAGAAATACCCAATAATTGCTGTTGCTGGCTGTGGGGGTTGAATCCGGAGACCTAGCCATCTCGCCGTTGGGTATGCAACGGGCTGCCAAACTTGCTATGAGCAGCTTGCGTCTAAACATGCAGAATAAAAACACGAATCTCCTGGTTTACCTTTTGCAACACATGTGCAAATTAGCTCAATCGGCTTCCCTAAAATTTAGTGGTTTAGTCTGTTTCAGCAAAAGCAGCATTTTAATGCAGCATAGTGCAACGAACTTGTAAGGGCAGGAAATGACTGGTTCTTCAGAAGTAAAAAGCATCTTGTCCAATGGCAGTAAGAACCCAAGCAGTTGTTCCTTCCTTCTTAAATATTTTTAAGAATGCAGCAAATTACAAAATGCTCAAGATATTTTTTGATTGCGCGACGGCAAGGGTAGAAAAGAGGCTTACCCAAGGTGCAGCGGTCCATAATTAAAAAATCTACTCGCAACGCAAGTTGTTATGTTCTATGAAGTAACGGTAATTAAAATGGATTAGGCTCAACCCCAGGGATAGTGGCGACGTGGAAGCCATAAAGAACAGCCAGCGCACGTTGAAGTCGTATTAGTGTAATAAAACTTACGCTTAGTTCGGAGGTACAGTAACACAAGAAGGGAACAGTATTGTTCATGTACAATCAGCACTGATTGGCTCAAAGGAATTTGTGCCACTAACACACATTGTTTATTGTTGCCGTATAACCGATTAACGTTTTGAATTACAACCGTGCCAGACAATTTTCAGCAGCGATGGATCCCATACACCCGGACATCGATGGCGTTGCATCTTATATATATGATATCTTAGTTGTTGGAGCGAACCTAGAGGACCTGTTAAAGTGGGTCGACAAGAACTTAGATCAAATAAAGGACTACGGATTACGCCTGCAATTTGAAACGGGCAGTATACTCTTACTACAGTTTAAATACCTGGAGTTTATCCTCGATCATAACGGGCGTCGATCCGATCCAGGTTACATTTCTGCTATTGTTAGTGCGTCTACATCAACAAACGTCAGTACCTTAAACGTTTTCACTGTAAAGGTTAATCACTACCCAATTACCCCTTCATAAGGCATTAACTGCGAGCAGATTTGAACGCACTACTCATGATAGCTGTCAAGTGAAACTGAAAGACCCAGTGCCAAGCAGCGGTTGATCGGATACAAGGTCTGTTGACTTCCGATCGCCTAAAATATTTTGCTTCTAAACTTCTGATTGTGCCAGCTGCTGCTGTACGAATCTATGGCATCGGCGCTCAGTTAACCCACATCCTCCTGGAGAACTTTGTAAACGTGGTTATCCCGGTAGCTTGAGCATTGACAGCAGCAGAAAAGTATGGCTCTCAGGCAGAAAAAGGAAGCTTGGTTATCGTATTTCCTCACGAATATTGCCCATGTTACCAAAACAGCCCAAACGGCAAAGAGATGTTTTTAAATAACTCTCCTCAAGCAGGTAAAGTAATAAAAAGCAATATACTACTTGGTAAGCTGCTGTCAGCTACGATGAGGTCACCTAAGCCAAAACTTTGAACGGGGTCAGTAAGTCGGTTTGGTGCTAAGGTTGACTCATATAAGTTATTTCTTTCAGTCGATAGCAATTCGCCAATGGTAAGCCTGGCAGCAGACAGTAAGCCATTAGTGTTCGACACAGAGCAACTGCCACGTGGCCACGTTAGGAGAAGCACGTGTACAAAGAATTACTGCTTGCACAACACACCAACAGAATGATGCTAACCTAAAAGAGATCTCCTCGCTACTTGAACTTCTTATCGTATTTCTGTTAATAAGTCTCACAAAATGCTATAGAGTAGACGTTCCGATGTACAGATTACGACTCATTGAAAACCATCTACGGTTCACATAAGCGTATCACTCAAAAGCTGTCAGCCTGTTAAGAGAGAGTCTCTATCATTATTGGCATCCAATGTTGTTATTCCATAATAATCTGCAACCGATTTTGGGCTAGCGGTTGTCTTTCCTCGGATAACTGCTGTTACTCCGGCTGAAAACAAGGAGCCCGTAATTGCTAGTATTAAACTAGACCAGGGGATCAATCGAGTGATTCTTGACACCGCAAACCGCCTGCCATGCTCAGCAAAATTTATACACTAACAGCACATGTTGCCATAGTTGGTAAACGTGATGACGCGCGAAACAGAAGGTTGACCGTCATAAGTGTCCAATTTTGAACATATCCACTATCATCGGTGCTAGAACAGTTTATGCCTCCTTGCTTTGTGTTTGCTTTTCGCTGCGTATGTGAGTGGCTCCACGTCTTTAAAACAAGCCATTCTCATGCAACTTCACGATCGGCCTCAAGGAAGCCCATGCACTAATGCACTACCCAGAGGTTATGCCTACTGGCCAAAATTGGACAATGATATCGTGCAGTTGTGTAAGCCGTGCGTCCAATTTGATGTGTTACAAGGAGCGTCGAGTCGTCCAGCGCCAATGCCGTGACCGGAAACAACAACGCTGGGGTCTAGGGTTTATGTGGACTACGCCGGATTAGTCAAAGGCAGATCGTTCTTCATTGTAATTGGCGCTCCCTCTAAGTTGTTGGAGATCATCCTATTGTTGACCTCAATCACTGTATCAACCACCATTATGCAGATGCGCCAGGTTCTCTGCCATTTTAGTATGCTTAGAACACTTATGTCCGACAATAGACTAGTTCAACACAGCGGGATTTGCGAACTTTAGTCACAATACTGGTGTGAATGATATGCGTGCACCACCCTACCACCCTCAAGCAAATGGTCAGGTTGAGAGATTTGTTGGCACGTTCAATGGGTCACCGATCAAAGCGCAGGTGACGGTGTAACGGACGTGTGCGTATAAACTATTTTTATGGTGTATGGAATCAATCCATATCCCACGTGTAAGAAAACGTTACCTTTAAAAATGCTACTAGGCAGAGTAAGCAGGCCGGTCTGAAGTACTAGTATTCCGAAGTAAAAACAAGTATCCGACCTAAAAAGTACAGCTGTGTTACAAAATCAGCAGCGTGGGACCGTGCGGAATCCAGTGCTTGGTGAACTGGTATGGGCAGGAGATAACCGTCGAGCTAAAAATAGATGGGCACTTGGCGCATTTACCGGAAAATTTGGTTAATTCACGTAGCTAGAAGTGGTAGATGGCGAAACAAGGCACCGCCACCAAAACCAGCTCAGACTTCCTTCTAGCAGTAATTATAATTTAGTTTAATGCATTTTCGCGTGTGTTTAGCAGGTAATAATAGAGGAGTTCTTGCCACCAAAACTATCGGGCACATGGACGGTTTAAGTAGAATAGGCAAGCTAGAACTCGGTACTAGAAGTGAATACCATACGCAAAAGGCCAAAGAAGCCATTATGATTGACAGGATCGAAACAAGACTTAGCTAGTAACGGATACCAGTGATTAGTAATAAGTGGAAGGTTGACGTGTGAATAGGATGTTTATTTGGCAAAAGTTAAGTCATCTAGGCGCTAGGTAACAGAAAAAAGCAACACACGGTTTTGCCAGTGGGAGTGATATTGCCCGATTGCGCAATCCGTAGCCAAGAGTGGTCTTAGGGGCATCATTCAGAGCCCTTGGCTAATTAAACTACCAGCAAGGCATAGCGGCTAATTCAAGAAATCGCACACCTTGTGTGTCGCTGAATTAATGTTCGGTTTTACTTATGAATGGAAGGATTTTGGTGAGCATTTTTGTTCGTCGCCATCAGCCGACAATTCAGATATGTCGACCAGCTATCCGGAAAAGCACCAGACGGCCGTTTCGCCCTATTGGGGCTCATCAGTGGTGCGCATCCTTCGGTCCTCTGCGGAGGATCGAACCCATGACTGCAAGTGGCTCTTGCCAACTAGCCCGCAGCTTATGCAACTGCGCCATGGAGGACGGTACCCAACTATCATGAATTGTTAGCTGAATGCGATATAGCCCGACGCATCCTCCACTGCCATGCAGGCACCTGCCATGCAGATGACAGCGGTCGGCCTTCCATTCCTTCCATTCATAAGTAACACCAATTCGCCCGTACGGATTCCACAAAATGCTATGTCGATTCAAAGCTGCCGTAACCGGGAAGTCCTAATGTTCGGTTTATACGTTTACCAGTATACCAAACGAAGGCTAATCTTCCCCATGAAACCAGCACAGTTGCTAGAGTACAATGCCTTACTGAGGTGGAACACTGCCAGCAAACCCTTTGCTGGAACCTCGTACATCCAAAACACCTTGCTGGAACCACGAAAAGACAGTTTTGCAAGAGAGCAATAGAAAATAATCCAAGCGTTTCAAAAAGTGTGATCGGGCATGCCACTCCATTTATCCGCGCAGACCAATATACATACAAACGAAAATCTCGCTCAGATAGACATATACATCTTAGGCATAAAGGGCAGGTGCTCCAGCGTGTTGCCAACAATGGTGCCGCATAACCTATAGACATGCAATTGTAAAATTCGCAGGTCTACGGCCTTACCTTGGAAGACCATGCAAGGAAAGGCGTGGAAGTAGTAAGGCAAAAATTAAATTGACTTGTCATTTTGTAGGAACGGAAAATCGGTGCCGGATTTCTCGGCCAGTTAGTCTACCCAAAACCATGAGCTTTTAAATACGTAGCGTAGAATAAGCTGGGTACCGTCGTGGATTACATACTGCCCAAAAATACTGCTTCTCTATGCAGGTTAAATTGTACACTGTTTCATGGATAAAGATACTGAGATAATTGCACATGATATCCAAAGACCAGCTGCTAACTGCATGCCATTTATTTAGCTCCAAAATGCCCATCACTTGCGCTTGAAGTCCTCCATGCCGAGGATATGTTCTTTGCCTTTAATCTGCTGAACCGTTTGACTAGTAGTGGCACAATACTGAACGTTTTGCTGGCGCTGAGAACGAGCGTTTGGTTGCTTCCCGGATAATAACGCAGGCCGAAAACTAGTCCGTAGTAGTGCGAGGCCGACCAGTTTTTCAGGCGTGACAAACGCTAGCAGTTTTCTTGAACTTTGCATCCGTTTTAGAAGGTGACACCCAATTACTGCCGCCATCCCGCTTTCATGCTGTTGTGCTTCGTGCAGTTTCTGCATCGTTTAAACCTCACTGACTATACAACCGTAGAATCAGCACACACTGACCAACAGCTACGTATGGTAAGTTCGGTTACATAAAAGTCACAGTGGATTGCGCTCCTCCGTGGTGCATAGCTCAGGCGCGATTCCAACACAGCAGCTGTTCTTTGCAATAACCTTTTTTGGTCTGGCCATGCAAATACTGGTCAGTCATCAAAAAATATTATGGATCACCGTTGTCGCACTGTTCATAACCGTCTTAGCGCTCGGTGTGCCAAGCGTGCTCTGTCTGTCCTCACCCATATTGTTCAGCGGAAAATTCGGCGATCTGAAGCACAGAGTTTGGGTGTCCTAGCCCCTTGGGGTAGAGGGTCTGCACGCGCGAGGTGCGTCAGTATTTATGTTTCACGGTGCCAATTTATGGCGTTGGCCCTAACGTCTTAAAGGACCTAAAATTTCCATAGGTTTGCGAAGTCCGTTGTCCACAACTTTGAAGCTGCAAGCCATATTTTATGTAATGTTAGCGCCAAGTTCCCTCAGTATGACTGACATAAAAAGCATGTTTTGCCTGACGGGTATTTGGAAAAACCAGAACGCCTTGCTTGTGCTAGTAACACTGTTCCGCTATTAAAATATTTTATAGGCAGAAAGTTTGATGGTGTTGCAAATAGTCCACACGGCGACAGGAAATCAGTCGTGCACCCTCGTTTACAACCGGTCACCTACCGTCCCTACTGTTGGCTAGGGTTGGCCGGCGCAAGGTAGCGGACTGAGATAGCAAAGCGAGCTTGCTTATAGACGCAGACCTTTCCAGTCGTACACTTGCGGGTCATGAAAGCATCGTCACTTTAACTGGGTGCCTGCTGGTCATCTTATTTAGTGATTGCGGATGGGTCTGCAGACGTAGGCTAGCAATCGATTCGGCGCACGCTGATTGACACGCTCTCGAACTTAGACCTCATTGCGCCGCGGTTTCTTTACCTATTTTGCGAGCATCCTCCATGCTGTGTTCAGAACGCCTGTTGTTTGGGGAATCGTTAGTGATATCCGGCTGGGTGGTGCATAATTCCGCGTGCTTTTTCAGGACAGCCGTGCACGCGATTGTCTTGTTGGGGTACTATCCTGGCTGTGTTATGCGTAACTCAGCTTTCTTTTATGGCCACACGACACTTTTGGTCCACAGCCCCCGGACGTTGCAAAGGACATGCTAACGAAGCTACAGTATGCCAGTTAAATGTTACGTAGCTCTGCGACGCGGCACCCTGCATCTAAGTAGCTGGTATTAGGATTATATTTACGCACAGCTCACTATTGTTTTGTATATACATGGTTATCATATAATGTGCATTGAGGCGGCTAAGAGACGTATATTAAGGGTGACCGCTGTGGTTCTCTTCTGCAAACGCATCTGTTCTAATATGTGTGATGTAAGCCGACATTTTGCATGCGACTTAGGGTAGCTGAGTGAGCCTGTCACCTTTAGTTTCGCTCGCATCGAACCTGTCCATAGACAGCTTGAGGGGTTTTGTGTAATGTTCTTGCTCTGCTACCTGGGTCGCCTCGAAATCATTGTTTAAAAAATGTATTACGCAAATCAACCGGAATATCGCGCACCTGTTTCCGCGCACAACGGCACGGTGGTACGTTATTACCTGCAAGGGGTTTGTTGGTTTTGCGATACTTTTTGATTGATGACCAATGCAGCAGTGTAACAACTGCCGTTGACACACGGGACGGTTGTATTATTTTTACCCCTGCATGGCAGTTTTGAAGCCGCTGAAACTCACAACTGTAAAGAAACATACAGTAAAGACTTACAAAACACAATAACATAGAATTGCCATTTTAATATGTAGGCATCTGTCACTTTACAGTATTCGCTTACAGCAGTTACAAACGTACTTCACCTTTAAGTTGTAACAAACAATTAATCACAATTTAAAAATTCGCGCACTGAATGGTTTCCTTCTCTATAGAGAAAACCAGTATGTAAGTGAGCATTGTTTCATTTTTGCTCGAAGTTCTAACCTCATGAGCTTGTTTTGAGAAACGGTGACCACAGCTGGCAAAGCAACTAGCTTGAGTAAGAAAGATGCGCAGCGTAACCACATTATGCGGTGCAGACTTCCTAGTTGTATTTCTGAACGGAACTCAAATTTTTATATGATCCATTGCTTTTGTCGTTTCTTGAAGCTTTCAAAATAGCCACAACCTGCTCCATTCGGTAACGACTTTCTTTTTATACGTCTTCTTTTAGTTTCCTGAGGTGGAAAACCTAGCTATAAACATGCAGATTTACAAGTGTGGTAAAAGCTTTTTTTGACTAGTCATAAATTAACTGAATTCTATGACAGGGTATATCAGCTAACCTGCCTAAATAGACGAAAGCTTCGACTTTTTCTCAGCGTATAATGTTATTCATGTACCAAACCAGTCGTCATTATCTAATCTTTTTTGGCTTTTAGAACGCTCCTTTCGTATCCTCCATTCAGCTCAGGAAGGTTTGGGTAGGTTATGTTATTACACACTATATACTTTCTATTCTAAAGAAGCAAACTCCTTAAGGTTTTGGGCTTTACGTAACCTTGCTCTAGATACAGCAGTTTAATCTAAAGATATAGTAGTGCACCATCGGTTTCTGGAAGAAAAGTTCTCAAAAGCATAGGGTCAAAGTAAACATTGTGGACAGTATCGTGATGAGAATTAACTATGTAGCTGAGCTTGTTTTCGTAATCTCTCCTTCTTCTGATTTGTTCTAGAGTTAGGACGGGTCCCGATGATTTCTTCACCACAACCTTAACGACTTCTGCTTGACTATTCCGTTTAGTCTCCAATAAATAAATAAATACATGATATATTCTCGGTAAAACGAGACACACCTGTAAAGGTGTGATCAAATATGCATACAAGCATAGCTTCTGTGGAATGTTAAAACATTTCGTTTTAATAAAAGGTATAAAAGAAAAGATGATGTCCGGATGAGTGGGCATACTGTCAGGTAATAGTCAGACCCAGGGACATTATGGCGCTGTGGCGCGCAAAAATCCGTCAAAACACAAGTTGGGGGTAATTTCGCCAGGTAGTGATCCGTGAGCACAGGAGCCTGAACAAGGTTTTGTTGCAACCAATAACCATTACGAGATAGGGATTATCTGTGCTCCAACAAAGCATTCTTCATAGCAGAATTAGTTGCACAGGTTCGATGTAGAAGGCTGAGGACGGCGTCAGTGTGAAATGCTTAGCTTTGACTTTATTTTGTAGCGAGTCACATCCGCCACGTTGCAGTGTTAAGCGGACATTTGTGGCTTTTTATACTGAGAACGCTTGCCAGGCGAAAACCCACTACGTCCTGGAACACTGCCGTAGCTTTCGTTGAACAGTAGTGCAAGTCAGTTATGCATCGTATAGACCGATTTTGCATTCTATTATTTGCAGTCAGTTGACAGCCAAAATTCTTCGTTGGTTGGCAGAATGGCTTAGAACTGATACGGCAGCAGTCGTTGGGGCCGGTCAATGATGCAAGATTCGAAGAGTCAAATGATAATGATGCAGGTGAGTAAACACATTGTTAATAGAGGTCGGCTCTTCTATTATATTCTTGCTCGGCTCGCAAACCGTGTCCAGCTGTCCACGCTGGACTTGTCATGGGGTCGGTGAGTGAAGTTGTTTCTTGTGGCTGAATATGTCCTTAATAAGTAAAAACGCCATTCTCTGCAAATTGGATTTGGGATTCCTGCAGACGTAACTAAGTGTAACTGTTTCCATAGCCAAGTGAAAATTCCATGGAAGACCATCGGAATAGCCACGTATACGTGCGCAACGCTGTCCGTGAAATGACATCAGAATAGCTCCAGGTGACTGGCGAATAGGAATGTTTGAGGCAGTGAAGGTAATCACGCCAGAGTTGTTCGTCTTTGGTTGTGGAACGGGGGATCCATGTACATATATTATTCCGGGTGAGTAAATTGTTCTCTGAGTACGAGGCAGGCTAAACCCATTTGTTTAGACCCCGTGAAGGTAACGCCTCCGGAATGGCGGAATGAGCTCCATTTGGACCAGTGTGTGGGTTTTTCATTTCCTGGAGAAAAGACCAAGCGTTTTGAGGATGGGTCGGCCAGTCCCAGTGGATAAACCTTCTTGTTTTGGCGGATGTACTTGTGGGAATCTCGGGAAAAACGGGCAACGGACAAAAGGTGGCTAATCAGAGACAGCAATGAATCAAGAAGCACTAACACAGACTGGTGGCGCTTGATACTTAGACTGGTCCTTTGAGTCGATGTCCCAGCGGTAAATGGATTTATAGCTGAACGAGAATAACTGCTCAAACTTAGCAAAATGGTAACAGGTTGAACCGTCAACGCAGCAGCATGTACCTAATCTAGATTCACGGAGTAACTGATGCGTAGCACATTTGTATCTTTAAAGTGGATTTTACAGGTGGGTCCCTGGACACGTTATCGAATAACCACCATAACAGCTGCGTTGTTAACCTGTATTTTATCCTTTTTCAATTCTTTTCAAATTTAGCAAAACGTTTTACTGCACTTTTGCTGTTTGTTTCAAGGTAACAGGGAGAGAACAAAGACCTACACTTATTTTCATCCCTTTCACTTAGCTCAACATCTCATCCGGTTTTTGTAAGATACCACTAGAATTCCAGCAAACGGTAAGCAGGAAAACGAGCTTTCCTTGACTTGATCCCGGACGCTGTTCTTTACTTGACCAGCAAAAATGTACTTAGATTCAGTTTAAACTTATAGAAACAATTTAAACCAGCTGATTTCTAACAATGATACTAAATAGAAACACGAATAAAACGAGCTTGCACCAAGTGACAAATTGCGTGTGACTTTAGACCAACCAAGAACACCGTGGTCAGAGCAAAACAAGGCCGACTTGTACATGGAATATTATAGCAACAAATATATTCAAAGATTTAACCTGTCTAATACCCGCTAAGTACGATAACAACTATGCCTTTACAAGTTACGCCGTATTTGCGACAGTTCAGGCAGATTATGATGGGCAGAGATAGCTGAAGATGTCACGTAGGTGTTCATATTGGGTCACAGAATGTTTTGAAATGACGTGGTTGCTGGATAATAGCTTATCGGTAATGTTAACGCGTAAATGCGTTGAGGAATGAGGTGTATTAGGCGGATAAGCACCAAGAAGAGAAGAAACAGACGCAGTCAGAGGTGGCTGTTAGTGCAATTGTGTTTTCAGTATCCAGAACAATAGTGCAAAAACTAACTACCTGCAAAGTCTATGGAACCTACTTATACGATAGGCCAGCTTTCTTACTGGCTTCTTCCTGCTCAGGCCGCCGTTGTAATGTTTCCCAAGCACCCTGGCATGCTTTGATGATCTACGCGTCGCTGCGTCCTAGCTTCTCATGCACTAAGCTATTTACCAACTTTATTGTATGCTTGCGCTTCTACAGTTCGCTGTCCTTTCATCACAAAACCTTCCTTAGCGCTATTCTGTTGTGCAACCATACCTCATGTGGTCAGCGCACATCCGTCATTTGCGCTCATAGTGCTGGCTGTTCATTTATCTCTTACTAGCTGTAAGGTCTTTGCTAGTTTTACCTGCAAACTTCTAGCTCTCAGACTAGAGTTGTTTGGCTCCATCTAGCTTGCTACTATTGCCTTAGCACCCTAGCATGAGTTGATTGCCTGCGCGTTGCTGCGCTGAAGCCTCATGCTCTGATATCCTCAGCAACCTTAATGTATGCTTGTTTTCCGCCCATTCGCTGCCTTTTCGCCAATTTAACTTGCTTAGCTTTTCAGCTCCTCCTTCCTCTCATCTGGTCAGCACAGCAACGCTCGTTAGCCTCTTATTTCTGGGTGTTAAGTTAGCACTTACTCGCTGTTACGTCTGCCACACTTGCTCATGTAGGAGTCCATCATACTCACCGGCTTTTCCTGGATCAGGATGCCTTAGTACCATTCACTTAGCACACTAACGTGATTCTTTTCTCAACGCAACGCTGAGGTTATGACTAATATGTTTTGACTTCCTCAGCAACCTTAATGCATACAGTTGTTCCGCACGTTTGCATTCCTTTAATTGACCTACATTGCTTTACTTCCATTGAGCAACCCCCTCAGCTAGTCATTACAGCTGCACCCTAAACACTCCTTCGTAAGTGTTCGGTTTCTGTGTTGCAGCAACGTTTTCGATACTTGCTCATGTGGGAGTTTAGCTCTCTCATTGGCTCTTCCCACCTATCGGCCATAGCACTAATATCGTAGTATCTGCTTGCCGTCTTTCTATCTAGAAACCCCGAAAATATTTACTCCCCACTGGTGTCCCACCTTTTCAATGATTTCCACCACCTGACCTTTGAATCTCTCCCGTTACGGGCCATCTATATCTCTACTTACATATTCAACCCCGCCTATCGAATTAGGCTGGCTACGCCTGCACATCCACTAGTCAATCGCCACCAGTTTTTAAACTCTGCTTTCTCTCCGATCAAGAAATAGATGCATCATAGTAAACTGATACTTGTAGTTTGCTAACTGGCGCAACGCCCTGTTCCCCATGTAGATGGTAGCAATCTATCTATTCAGCTATTGCTTTTCGTCAAACTTTTAAAAGTCACTTTCAGCATCATCATTGTTTCATATTGTACATCATTTGGTCTCTAATCCAAATTTTATAACATGGGACTAAACAATATTTGATTCCACGCCTGTTCTTCGCGGCCTTGGTTGTTCCTCCCTTCCCTTTTCATTGAGGTCCGGGAAGCTGGGCGATCTGGGATTGGACTGCGAAAGAGCTATTTGCCCGGGACACGATATAATAACCCGCAAGTACCTAAAAGGCACATAGGTGTACACCAAAGGGACTGAACTGCACTCACTACCACGACCGTTGTCCAGTAATGATAACTGGAGACAATATCTGCACACACGAAAACTACACATAACCTGATAAATCCAGGCACAGGAAGCTCTGAGGTTTTGCTCATCTGGACATTCAACAACACGACTCTTCATGTCCCTCCCATCCTCGATTGGTCTCAGCAAGTATGGCGGCCATGACCACGCTATCTGATCAGCCAACCGAGGGAAATGGAAGTCATTTGTCTGCGAATAACTAAGTACACAATCAGTCGGAAAGCTGCTTCGCCAGCTTTACATTAGTGTTTAAAAGGATCTACGGCAGTGTTCCAGGACGTGGTACGTTTTTGTCTGCCAAGCGTCCTCCTCATAAAACGCAACAAATGTCTTTTGACAACCCAGCAACGTAGCCTAAGTGACTGGCCAATGAATAAAGTTAATGTCCGCAACTACATACTGGCGGGTTAACTAGAGTCATACTTTAATATTTGCTTGCCACGTATATGTATAAGTTAATCTCCATCTACGTCTAACGTTTTCTCTATCCTTACAGCGCCGTGCCTGGATGCACTACGCACAATTGAACTCAACTTATCGTCATTCATTGACGACTTTAGTCCTCATGAATACTTCTACATTTTCCGCTTTGTGTACAACTTTCAGTTTACTTCCGATTACGTACATAGCTACGTGTTTGTTGCGAAACCTAATTGCCTGTAAATGTTGATCATGCTTGGTTTGCTGTGCCTCAATAAATTCGAGAATAAACTAAAAATAATAAGACACGTAGTGCGAGTGGAGGAAAGCACGTTTGCACAAGTGTGATACATGGAGCCCTGGTGTTGTTTGTCTTAGGCAATTACATTAAAATATTCAACCCTCAGCTTTTGTAGAAATTCCGGTTTCTAAGTTTGGTATGGGACGATAGATAACATTGCAATTGCCGCCCACTCGCACTGAATGCGTTGCCGGCATGTATGTGTGCTGGCACTCATCAAAGTACTTGATTTAAATTTAATTGAAAGAAAAAACTAATGACAAAGAGGTGTGTATTTTTCGAGCTTAGTTATTCCCCGGATCGAAAAAGGATAGCGTACCGTACGTAAGTGTTGGAGGAAATTGGAAAAATAATAAGGCACATAAATGTGTAAGGTTCAGTGGGAAGCGTTGCAGGAAGTTGCGCCTGACTGCCTGTTAGTGTCGCTGTAAATTGGCCACCCATTTTGGCTAGTGGGAATCTCGAGCGTCCCAAGTTTGCCTGTTATTCACTACCAAATGATAAAACAGAAGAAAATATAGTGCATGAATTAACGAGATGTGTATGAAATAGGTTATACATCATTATTTCCGCTGTATTTTACCAAAATGGTGGACCTCTGGTAGTTAGGCAATCATTTCAGGCAAGCCACGTAGAGTAGCAAAAACGTATACTTGGCAGGTAAACGCAGGAGTAATGGTTTGGCAACCAGTTGCTATGCACTGTTCCAATTAGCAGTGCTAACTAAAACATGAAACGGCTTGCTACATAATGCTAATGCGCACGGATAGCTTGACGGTTTTGCAAATCTATTAAACTATTTGCAAGTAAAAATCAATATGGATATTTACATTTATGGATAGAAACTGGATACTATTGCATATGTATATTTATGTATATATATATATGGTTGGCGGCATCCGGTTTCGGATTGGCCTGTCACTGTGGCAAGCCACAGGACGCCTGCGCCTACAGAGAGACCATGGATGGCTTGCGCTGCACCACCCACAGCTCCAACCACACACCCCATATCCAGTGTACACCCGAAGGAATAAGACCGGGAGGCATGCGGATGGGAACCACGTTTCATCAACGGAGCCGGCCCACACTCCTTCACAGGCAAGCACAAGCACACTGTATTTGGGGAATCAAGCGCACACAAGGCGGTGGCTGGACCGTAGTCCGCTCCACACTGACTGCATGGAGTGATATATATATGCATATATATATATATATACGTACATGGATGCACTTGCATGCTATATCTAAATATATATATTATATACCTAGGAAGGTTTAAGTTATCGTATGCATTTACCTACGTTTATGAAATTTCACCTCAAATCCTAATGAATAAAACAGCACGAAGGATCATTGCAGTAATAATACATAACGGATAGTAGGCCAAATGCCAAGCTAACATTCTAATTACGGCAAATAACTAAGTTACTTGAATCTTTGTAAGTAAAGGGGTAAAAGGAATAACGAAGGAAATAAGTTACTGTTGAAAACACTTAGGTCTCCATGTATATACACAAATGGATGCATGACTATATATATACTTGGTTATTCAGGCTGACTTGATGGATGCTTAGTAAACCAAGAGCAGTTCCACCAGTTTGCCACTATTTTCGCCACGCAGCAAGCCCTCAGGGTTGACTTTATCTAAATTCATGATATTTGTATATTAAAGGGTGATAGGTCCCACCACAGTAGCAACCTCATTGCTAGTGAATAGATAACAAACCTAGGCTTCACTGGCCTCAAGTACTGGTGCTTAATAAAGCACTGACTGTCACAGTTAATGCAGCATAATTCCACCTAGTGAACCACCTGTTATCAGCTCCACACGCGTCTGTGCATGGTGGATTCTTAACCCATTAATGTCCCGTAGCCTTTTGATGTATTTCAACCCTAGCGAAGTTTCGACTATTGCCTCCGCACGGCAGTAAGACCTGTTCTTATTAATCCTGGGTTGGTCCAATACTATGAATATCAGCATCGCTGCAAGTGGAGCTTAACTAGTTGGCTTTATGAACCCTTACAACAAACGTTAATTAGGCCCATATTGGCCTCAGTACAGTGTCATGCTTATCGCAACGAACAAAATGTCTGCTGTTGGCTCCACACGCTTTTACGAGCGGTATATATTTAGCTTACTCAATTCCCCTAGTGCAGTGGCAGCATTAATGGCAATTACAAAGGCTTAGTTATAGGCTACCCAGGCAATCATGACCAGCGGCTATTAGGCATAAACGTGCACCACAGCAAGCATCCTCACGGATACTGGCAAAGCCATCGACGTACCGTAAAACGATGTCTCAACAAGGTATCATGGAATAGATTTTAGCCACATCACTGGCGTAAGTTACCTGCTGGTCCCAATTCGATTCATGTTTCCAGCCATTGCATGCCAGACAAATCTGTTGGTGGTTAAGCACCAAGAATTCTAATGCCAAAGAAATGTTTAATGCGATTTAGACATTTGTACCGATTCCAAATGTCCACGTAAGCATGTGAAGCGTGTGAAGCACTCTTGATCCACAACGCGCAAGCATGGGGAGTGGTTTATTGAATGTGCGCCACAGGCACAAGAAACTAGTTTAAACAGATAAGACGCACGGTTACCCTACCGATTCAAGCAGTAGCGACGTAGTGCACATCCAGGCGGCCGGGTGAATTGTTTAAGGCACAAATGTTTAAGTGCAGACTGTCCATTGAGGAAAAGCTGTTCGGTTGGTAAGGGACGTTTGCTCACGTTATTGTTGGGCCACCTCGCAACCTGTGATGAGGGAGGTTGGAACGATTGCACCATTGAAGAAACCAAGTACAAAACCGCCGACATTGTGGGTAGACGAACTCACTTACTTGTCCATGTAGGCTTTTGGTAATGGGGTAATTCCCATGGATGCAACACCGGATTGCTGCCATCTACGTGGGCACCTGAGGTGGTACAGGGCTAGTGTACTGGTGTGCTAACTCAGTTAAGGCAAGTACAAATGTATCAACAAGCCATGAAAACGTTTTAATTACTAAGCAGAAGCGAACAGAATCGGTCAAACGAAGCATAGCAGCAGGATGCAGTAACGAGTGAAGACTGTTAAACCATCGCAAATATTCTTGACCTGGCGGTCGAGCGCACAAATCACTCATGACCCACGAATTTGGCACCCCGTGAAATTGTTTTAAACCGTAAACATAGACGGCATCACATTCGTTGAAAGTGGATGGCAATATGCATACAGAATATACGTTGTATGCGTGGGACGAAGTTAACGTGTGTAACATAAGTGTGTACATTTATCACCTTCTATAACGTCACTGAAAGCATTATAATGACTGCGGACATTATGGAAGTGGATAAAAGGCATAATGATAGGCATTTGTATTTTGCAGGGACATCGCTTGCCGAAGCGCTTAATCACTGCAAAGGCTGCTTTGTGCATTCCAATCTCAGTAAACCTGGACGGATATGCCATGGACAATGTGGACGTAGGTCTGCAATCGGTGCAACTAGCGCATGATGTAAAGCTACGCGAATACCGGGAGCAACAAATAAAACAGTTCAAGACTTTATTGATATGTGCGGCGTTTCACGAGGAAGGCATGCACAGGGCTGCACCTCTCCGATGCCTGAGCAAAACGTATACCACTGGAGGCTAAGCACTAATGAAATGTGAACAGGACCACAAAAGCAATGGGTAACTGGATGGAATGTGGCACCACAACACTGCTGATCAGGGAGAAGCATGCTATCCAGGTGCTTTTGTTTTAGGGAAATAGACACCAAGCCATTCCAAACCCCAATCTGAGGATAAGGTTACTAAGTTCGTCAGACCTTTACCCGTTAACCAACCTGGTGTGAGTGGCCCTAGTGTGGCTCGGGGCCAGCTTCCATTATAGACCAATGCGTCAAAGTGATACGCAAGCCGTCGCCACACGTTAAGGTGAAGCCTCGTTGTGCAGGGTAGCAAGTTCCTAGGGTCTACACCCCTGCGTGGTAACGGAGAATCAGTTCCAACCTGGTCTGACCGCATTGTGTGTAATCTCAGTGAATAGCCACAATCAGTTGGCATCCGACTGAGATGAAACAGCCAAGTTAAAGCGCGGCCGCCTTGGGCGGTTAGTATGCGAAACCTGGGGAAAAGAAAACGCGAAAACGCCTGCAATATGTCGAACAAAGTTGGAGCCAAGGAAGCCACTCAGGATGCGACAGCTACCTTAATTGAACTACCGTTGTCTTGCCCTGCCGTACGACAGAGTCAAAGGTCGTAGGTTCTAGGACTAAGCAGCGTTGCAAACCTGTACTAAGGGTTGGCCTGCAAATAGCACGACTGTAGAATACAGCATGACATGCGGCTTAAGCGCAACTTGCAGCACTTGTAGCTGTAAACCCAACATGAGATGTCCTAACTATGTATGGAACGGAAATTTATAGAGCAGTTTGGCAAAAAGAACGAAGCAAGCTCCCATTGGTACTGAGTATCAGCGTGTCTAGAGCACCCTGAAAATACATGTCACTAGAAATCTTCAAATCATTGTGGAACGTTGCTGGATGGCTAGAGCTCGCGAGAGGGTGAAAGCAAAGTTATTAGTAAAAGTCAAGGGTTATTGCAACTCCTCCGGAACATGAAGTTGCGAAAACCGTCAGTTAGAGAAACAACAGCCAAGAAATATAGATGGTTGAGTCACTCGCAATGTGGTCGAATAGCCCGTTTGACAGAACCTTTTGTTATTTAGTTCATCGGGGATACTGCAACTTTACCGCTTGCCAAAACACTAGAGCCGATGTGAGAAATACATGTCACACCTTCCCCTTTTAAGAGATCCGACATGAGACATCTGTGCTGAAATAACACAAAGCTCCCGGACGCGACAGCTTTTATTCGTCTTTGCCAAAAATGGTTGGACTGCTGTGTGGTTGCACTTGCTTATCTGTGCGACAACAGTTGGAACACTGAAGAAGCGCCTTTATACTTGCAGTTGTCGTGTCTATCTTCAGTTAATGTCTACATGCTTTATACGAAAACCATAAAAGCGGTTTTCATTGACAGCAAACTTCTCATGGACCTCATTCCTTGGCGAATTACTGAGCACCACGAAAACCGAATACCTGATAGCCAGGCAGACTTCTGCCCAGGTCGTAGTTGCACCGACCACCTTTGTACCCATCGTCAAGTGTTATAAGAGGCACGGTTACTACCTAGTGCCTTTGGTGAGCTGTCTGAAGTGAACGAGACCATTTACTTTGTTAAACAAGTCAGCTTGGGGCACAGCGGTATGCGAATCAGATACCCTTACTTGGACCTGGCTTAGTGGCTATGCAAACACTATTGATTAGGTTGACGGGTATCTCTTTACGCTTCGCAAGTGCTTTGCACCCTCAAGGTGTAAGCTATCACTGCAAGACTTCGCCGACTTACTTAGTAATCCAAGCTACCTCCGAACAGCTATCAGAAGAGGTGCACTTACTTACCTTGGTCGCTGTGTCACCTCTGGTAGTAACATCGCTGAGGCGGTTAGTTCACGTATCAGCAGGGCCCGTGGGGCTTTCCCGAGGCTCAACCGTCTATGGATGCGTTGGAATATCAGGTAGCCAGTGAAAGATAGGGTAAAGAACACTGCTGTGAGACCGGTCTTATAGTATGCAGCACAGGACTAGCAAGTTCTCGGCGTAACGTTTCAAAGCTTGGCACTCTCTGACCACAGATCCTTGACGAGTAATGTTGACGTCTGGTGGGAACATTGGGTGAACTATGCTGAAGTCCGCCATTTGGTTGTATTGAAAAGCCCTCTTGTGACTCGAAGGTTTTCGGCATTCTAATAGGTGTGCTTAGCTATAGCATGATCCTGTAAGCCTAATGACGGGCTCCCTCGGCGTGCATTGTACGCCGTGGCTGCACCAAATATGGCAAAACTGCGTAGTGACCAGTTCATGACGAGTCATTGAAACATAAAGCACTTGACTAAGAGACTTGGTCAGGCTGGGAGTGCCGTCATCCTCGTTGGGGCCACGGTGGGATCCACAAGAACTGCTGGTGACCTTAGCAAGCATGGCAAAGTCACACAGTCAGTGGCGTCCTTGCGCGCGAGTTCTTTCATCTGAACGTTGCTATGCTTTCCATTATGAGTAGTATGGGCACTTGCGGCTTTTGCTATTTTTTACATGCTCTTTACCTTTAGCCATACTAAACCGCCGATGATAATGCGCGCAATCGTGCGTATACAATAACGACCGCAGAACGTTGAACAGAGCCCTTTTATCCTCCGTGTTACAGAAGGGAAGGTGAGAACAACTCCGCTGCATGTCGCTCATAATGTGTACCCGGCAGAAAACTATGTTGGCAGTGGGATACGCATTGCGAAATGCATTCAACTTCGCCGCGCACTTGTCCATGACCAATGTTTGAGTACGGGCAACCCCAGGGGCCAACCCCAGCAACTTCTCCTTGCTTCTTGGTAAGTAGCCTTCGTCTTGCTGGGCACAAGCACATAAAAGAAGCCCATACCAAGGCCGCTAACGTCCACAAACATACAATGCCATAAGAGGTAACCGCCGTAATTGAGCTGCTATTGGAATCTGCCAAAATTACTTACCCGTACTAGCCCACCAATTCCAGCATAAGCGAGGAAACGAAAAACAGGTATCGAATTGCATTTCCCTCATGCATAATTTTAACCCGACCATTTCTTAGCAACAGCTGCGTAACCTCCTCTACTTCCGTGACACAAGCGTTACCATGACGTCGCTGTATGTCATACAAATCGAAGGTTATATTGAAGACGCATAAATGTACGCATCTCCTGCGTCCGAAGAAACGTCTGCATTAAGTTAAGCACCATGCTTTCCCGATCCGCTGTTAGCCACCAATTTTTGGCATACGGCAAAGGCTTCCCCACGTGAAAACTGTACGAATAGCGGAGACAGGCGTTTCCAGTCTCGTAACTTTCCCCTTAAAAACCTCTGAGAACTGAGTAGGACAGTTGTAACACCGGTACCTGTTGCAATCTATTCAGCAGGTGCATACACAACACTTAGCGCTTTCCAGCAACATTCAAGGGCTTGCTATGCACGAACACAAACTGAATATATCGGTAGGGTCAGCCTTCCGGTAGCACGTGTCCCGTCTCCCTTTGCTAAGCTTTCGCAGTTCTAACGCTCCGACGAACGAACGATGTCGTCGTTCCAAGCTGACGAAGATTCAGAACCTCATTGATCGATGCAAAGTCCACATATGGACCCTTGAAGATACGTCGAAATGCACAAGTGTCATCCACCATGGCTGCTTTCGCTAGTGTAGGACTAGTTAATACTAGTCCGAGACGATGCGCGGAATTAAGCGCGGATATCAGAAGGCAATTGGAGTCGGACACAGCGGACTGTATTCGATGGGCTACAACAAGAAGCGGACGGATGAAGCGAGGCGAGAGCGTACACGTGAGCGCGGGAACACACAAGGCAGTTGTGTCTCGAGCCGGTTGTAAGATTAAAACAAGAATGGGTAATGTACAATCGGTCAACAATTAAATTGTTCATGAAAGATAGCTGGCATCTTTTAGGGCGCTACAGAGCTCCCCCCTAGAAAGCTGAACATAGAAAGCCTTCGAATTCGAAAAGAACTGTTGAAACAAGTTTCGTAATGCAAAATCGTGCCGAGTAAAATTGGGCGGTCGTTCGTGTAAATAGGGGTTCGTCGAAAGTCGGAGTCCGCTGTGCCGTTTATGAATTGTTATTTATTGATTGCAGGGCAGGGTGCATTTCGGCGAGCCGTTGGAGCGGGCTTTTTGGACTACAAAAAACTGGCTAGCCCAGAAAAAGGCCGACAAGACCTCAACCTCCGCTGCTGCCAAACGGTGCGCTTGGGAGTGGTCTCTCCCCCCGCCGCACCCCGCCCCGCGCCAAAACGACCCTCGTCCCACGTAGAAACGATCATGGTCCCACGGAGAAGCGACCCTCGTCCCACGAAGAAGCGACCGTTCCGCGAAGAAGCGACACTCGTCCCGCGGAGAAATGACCAGTGTTCGCGTCAGAGTCCTCGAAAACCTTCCTCGTGTGGGCCAGTCGATCGAAGGGGAGGGTTGGGGCATGTAAAGACGAGAAAATAGAAAAACACGCCCAAAAAAACGCCAAAAAGACAAACGAATGAGCCTTCCGACGCATGGGTATATTTATTATTAGGTTAACGTCGTTGTTAATATGTTAAACGTGGATTATAAATCAAAATAATAAACGGTTTAAATTCGTAACGGTTATTAATCATTTTCCCGCTTCTAGTGTGGCGTCCTAAAAAATAACTGCTATCTTTCACGTACAATTTAATTGTTGACCGACTGTACATTACCCATTCTTGTTTTAATCTTACAACCGGCTCGAGACACAACTGCCTTGTAAGTTCCCGCGCTCACGTGTACGCTCTGCCTCGCTTCATCTGTCCGCTTCTTGTTGTAGCCCATCGAATACAGTCCGCTGTGTCCGACTCCAATTGCCTTCTGATATCCGCGCTTAATTCCGCGCATCGTCTCGGAATAGTATTATCTAGTCCTACAAATTGGTGACCCCGATTCGCACGCGCGAATTCCACGTTTTTTTTCCTCGTTTGTATTTTTTGGTGAGTTCGTTCCTTTTTCTCGATTATATATACTTGTATTCATTTGTTTCTTGCGTAATTTTAGTACTTTTATCATAGCTTGTTCATTCTTTATCTTTCGACTCACATTTCGAGAGTTGCATCTGAGTCGCTTCACAGCGTAACCATGCTTACTTTGGCTGTTCCAAGTTTCATGGAACACAGCCCAGAAGTTTTGTTTACGTTATTCGAGATCGAACTAGAAAATAAGGGCATAACGGCGGACCGTCCGAGGTACAATCAGCTCGTCCATCGTGCCCTCTGACTTATTTGAGCTGGCTGATTCTGAACGCTTGCGTGGACATCGCTTGAAGCTCAAACAACAGAGAGCTAGACTGAACGTCAGGGCTAAGTTCTTCTCAAATTGTGTAGTGCGCAACTGGAATAAGTTGCCTTCGGAACTAATGGATTGTGAGACTGTGGTTGCCTTCAAAGCAGGCCTAGACAGGTGCTGGCCGCGTATTTTTCCGGAATTAATATAATCCTATCCAATTTATTCGCATTGTTATCCGATGTTGATCCTTGTAAAAGCAAAGATTGCTCTCGCTTTTGCTTCATTTCTTTTTGCAGAGGCAAGGAGAGGCGATCAAAAGTCGAAGTGCCGGGGGCTCTGGTTCGCTTACCGGTACAAGAAGCTGGACGCTCGTTAGGCGGAAGCCTGTATCGTCCACGGATTTTGACCTGACCTGACCTTAAACCTTGTGTACCACGATCACACTGTCAAAAGATCGCAATTGGCGCATTCGACGCTCTTGCAATGCACCGCTGTTGTTCCAAGTGGTCAGGTCAGGTCAGATGGACGATAGAGGCTTCCGCCTAACGAGCGTCCAGTTCTTGTGCCGGTAAGTGAAGCGACCCCCGGCACTTCGACGTTGGATTGTCTCTTCTTGCTTCTGCAATGGAATGAAGCAAGAACAAGAGCAATCTCTGCACTTTCATATGCCAGCATCAAAATACACTACATATTAAAGTACAACTACAATATCTCTGGAAAAATGATGGACCAACAATCGTCTAAGCCTCTTTTGAAGGCTTCTACGGTCTCAGACTCAGAAGGAAGTTTATTCCAGTAGTTAACTACCCGGTTCGTAAAATGCTTTGCCCTGATGTCCAAACGAGCTCTGTGATGTTTAAGCCTCAGGCGATGCCCGCGCAGATGGTCTGACGTAGCCAGCTCAAACAGATGGGTGGAACTAATACCACTAAGTCCCTTAATGGTCTTAAACGTCTCTATCAAATCCCCTTTCAACCTACGCCGTTCCAGGGAAAATAATCGTAAGCTACTTAGACGATCTT
>OX104066.1:138834162-139124162 GCA_944474145.2 Dicrocoelium dendriticum | reverse complement strand
ACTGTAAGCGGTGTGACTTTCTCCCCGTCTACCAGATATTCGCTTTCTTCTAGAGCAACGGTCTTCAGCTTGTCGACTTGTTACCGTCATAGCACGGCACTTCTTTGTGTTAAGGACCATACCAACCTCCTTCAAGCTCATTGTAAGTCGGTCAAGCTTGCTCTGCATTTCCTCTTTGCATGTTGCAGTAAGCACCAGGTCGTCTGCGTAGGCTAGTGCCCCTAAGGGTTTGGCACCTAGCTCTACTCCTGGCCTTTGGTCCGACACTCGCAGAACTTCATCAAGCACCATTATGAATAACAACGGGGAAAGGGGATCTCCTTGCCGCACCCCACGGCCAACTTTTACTTCGTTCCTCTCTATGAGCACACGCGAGTTTGAGTAGACTTGACTCAAATATCGCAATAGCGGATCCGGAGCACCTTGCGACTGCGCTTCCCACAATCCCGATTCATGCGACCCCTTATCAAACGCTTTTGTCACGTCTGAGAACGCAACAGCTGCATTTCTCTTGTCCACATGAACGGCTCGAAGCAGACAGCCTCAAGGCACCCGTCAGTTGCTGGAACGCGACTTGCACGCTCGACAGAGTCATTGCTGACCTGCATGTCCGCGCGAGAACTCTGTGAAATGCCCGCATTACCACGAAAGCCACAGCAATAGGTCGAAACCCAGTAACTTCTTGGGGACTGGCAACTTTAGGAATCAATGACCTCCTAACCAAACTCAGGTTTTCCAGTACTACAAGTAGCAACATAAAATTCATCAATGCGGTGAGTACAACCGGGTTATAAGCCTTTGGCATTGTCATGGTCACCCTATCTGGGCCCGGGGTGGTGTCCCCCGTTCCAAGCGACTGATTCAGTTCGACCACCGTTATTGGTTGAATCAGATCCATCCTGGTGGGCACTCGTGGAACTGCGCGCTTATCGGGGTGACTAGGTTCTGCCATCAGCGATTTTCAGTACGCTTCTAGGTTAATATCATGCTGCACTTCCACGTTCCATCGAGCACACTCTTCGCTGCGTCTTTCCGCTTTTTCGCATAAAGTCGCTGCAATCGCTTATACTGAGCCTTGCGCTTCCCTTTCTTTGTCCCTTGCTTGCCCTCTAAGGGAGAAGCCTTCCGGTGCCACTTTATCGGAAAGGATTCATTTAGGATCTTCTGGAATTCTTTAGTCACATCAGACCAGGACATAACACCACACTGAAGGTTCATCGCCACATTCAGTAACCTGCTGGAACCAACTTGTTCTATCGTGTTTGTCAATAAGCAGTCAACAATATCGCGCAACATTTCTGTTCGCGATTCCGATACCTTGATTTGGCCACCTACACCCTCCGGGGTTGCCGGAGGATCTAGGTCCACCACGTCCTCGTGTCTCGCTCGTTCGATCATTGGGAGGTCGGAGATTACCTCCATGGTGGCGGCCAGTGTCTGGTCAGCCGGAGAGGAGCCTAAGGGCTGACTGTCCAGTCATCCGACGTGCCCGTTTAGCCGGTCTCTCTTCCTGTAGGGGTGACACCACTGCCGATCTGGCCCCCGAAGCAGTGGCCCCTAGGTATCGCTTCATCTCCCAACCGAGTTTTCTCAGTTGCTTTTTAACGCCCTCTGCTGTTCTCCCTTGTAGTTCATTCTCGAGCATTACATATAACTGCTGCTTTTCTGAGCAACGCTCCATCAGATGGTTCGCTTTCTCCACAACAGTGTGGCATTCGTATCCTGACCATTTGCCCCTCGGCTTCGGCAATTGTTCCAGCCGCTCTGCACTGAGCTGCACCGGATGCCTATGACGCTTATGTTGACCCAGACCTTGTCTGGTCTTGAATTTTAGACCATAAATTGGACACAAAAAGCAAGGCGATGATTCACCACCCCCGGATGATGACCCCTGCTTCCGTGACTCCTCGCCAGACTCCTTCACCCGCGAAGAAAAAGTAGCACCCAAATTCCCCCCAACTGCAAGCGGAAGGGTCTCCAGTTGGGCTGCAGGCATCAGAGTAAGGTTCAGATTAACTTCCCCATAGATTTCAGGGGCAGCTCCACGCCATTCTTGCAACACATTTTGCGTTACGATGTTTGAAATACCCTCCCGGTGCGACAGGACTCCGTTTTGCGTTGCAGTTAGTGAGCCAGCTACGCCGCTTGATCTCTCCCTAACCACAAGTGGCTGAGTGTCCGACCAAACAGCAGCACTGAGCGCGGAGGTCTGACCCATCCTCCCAGCGAAGCTCGAGGCATAAACATCGTGTACATGCGCCATATATTCGCTCTAAATCTTGGCGTCCATATCCACGGGCATCAACCGCTTCCATCTAAATGTTCTGGTCTTTTCCACCTCCTGCCTTTGCAAGCCGGTAACTACACTCAGCCTCCTCCCTCCCACAGATAAGTGGGCCCTTCGATCGGCGTCATTTTGGTATTCTCTGACAATTCCAGGGAGGTCCTCGATTAGATATTTGGTGGACCAGACCCTGGAATTGTCAGAGAATACCAAAATGACGCCGATCGAAGGGCCCACTTATCTGTGGGAGGGAGGAGGCTGAGTGTAGTTACCGGCTTGCAAAGGCAGGAGGTGGAAAAGACCAGAACATTTAGCTGGAAGCGGTTGATGCCCGTGGATATGGACGCCAAGATTTAGAGCGAATATATGGCGCATGTACACGATGTTTATGCCTCGAGCTTCGCTGGGAGGATGGGTCAGACCTCCGCGCTCAGTGCTGCTGTTTGGTCGGACACTCAGCCACTTGTGGTTAGGGAGAGATCAAGCGGCGTAGCCGGCTCACTAACTGCAACGCAAAACGGAGTCCTGTCGCACCGGGAGGGTATTTCAAACATCGTAACGCAAAATGTGTTGCATGAATGGCTTGGAACTGCCCCTGAAATCTATGGGGAAGTTAGTCTGAACGTTACTCTGACGCCTGCAGCCCAACTGGAGACCCTTCCGCTTGCGGTTGGGGGGAAGTTGGGTGCTACTGTTTCTTCGCGGGTAATGGAGTCTGGCGAGGAGTCACGGAAGCAGGGGTCATCATCCGGGGGTGGTGAAGCGTCGCCTTGCTTTTTGTGTCCAATTTATGGTCTAAAATTCAAGACCAGACAAGGTCTGGGTCAACATAAGCGTCATAGGCATCCGGTGCAGCTCAATGCAGAGCGGCTGGAACAATTGCCAAAGCGGAGGGGCGAATGGTCGGGATACGAATGCCACACTGTTGTGGAGAAAGCGAACCATCTGATGGAGCGTTGCTCAGAAAAGCAGCAGTTATATGTAATGCTCGAGAATGAACTACAAGGGAGAACAGCAGAGGGCGTTAAAAAGCAACTGAGAAAACTCGGTTGGGAGATGAAGCGATACCTAGGGGCCACTGCTTCGGGGGCCAGATCGGCAGTGGTGTCACCCCTACAGGAAGAGAGACCGGCTAAACGGGCACGTCGGATGACTGGACAGTCAGCCCTTAGGCTCCTCTCCGGCTGACCAGACACTGGCCGCCACCATGGAGGTAATCTCCGACCTCCCAATGATCGAACGAGCGAGACACGAGGACGTGGTGGACCTAGATCCTCCGGCAACCCCGGAGGGTGTAGGTGGCCAAATCAAGGTATCGGAATCGCGAACAGAAATGTTGCGAGATATTGTTGACTGCTTATTGACAAACACGATAGGACAAGTTGGTTCCAGCAGGTTACTGAATGTGGCGGTGAACCTTCAGTGTGGTGTTATGTCTGGTCTGATGTGACTAAAGAATTCCAGAAGATCCTAAATGAATCCTTTCCGATAAAGTGGCACCGGAAGGCTTCTCCCTTAGAGGGCAAGCAAGGGACAAAGAAAGGGAAGCGCAAGGCTCAGTATAAGCGATTGCAGCGACTTTATGCGAAAAAGCGGAAAGACGCAGCGAAGAGTGTGCTCGATGGAACGTGGAAGTGCAGCATGATATTAACCTAGAAGCGTACTGAAAATCGCTGATGGCAGAACCTAGTCACCCCGATAAGCGCGCAGTTCCACGAGTGCCCACCAGGATGGATCTGATTCAACCAATAACGGTGGTCGAACTGAATCAGTCGCTTGGAACGGGGGACACCACCCCGGGCCCAGATAGGGTGACCATGACAATGCCAAAGGCTTATAACCCGGTTGTACTCATCGCATTGATGAATTTTATGTTGCTACTTGTAGTACTGGAAAACCTGAGTTTGGTTAGGAGGTCATTGATTCCTAAAGTTGCCAGTCCCCAAGAAGTTACTGGGTTTCGACCTATTGCTGTGGCTTTCGTGGTAATGCGGGCATTTCACAGAGTTCTCGCGCGGACATGCAGGTCAGCAATGACTCTGTCGAGCGTGCAAGTCGCGTTCCAGCAACTGACGGGTGCCTTGAGGCTGTCTGCTTCGAGCCGTTCATGTGGACAAGAGAAATGCAGCTGTTGCGTTCTCAGACGTGACAAAAGCGTTTGATAAGGGGTCGCATGAATCGGGATTGCGGGCAGCGCAGTCGCAAGGTGCTCCGGATCCGCTATTGCGATATTTGAGTCAAGTCTACTCAAACTCGCGTGTGCTCATAGAGAGGAACGAAGTAAAAGTTGGCCGTGGGGTGCGGCAAGGAGATCCCCTTTCCCCGTTGTTGTTCATAATGGTGCTTGATGAAGTCCTGCGAGTGTCGGACCAAAGGCCAGGAGTAGAGCTAGGTGCCAAACCCTTAGGGGCACTAGCCTACGCAGACGACCTGGTGCTTACTGCAACATGCAAAGAGGAAATGCAGAGCAAGCTTGACCGACTTACAATGAGCTTGAAGGAGGTTGGTATGGTCCTTAACACAAAGAAGTGCCGTGCTATGACGGTAACAAGTCGACAAGCTGAAGACCGTTGCTCTAGAAGAAAGCGAATATCTGGTAGACGGGGAAAAAGTCACACCGCTTACCGTGACTGCTGAAGTAAAATACCTTGACCTTCAGTTTGACTGGAGGGGCAGGCGCAATATAAAGAGCACACAAAAGTTTGGTGAGATGTTGGAGCAAAGATCGCTGCACCACTGAAACCACAACAACAAGTTGACGTACTCAGTGACTTTTTGATATGGAAACTGCTATACGAGCTCGTGTTGGGAAACGCGCATCGAAATACCCTGCGCATGCTGGATGGTATGACGCGGGAAGCGGTAAGGTGACTTCGGTTACCTAAAAACACAAGTACTGCATACTTTCATTTGTCGAAGCGCAGAGGAGGCTTGGGCCTATTAAACTTTACGGTGGCAGTGCCCTTACTTCAAAGGGACAAGATGACTCGCATTTTGTCATCTCCGGATCACTGGGTTCGTGATCTCATCCACCAAGAGGCCTTTCAGGTGGACGTTAGGCAAGCTAACGTTCCAGTCAGAGTGGGCAATGAGGTGGTGAATAACCAAGCGGAAGCGAACGAAGCATGGGGTGAACAGCTGGCCAGTAAACTAGATGGCCGAGATTTGAGGTTGGATTTGCAAGATCCCGCCAGCAATCTCTGGGTTAGAGAGAGTGCCCGAGTGTTCCCCAGGTTGTATATTAGAAGCATCAAGTTACGTGCCGGAGTCATGCCCATGAAAGTTCGGCGTAACAGGGGCGCCAGTCGCAAGAAGGAAGAGGTGGGATGTCGAGGATCCTGCGGTCATCCAGAATCGATTGGGCACATTCTCCAAAAACGTGCGTTGACTCATGGTGCCCGTTGTGCCAGGCACAACAGAGTGGCTAAGAAGACAGCCAAAGTGCTGAGGCGAAAGGGATATGCAGTGTGGGAAGAACCCATAATCCCACGAAGTGAGACGTACTGCAAGCCGGACTTAGTGATAAAGTCTGGTAACCGCGTCATAGTGTGCGATGTCACTATTGTAAATGGGGGGCGGATGGCGATCTCTTGGGAGGAGAAGATCCGCAAGTACGACTGTCTAACCGTGAATGCAGGGGTGTTAAAGCTTGCTTCAGGGAAGAAACCGGCACGCGTGCCGACAACAACGGTGGTGAGGCACTTGCCTCTTATAATTTCAGACCGCGGCTTTGTATACAGCCGCTCCGCAGCTGGGCTGCGCTCGATGGGAGTCAGTAACAGGTGTATATCGGACCTATGTGTCCTGACGATCATCGGATCGTTAAAATGCTACGACGTTTATATGAGAGGCACTGGTTGCGAACCAGTGATATAAACGCTCTGTATCACTGATCTCTTTTGCGATCTCTTTCCAGATCTGAGGTGACGTACGTATGGAAACCTGAAAATTCGGGAAACTGGAGAAGCAGGGGGATGCGTACCGATGTGCACAGGTTCCACCACAATAGCGCAGTGACGGCGCGTGAACTCGGAACAATGAAGGCGGACGGAGAAGATTGATGTTTACCCTATCCCCCCAACACATCTGCCCTAACCCATACGTACATTCAACTTGATTACCCATGCTCTCAAAATAGAGAGTGTAACATTGTTTGACAGTGAATGAGTGCTCCGGTTGGAGTAACTATACCGAACCTAGAGTGACTATTTGTATGTCTGCGCCAGTTTGGCGATCAACTGCCCCAGACATACAATAGTTTGTGCTTAGGATTTGGCCATGCAAATGAGAAGCGTCCGCTTCATTTCCGAAAATACATGTTTTGAACTAGCCAAATGCCTCATCATCTAACTAGTGACGCGCATGAATGGATTAACGTGATTCCCACTGTCCCTATCTACTATCTAGCGAAAACACAGCCAAGGGAACGGGCTTCGCAGAAGTAGCGGGAAAGAAGACCCTGTTGAGCTTGACTGTAGCCCGACTTTGTGAGGAGACATGACGGGTGTAGAATAAGTGGCAGCGAGGTCTTTCGGGGCTGAGCGTCAATGAAATACCACCACCGTCATTGTTTCTTCGATTATTTAGCAAAACGGGGAATGAATTTTAGTGCTAAGCACATGCTGACGTCCGTGACTTACGTTGCGGGGATTGGTGTCTTGGTCATGTCAGATGAGCTTTGGCTATCGCCTTGGTGTTTGAGTCTGATGGTCATGTGCGACCCGTTCTGAAGACAATGTTAGGCGGGGAGTTTGATTGGGGCGGTACATCTGCCAAATGTTAACGCAGGTGTCCCAAGGTGAGCTCAGCCAGGACGGAAACCTGGCGTGGAGTAAAAGGGCAAACGCTTACTTGCTTTTGATTTTCAGTACGAATACAGACCGTGAAAGCGTGGCCTATCGATCCTTTTGAATTTGATATTCGGAGTTTGAAGCAAGAGGTGTCAGAAAAGTTACCACAGGGATAACAGGCTTGTGACGGCCAAGCGTTCATAGCGACGGTCCGCAGGTGTAGTTGCAGTTCACGACATAATGGAATGCAGGCAAATGGCAAATACAAGTGACGTGTGAACAGCTGTTTTGTGGAGCAACTAAGTGTTAATACAATTGTTGCATGTAAGTAAATGTTATGCTTGCCGTAACTTACGTGCTTGGATAAGGGGTATACATATCTCCTGTCTGATTATTGTACTTTTGTATTTCTTGAAATCGCATGAATAAAAGCGACATTTACAACTTATAAATCTTACCAACTACCACTTTTTACACATACTTAAGCACAAAGCGACCTACTCGGCTGCGGATAACGACGTCCGGTGGCTCGTTCCCATTCTTGCTATACAACGATATGTCTTACAAGTAGAAATACGCTAGAATACGCGGAGATTAACAACGTCACATATGTAATAGAATTTGATCGTCTGTCAAATACCTATCACACCACCAAGGTTGCTATTGGATAGGTGCCACCTATCCCACAAGACAAATCAATCATGACGAGCAAGGTCCAGCGAGGCTGCGACCCTAGCCTAGCGTCCTAGCACTTTGGACCTAACACTCGACAAAACGATAGCAGCTCTGCATCCAAAGTCCTGAAGCTGCCAAGCAGAAAATGTCCCTTCTCGGTCTAAATCGCTGCAATTTGCGTCTGTGCGTAAGGATGGTCCCACACAACGTGCAGCGGCATTGAGCACTATCTAAAAGAAATGCCAGAAAAGAACGGCATCATCTTGCGCTAACATTCCACTGTGACAAAATGCCGACTTATTGTATAACGCTAAGGTCTCCTTCTGGCGAGATCTGACTTAGGCGAAAAAGACAATAATAACGCGCGCATTGGTGACGCCCGAACTAACGCCGGTGACACCTCCATGCATCCCTAGACGGAGCGCAAAACGAAGCCGCACCTCCTCCGCTTCATCCGCGTACACAAGAACCAAAGCATAGTTCAAAGACAACCGAAAAAACGTCCCTGTCGGGCACTCCAACTTGCAACTTGCGACCTACGCAGCCGTGGCCAAGCGGGAAGGGCGCCGCAAAACCACCCGGCTGGGGTCCCATGCCCCTAAAAAGAAAAGTTGTAAGTGCGGTAAACAACAACAAATCGAAATCACCCGTCAACAGTGTCACAACAACATACTGTTCAAAACACGGTAACGCGAACTTGATAAATATGCTAGCCGAGAAACCGCCATACCGAAACCGGTGAAGCCAATGCGATAGCAAGACACCCCGTGTACGGCTATTCAACGACATGATTTTTCCCACTCACCAGAGTCGAACAGATCCCAGTCCCCAGGTCACGCTAAGTAACCATTAAGTGCAATTCTTGCAGTCTCAAATACTAAACGACAAACTACTGAAGTTGGCGAACCCGGATACGATTGACACAAGTCACACGACAGTGGAAACAAGTATGTGATGCAATTGTCGGCCTCTGCGCATCGCGTTCGCACGACGAAACTGCCCCAAGGTACTACTGTCCTGTCCCGCCTCGGTCGCCAAAAAGGGATGAAAAATCCATGACCGGCCAGACCTATGATCCCGCAGAACGAGAGCAGCTGAACTTCTGCCGGTCGAATCTGAAACGACGCACGGACGCCCGGAGAAACTAACCTGCCGTGAACGTACAATTTTCGCACAGTTTTTGCCACCGATACCCCGAATCCTGGAAAATCATGAAGCATGACTGCAATCAAGCTCCGCCCAGCGGATCCTACCGCGGGATTGCGTGTAAGCGTCATTACAATGATGCATATATCAAGAACAAGCACGATGATCTGAATCCGCTTTTCATAGCTTCACGACGCAGATGTGTTGGTTAGGTGCTGAGACGTGGTTTACAAACAGAAGAGACATAAGCGAAGAAATTGCGATCACGGACTCTCGTAGCATCCTGCATGATATATTATTTATTGAAAACGACATTCGAATAGCCGCGGAGGCGTCCCGTAACTCCTTCACCTCCCGGTCTATACCCTGTGCCGGGACGTACTCGTGAGCCACCATACCGAAGTAAAATACAAAAACATTGACGGCTCTAGATGTGAGCAGCCTTGGTGTGTTCGATCCAGCCCAACTACAGACGCGCGTCAGAACTGCTTGTGGTGATGGGCATATCGTTAGCCCACTGGAGTAACGGATTGGATATGGCACTCACAACACTTCCAAAACCAAAATCGAGTCTGCCCCACACGATTCCTTGCTCACACTGGGCGACTTCAACCTCCTCGAATCTTATGTGCCGGGAAGTTCAGCCTATCTCCCCTGGCCATAAACTGGAAAGTGGAGAACAAGATTCGCCGACTGGTAACTGTGAAACCGTACGCGGTGCAGCACATCACCGGCACCCCCCACCCACCACCCCTTACCCCCCGCGCATCAATGCCTCATCCATGCCTGGACACTGCTGCTATACACCAGACATGCGAACATACAGTGCCATGACATGTAGAATTGCTATACCACCATCCTGGCGTCGCCAGTGAAATCACCTCGAACAATTACTGGCCACACTAGAGACCTGCACTGCTCCATGTGTGCGTCAGTGGGCGCCCAACATCACATACTAGTATGTGGAACAAGCATAAGACGTTATTCGATGGACCTCCTTCCTAGCTCTGGCCAACTCACGTCGTGATTGGTCCTATGCACAGGCTTCACTCCTATTAGAATACTATGCTGGGTCGAAACATTACAAGCTGGGCCAGTGGAACACTCCAATTGTGTCGGCGCATTTGCTACCCCTCAAGTCTCGTGAAAGTGGGCACCAATGAAACCACCATCTGTGATTTGACAAAAGGAGCGATATACAATCCGACAGCGGGTACGCGACCAACGGCTCCGAACGATGGACTGCGTTCCTCCTGTCGGGTCTCTGGCCGATTGACTATCGAGGCATACTCGACCGGACAACTTGTAAACTTAGGTTCAAACAGCACAAAGACTCGACAAAACGCCGTCAATGTTTGAGGAGCAGCTTGCTTGCTCAGGCTAAAACTCGCCCCCAGCGAAGCTCCATATTTTGCGTACCGTTGAAAGCGACGCCTGAAGTCTGCAGGGTATGTCCGGTGCTATGGTCGTTCGACGGACAACCACTAAGTACAAGCACCGAGCGTGCGATCCGCATTAGCGCGCACTTCGCTTCTGTATTTCGCCAACTAACCAAACCTGCGCGCCAAGCTCTGCCGTCGCCGCACCGACTTGACTAACGACTTGATCTGCGACGTCGCGGAGGAACATGGGTATAGTCAGCTGCCTAGGACAGCACGAAGCCAGCTGGACCGGATTGGTCTACCATCCCGCTGATCCTACAAGTCCTTGTCAGCTGTGATCTCACCTGCTGTAACACCACCTGTTTCAAACCGATCCCTGTCCACGTAGGCTGCGTGCCTTGTGACTGGAAATGCGCCGTTGTCAAACCGATTCCAAAAGGCGGTGAACACCGTCAAAGTGGAAGAATTACCGCCCCTATTTTTTGACCGCAGTATTGTCGAAAGTTCCTGGAAAGAATTGTGAAGAAGACCTGCTCCAGCTACTTGGAGACCAACTCTTACACTCCTGACGCCTGCACAGCATGGTTTCGTGAGAGGCCGCTCGTGCATCACTAACCTGCTGCTAACATGGCATGAATGGTTGCAAGCAGTAAACCCAACGTAAGTCAGTCGACGTGGTATACGTCGATTTCAGTAAGGCCTTCGACAGAGTGAATCACGAGATCCTCCTTCAGAAACTGAGGGAGTGCGGAGTCGGAGGCTCGCTGCACCAATGGATCCGTGACTTCTTAGTTGGACGGAAGTGGAGGGTGCAAGTCGACAGCCACCTGACCGACTGGTACCCGTCGACGAGCGGCGTTCCTCAGGGGACGGTGCTTGGCCCCATTCTCTTCCTGATTCACATCAACGACGTGCCCAATCTCCTTCGGTCGCCGTGTGCCTTGTTCGCGGATGACCTGAAGCTATGGAGGGTGATCCATACGTCGGACGACTTTGACATACTTCAGCAGGACCTCGACCGCCTCTCCATGTGGTCCGCCGAAGTAAGTTTGCCTATCAACTCGGCAAAATCGCTACTTCTGTGCCTCGGTAAAGGTGGAGCGGGCCGATCGTACACTCTCGACGGCCAAGTTCTACACCCGACGCATTGCGTCAGAGACCTTGGCGTTATACAACGTTACGACATGAAGTCACTGGACAACACGGACAATATGTATCGCACAGCATTGCGTTCGCTGTGGGC
Source organism: Dicrocoelium dendriticum (assembly GCA_944474145.2). NCBI lineage: Eukaryota > Metazoa > Platyhelminthes > Trematoda > Plagiorchiida > Dicrocoeliidae > Dicrocoelium > Dicrocoelium dendriticum. The sequence continues at coordinate 139,112,642 of OX104066.1, read as the reverse complement.
GCTGAAACGTAGCTTCTGCACCTGGTCGAAAGAGATTGCCACTCGTCTCTTCACATCCATTGTACGACCGGTGCTAGAATACGGCTCACCCGCCTACTGTCCGTTGACGAAAGGCGAGATACACAAGCTCGAAAGAGTACAACACATAGCCACACGGCTCATTCCCGGTCTTCAGGGTGTGCCGTATGAAGAAAGATGCAGACAATTGGGTCTGTATACTCTAGCCTACCGCCGCGTGCGAGTGGACCTCATCATGACCCATCGGGTATTGCATCTGGGTGCTTATCCGATGCTGAGGCCACTGCTCCATGTCCGTGCGTCAAGCAGCACACGAGGTCACCAGTACAAACTGGTAGTCCCTGACCTCAAGTGGGTAGCTCATCCCTTGTGTCTTGAGCGGCGAGTGGTGAACATGTGGAACCGTTTGCCCTCGCGGATAGTAGAAGCGAACTCGGTGTCGGAATTCAAACGATTCCTGGACGCGCACTTTGTGGATGCCAGATTCGACGAAGCCTTCACAGGAAACTGACGAAGGAATCGTTCAATGATTATAACCCATGGAGCCCGTTAATCCACCAACTGCAGCTTCCGAAACGATGCCCATCCGTAATAGGCGGCGGAGCTGGTGAAGGACTCCATGTGGTTCATCCAAGAATATATGGTAAGTACATGGAGATTTTTTCTATGCTTGTAAATATTTTACTTTTTTCACCTGGGCTAGCTCACTACTACAGGTAACACTGTGTCAGTGGGACATGTCCTACATTGAGATATAGCTACATAGATGTTCAACATCTTTCTCGCTATCATGACAGTATCAGTATCTTTCAAATCCGGTTATGAAACCATCAACCTTTGATGACCGCGTTAAAATGAAGATCGCAGTCGATGAATTGAGAACTAGCCGTGCGAACGGTGAAACCGATTTGCGTATTGAGGATTTTCGCGTGGTTCGGAAAGTGTCAAGAACGCTCAGGAAGGCCAGTTTCTTGTCCTACCAAGGGACATTTAAGATCAACAACAGGATTGCCACGTACTTTTTGGCGAACGTGTCGCCGTCTGCGTAAATAAACGAGATGATTAGTTGTGCATCTATGGGCGCTCCAGATACTTCTCTCCCCACCTTAGGCGTTGACGGAGACATGGTTTGTCCCCAAGAAGATCCCAGATCCCTACGTACGATATTCCTTGAGTATAGCAAGTCCTCTCCACTCCCGAGTCTGATTCGCGATCGGTGTTTGATGATCGTGGGCGCTTCCAGACTCTAACTGGAAGGAAAACCTGAAGGATCCCATGTTATTTATGTGTACCTGGGAAGTGATGACTGCTCCGAAGTGCTTTGGTGTCGTATTCACGATGGATGTGAATCTCCTCCGTCTTTCTCCGGTGTCATCTACATAGCTCCCCTGAGTTCTGGCGATCGTTTACTGGCCTCTCTAAAGAAGCATGGTGGAAACAAGGATTGCTTATTAGTGGCGGACTTTAATGCCCTTAATATTGATTGGGATCTTCTTCGCTGTGGTGCTGCACCTGACTCCTATTCTACATTTCTAGAAGCAGTTCTTGAAAACAATTTAATTCAGCATGTCGCGGCACCTACTCTCAATAACCCTGTTCATACGCCGCAACCAATACCATGACATTGGTTGCTTTCAGCTGCGCCATCGGATGTTTCTGATTTGCATGGACTTACCCACCAATCCTGGGGAGTAGACCCCCAGCCTTTACTTTCCTTTACCACTGGGACCCACACGGTAGTGAGCCATTCCCCACAACCACAGCTGTCAATCGGCGGCAATTTCATGGCGTCGCTGATCCACACCGCCTATGAGAAGGCCGCTAGCGAGCAGTGCTTGGCGTCTCCCTCAGGCACTGGACGTCGGAAGCTGCTAGCCGCCATGTTGTTACTCCTCCGAAGACATGATGTCCCCATCTTGACGCAGGTTGGTCCTCTCAAATCCAAACGAAAAACCGCCACCCCTTTCCTGCGAAGGTCCCCCCCTGGATTAGCACCGCGTAACTTACCGATCGCATTCCTGACCCACAGACCCAACTTAGGCCACCGTGCATCTAGGCAGTCCGCGGATTGGACACACACGCTTCATCGCAATTAAACATTGGTCCGGACCGTCATGTTACCTCGCAAAAATCGTACGCAACGGCAGCAATAACGACGGGTCCTCTGGCTGACCATCTTCCCAAGTCTATACAATCGAAGCTGCCATTTCTCCTACCTGAACAGTATGCGCACCAGAGCCGGTCAGTTGGAATACCGTCCTTTGCATAATCCCGCGATCTATACTACCGTACTCCACGACGATGCTAGATAAACGCTACTCTATTATAGCTCGCCATTACTTCCATCGGTTCTAATTCAACCGGGGTGCCGTCAGTTCGATTGCTAAATTCTACCCTTCGCTCTCCGCTCTCATGCGATATGCGCCAGTCAAATGTATCCTGTGGTCTATACACAGCCATTTGTGCGAGTTTGGATACCCAACTCTTCTCCCGGGACCTGCTGGACTGCCATACCTCTTTTCCTCAAGATATGTGCCGCAATATATCGCTGTTTTCCTAACTGCCCCGTATTTCGGTGCTCGACTTGCGCTGCCGGGCGTCTTTCCCGCTTGTCCTGTGCCAAGCCGGCCACGTCGAAGCCCAAATACAACGGCGGATAATCGGCCAAGATCCTCCGAACGATTAATCGGCCCCATTAGTCATAACATCTGTCGTCTGTAAGGTTATGGAGAGGATTCTCAAGCGAGCTCTCCAACCTGCACTTCCTGAACCTCAAGGATCATTTCAGCTGCGCAGCATGGGTAATGTCCTTCGCGTATCATAGTGATCCACCAAACTCATCTGGCAGCTGGCGACAAAGTGGGCATATAAATCCCTTTGGATGCTGTGTAAGGAAGGCGGCTAGAAGTCGTTTTATGTGGATTTCGTCCACCCCTGTGGACCAAGGTTTACCCCACGAAATATTTTGCTTAGCAAACATTCGCAGTAATTGGTAGTTATCAGGAAAAATCCTCTCTGGCTCACTGAATTTCCTGAAATGACCGCGCTTTCCGAGTGCACGTGCATGCCGGCCCTTTTCCTTACCCCCGTAACTCTGGCCCAGCGTGAGTGACCCGCACGGCTACTGATTCATGGCCCTGACCTAGACTTCTTAAGTCTTATATTCATGGATCTGGCACTCTTGTACACACGGCCGCAGTAATGATGTTAAATTACTGGCGGATGCTTATCCGAAGCTATTGGATGGAGACGTACCCCCGTCTGGCGGCCGCTGCTATCTACCCCCCCCGAGGCTCGACATATCGTCGTAGCCATGAAGTGCGTCGATACATGGTGTCCCTATTACCCCTAAGTTACCCGATAAACTGTTCCTTTTCTTCCGATCGGTGCCGTCCGATACCGCTTGGACCAATTATCAATACGTTGGGGTTTTTGCTTGCCGCACTCTCATCGTGCGAGGGGACCTCGGCGTCATATGCCCCCAGAACCTACAAAACGACCGAAGGATACCTTGCGGAAAGTCGCTGTGCGGCCAACCGGTTGTTTTTACGCCATACGTACGATCCATCTACTCGCATGACTCCGGAGATCTTCAGGCTCCTGTTCACTTATCATGTACGTCCGATTCATTGAGTATGGACTGCCCGCTGATTCACCTCTTTCCCAATTTGAGTGCAACACTTGATTGAAAAAGTTCCAGCGGAGAGGATCTAAATCCGTTACTGGAATTACGAAACCTGCCTTACTCGCATCGTCTCCAGTGCCTGAACTTTTCTCTCCCTAGCCTACCGTCGAGATCGCGGGGATTTGATTTTCACACCGGCGTATCGTTAGAGGGGAACTTGGAGTTGAATTGCAGAATTTCTTTCCACTCAATATCTTTCAGTTCGACTTGCGGGGTCACCATATGGAAATTGTTTTAAACAAAGGAGACTTCGGGTCCGTTGTGATGTCACTCTGTCTACCAGAGTAGTGAACGAATGGAGTAATCTACCTGTGTGTGTCGTTGATGCGCAGTCGGAGGAATGTTTCAAACATCAATTGGATTCTTACCTGTTGAGTAAACTCGGATCTTGTTGCTTCTTGTGTCAATGCAGCGGTTCCATTGGAACCGACTTGCAGTGTCCACCTTGATCCCTGTGACGAACGGGAGGCGATGGAGCTGACAAAGGATTTTTCCTTCTGCTCTCTACATTCCAATGTTCCTCCGCAGCCCAATTTTTATGTCAAAAATTAGCCACTCTCGCAGTGTGGCGTCTACTGCCGCTGGTGTCACGAAAGCTGTACCGGCCTACAAGCTGACCAGTACAAAATGTTATCATCCGGCGTTCCCTTTCTTTTCAGCTGTGCTGAATGCTGCACTCAAAGATCGATGCGCCCGGCTATCAATGGTGGTAAAATTTCCGCGCTGGTTTTAAGGTTGGCAGATGTTGAGAAAGCGATAGTCAAAATCGCCTCTATTGCGTCGCCTGCACGGTTGACCCTGCTGACTAGTTTCAATTCATCCGCAAAGATATAACAGGGGTCTTCAATAATAGGAGCCAAGTCGTTTATAAACATAAGAAACAAAAGTGGACCTAGCACCGATTCTTGTTGTACTCCACTGTAGTCCACGCCCACACTAGAACTCACATCACCGTTTCTAATTCGAAACATTCTCCCATATAAGAATTCTGACACCCAAGATAGAAGTCTAGGATGCACTCCGAACCATGCTAATTTTTCAAGTAGGAAACGGTGATTTACTGAGTCGAAAGCCTTGCTAAGGTCAAGATAGCAGACCTCTACCGGAATCCCGTCGTCAAGACATCGAGTAATCTCATCGAGAAAGCACAGTAGATTAGTGAGGCACGACTTCTTTTTAATGAAACCATGCTGATCTGCTCTAAGTAGGCTGTGTTCCGCCAAATGCTCACAAATCCGGTTTCTTATAAGCTTCTCTAAACACTTGAGCATAACACAGTTTAGACTGATGAGTCTGTAGTTAAGGGGCTCCGCTTTGGAGCCACCCTTGTGAATCGCAACTATGGCTGCTTCCTTCCAGTCTCGTGGAAACTTGCATTCCTGGAGACACAAGTTGAACAGCTCCAGAACAGGATGTTGAAGGATGTCAGCTAGTGGCTTGACTATTGCCGGATGTACATCGTCAGGACCGGCTGATTTGAAGGGATTCAAGTTAGTCATCACAGTAAAGACATCTTGCGCAGTCAGCACGATGTCCTGCATTATATAACTGCTGACACAATGTGGCTGCGATGGTGCAGCACATCCATTGTCGCTCCTATGAAGATTCTGAAAGACTCTTAACAGCATTTCAGCTTTATCTCTGGCTTCCACAGCCTGGCTGCCATCTTCCATAATTAGACACCCAACGTCCTCTCTTAGGGGGGCTTTAGACTGAACATAGCCGTAGTAACGCTCTGGATTTGTTTTCGCATACCGGGCCAGCCGAAGCTCATAAGAGTATTTAGCCTGCCGTTGCATCTTGATAGCCTTATTCCGGCTTTTTGTGTACTGTAGCCACCGACGAAAGCCCTTGGCCTCATTGAATATTTTCCACTTCTCATTTCGTCTCTTTAGAGCTCTATCAATTCTCCTCCTCCACCACCGAGGCTTGCTGAAGTGTCTCGCAGGACGAAGAGGAGCAAACTCATTCAATAGGTGTACTAAACCAGTTTTAAGCACAGACCACCTTTGTTCCAAAGATGCCTGTTCCTGGTCAGGGATCCAATTGACCTGGAGGGCTCTATCCCTCAATTTCATGTGGTCGATGCGGCTGAAATTTCTCACGAGGCGAGGATGTCGTGCAGGCTTCAATTTATTTAGGCAGAAAGTGAGGACGCAGTGGTCACTCCTACCTAAAGGTGCTTCCACTTGTAGCTCTGCGAAACGACCGTGTTTGGTTATGGCAACATCCAACGTGGAGGGGGCACTCCCGATTCGGCTCCTGGTCGGTATATTGATGTATTGTTCAAGTGCATTCTCATGCATCCAGTCAACCAATTCCTGTTCCAAGGTATCCGCTCTGTTTGCCGTGACTTGCCAATCCGCATGAGGAAGGTTAAGATTACCAACTATTAGGAAATTAGGCGCAGCAACCACTGCACGCCTCAATAACGCACCGAGCTCTATGTCCCCCTCTCGTGTGGACGATGGACTGCGGTAGACACATATAAAGATCTCCAACCTGCCCATCATCCTTAAATAACAAGACACCACTTGAACGTTCGTATTACTCATCATAAACGGAGCCTCCCAATGACTACACTGGCGCTTTATAAGCAATAGTGCTCCCCCGCCAGTGTGGTGATCAGGCCTATCTACTCGGTAACTCACGAAATCTACCAGCAGGTCGCTAACCATGTCGCTCGGAGAAAGCCATGTCTATGTCAAGGCAACAACATCAGCACATCCGCAGCGCCTCACCATCTCTCCCCATTTGTTCCTCACACTGCAGCAATTGGTATACCATACAATTAGTCCTGCTTGACGCGGTGGTTTCCCCTCGGGCGCAGCACCCGAGGGGACAACCCGTTTTTTGACGCCGCGTCATTATCGTTCGCCGCCTGCAATGCTGGGTCAAGATTAGGCTCTTGTAGGTCAACACGAGCAGAAACCTTGTCAGGTTCCGTCCGATTTGAGTTGTTTCGTAAACGACCAACTTGCTTCTTTCTCTTTAACTTAGAAGGTCTAGCAACGCTGCCTTTTGAATTTCCTGCAAGGTCAGCCTTGGGAGATTCACAGCGTTGGTTTCCCAAACCGATCAGCGAGATGCACGTAGTGTCCTTGAGTTCCGGAGCAGCTGACATTATGCGAGTGGCATCAAATAATCCTGGATGCGCCACCTGTAAGCCCATGTCCGCAACCCCGCAACTTTCCCCGGGTAACAAGCTGGAAGTCGTACTTCCGTCCAGTGAAACTTTGGTCGTTGTTACATGTAACTCGCGACTTATTCCCCTTGCAACCTGCATTGTTTGAGGACTCGAGCAGACTACTGCCGCTGTGGTAGGAGTGCAGTCCCACCTAGTTCCTTTTGGTGTAATCATGGCATGTTGCTGACTGACTCTGACCCCAGCGGCCGGAGATGCAGGGTATACAATCACTCGGCTGTAAGTACCTCCGGGTGAACTAACTTGTGAGGAAGCACCTTTCGCGGTACCTGCATCTGATACTGAATTTGTGGTGTGGTAGTTCGAAGGAACGACCTCCGCTGCAGTGGGACAATCATCTCTGGTAGGCACTGATGCAATGCGGGGATCACGTAAAGCAACACCCTTAACCTAGGTTGCAGACACGCCAGCCAAGCGGTTATTAGTATCTTCCGACTGACATACCCGAGGGACCTTGGCTTGTGCGCTAAGTGTGTCCGGGGCCACCTGATACCGGCCATTGGTCTGACTCTCGATTAAGCCGGCTCGGTTAAGCATTTGATCACGATAAACAGGGTTCCTAAATTCAACCAGAATCGGACTAGCAAATCCTTGCTGACGCAGTGGACCAGTCTCCTCCAGCTACCTACACGATGCACCCTTTTGATACCGACGTTTAAAGGTATCCCGGCTATGCGGAGGATGTCGTGTATTCGTCTCCGGTCCAGGTCTCGTCGAGTCTTTGCCTCGTGTATCACCGGCTGCTCCCGATTGTAGATAAGAACATTTCTTTGCCTGCCCATGGCAACCTCCGCACTACGAGCGTAGCTATTTAAAGAATCGCGCAATTCGTCAATCTTCACTCGCAGTGCATCTATGAGCAAAGCCTGGTCGCTGATCAGTTTTTCTGCGGTGGAGAGCCGCTGCAGATACTTCGCGTCCGCTACCCTCTGAACATCAGGCAACTGTGGAGGAGCAGCAAGCCGCTCGCGTAATAAGCGAGCACAACTATCAGCTAGGCACACACAGTGAAAACAGATCCACTTCAGTTGGGGATGCTGGGTGTACAGATCAATGGACGAACGGTCTAACCTAGAGCAGGTGCTATGATACCATAATAAACATCGGTCACACTGTATGCCTTCCGTGACTGCAGTGCCACAACTGTGCTCGCCACATTTATCGTTAGTATCAAGAGCCATAGTTATTTGGAAGGTGAAACCAAGAATAAGCAAAAAGCGAAACGAGTAAGCAGATGCAGGAGAAAACAGCAAAGAACAAACTCACGGAAGACAAGAAGCCATTGGGACGGGTAGATGCAAGTGTGCAGCAGCAAAGATAGCAGCCCAAAAGTCGAAGAGGCGAAAGCCCTGGTTCACTTGCTGGTAGAAGGGCTAGATGTGGAAAGGCGGACCGTAGCGACGTCAGGAAGGATTTGGTTGTCGTAAACGTGCTCATGCAGTTTAGATGTTGTACGGTCATGTAAATGGTATGGGCAAGTTAAGAGTAATTTCTAGATACCTTAAGGTTAAGGATTGAAGGCAGTGTAAGTGGTCTGTTTATATGAATTATTTAGCTGGTACATTTTGGCGCGTTTCGTGTCGTCCGCCATTCAGGATGATACCGCAGCATTTCATTGCATGATAACTGGTGGTTACGAGGCAATTGAGGAGTTCCAACGTGATTTGTTGCGGTTCCAAAGAGAAACTGCAAGTTCGTTTTATAGCTGCACGGTGATTACTGCGGCGAGTCATAAGCAAAGGACTGGAAAAGATCTCCCTTATGGTTGTCGATTCATTCAATATCGATGTGTGCAAAGCAAGCGTAAGAACTTGAAAAGGAAGCGGTAAGGTGCATGACAATTTTAGTGCTTTTAACTCTTTTAGATATAAGTGTTACAACTGCAAGGCTCGATTTTTTGTGGCGCCGAAAGGCTGAAATCCTTGTTTGAAAACAGTAGTTGAATAACACTGCACATAAAATTTGGCCTTTGTCAGTCATCTTGGGATCCGAAAGGACTTGGAAGTACCGGACTATTTGGTCACGGCCTACCTGTCGTGTTTCATCGTTCGAGCTCTTCTTCGACGAACTCTGTTTTCTGAGATTCAAAGGGACTCAGAAGACCTAACTTATTCGCAATCTCTTTTTCCGTACGAATTACGGCTTGCTGCACCCTGCATACGCTGATTACTCTTTTTATGTGCGAGAAAACGTTTGTGTAAACACTGTCCTGCATGAAAAAGTGCATCATATCGGTTGCCCCCGCTGAGTTCAATTCGGTGCGTACGTTTCTCTTGCGGTAATACCCGACTGCTCTGGCTGTCTGCATTGTAGGCCTTCGCAAACCGGTCCTCACCTTTTTGTTGTTCTTACCTTTTCTTCATCACTGTCAAGATGGTTAGAAAAGTTGTGGGTGTGGCTCCGGGTCTTAAAACAGCTGTTTCAGTTTACCTATGCGGCTTAGAGAGACGCTGTATACCTTTAACCGACTTGTCGGGTGGTATGCAAGGCGATCTTTGCGGTAGGCGGTTCCATGCGGCATGCACCGGTTCGCCTGCGGATCCGTATGCTCTCTGGGAAGCAATGAGATGTTCCTTTATAGCTGTGAAGCTTGTTTTAAGTTTAAAGGTCAGCGCTGTGTAACCACGACGTTTTGCTTCGACTCGCTCGTTTCCAGACTGACAAATATGGAAAGAGTGTTGTCTTTGTTGTTGACAACTTTAGATGGTAAAGTTGAAGGTTTAGTAGATCGCCTGACGCCATCCTTTGTTCTCGGCCAGGTGAAATTAGCGGATAATAGCACGCAAAGGCATTCCGTCTACCTAACACTGTAGTGGTGGCTGGGGATCTGAACGCTCAAGTTGGAAAATTATCCACAGATGAGCTGCATCTGGGCGGCCAACATGGTATAGGCTCCCGTAATGATAACGGTGAGCGGTTACTTCATTTGTGTGAGGATGCTCGCTTATTTCTTGCGAGCACTAATTTCAGACACAGCACCCGCCCATCACCAAACAATTGTTTGCGGACTGGAAGCAAATGAATTGAAGTACCTCTTTGGATACGCTCCCATGGCTTTTTTACAAAAGTACAACTGTAACCTGAGCGGAGGATATGCTAATAATAATAGGCAAAACTGAATAGCAACATTTCGCTGGAGGCCAGCGCTGCGTACTGCTCGGTATTTATGTCACTTAAGTCTATGTAGCATAGTAGCAGTCAGAGAGGAAGAGGCTGGCCAGTGGGACTAGAGCACCTCAGAGCAGTGAGGTGGGACACTCCATTTGAAAATAAAAATGAAAACAGGGCGCGATAATAAATGTTAGGGTCAGGATGAGAAAGGTTTATTGACGAAAGGGTGGGAAAAGGCCGATCTGGCGAGACAGGATTAGTCAGCGAGTTGGAAAACCACGTTTAATAAAGGCAGAAAAAGCTGTAACAATAGAGGATCAACGAGTCTAGCAGCCTCTCTGTGTAGGGGAATACGAGCGTTTCATCTGCATAGCGTATACCGCTTAAGTCTACGTAGCATAGGAGCATTCAGAGAGAAAGAGGCTGGTACGTGGGACTAGATAACCGCAGGCAGTGAGATTTGGCACTTCAGTTGAAGAATTGAAAACGGAGCGCGATAAAAAATAAGCTAGGGTCAGGATGAGAAAACTTTTTTGACGACAGGTGAGAAAAGCCCACAAGGCTCTCCAGATAGTGTGAATGTGATTTCCATTACTTCGTCAACATTGAATTAGCGGAGAGGTAACAACAGACCTCCCTGTCTCACCGCTGCACGTCCGGTAAGTGTATCCGCTGTTAATAAGTGGCTTTTAGAACCGCTGTGTATCCATGCTGCATATATGGGTGATCCGCCACTGCTGGTCCGCCTCCACATCAACTTTGCCGCCGCTATCAAATTCGTTGCAGGTCAGGTAAGTGTATCCGATATTAGTAAGTGGCTTTTAGAACACCCGTCTAGCTGCAATGCCTATATGGGTGATCCGCGAATGCCGGTCCGCCTCCACGTCACCTTTGTCGCTGCTAGCTTGTCCGTTGCACCTCCGGTAAGTATATCCGCTGTTAACAAGTGGCTTTTATAGAACCCCTCTATCTGCGCTGCCTATATGGGTGATCCGCGACTGCTGGTCCGCCTCCACGTCACTTTGCCACCTCTATCAAGTCCGTTGCACGTCCGGTAGGTGTATCCGCTGTTAATAATTACCTTTTAGGACTGCAGTGTATCTACACCGCCTATATGTGTGATCCGCCACTGCTGTTCAGCCTCCACGTCACTTTGCCGCCATTATCAAATCCGTTGCACGTCAGGTAAGTGTATCCGCTATTAGTGAGTGGCTTTTAGAACACCCGTCCAGCTGAACTGCCTATGTGGGTGATCCGCCACTACTGGTCAGCCTTCACTTCACCTTTGCAGCTGCTAGCTTATCTGTTGCACCTCCGGTAAGTGGATCCGCTGTTTGTAAGTGGCTTTTAGAACACCCGTCCATCTGCGCTGCCTATATGGGTGATCCGCGACTGCTGGTCCGCCTCCACGTCACCTTTGTCGCTGCTAGCTTGTCCGTTGCACCTCCGGTAAGTATATCCGCTGTTAACAAGTGTGTTTGATAGAAACCCTCGGCCGGCTTTTATAGAACCCCTCTATCTGCGCTGCTTATATGTGTGATCCGCCACTACTGGTCAGCCTCCACGTCACCTTTGCCGCCGCTATCAAGTCCGTTGCACGTCCGGTAGGTGTATCCGCTGTTAATAATTAGCTTTTAGAACTGCTGTGTATCTATGCCGCCTATCTGTGTGATCCGCCACTGCTGTTCAGCCTCCACGTCACTTCGCCGCCGCTATGAAGTCCGTTGCACTTAAATTAAGTGTATCCGTTGTTAGTACGTGGCTTTTAGAACACCCGTCCATCTGCGCTGCCTATGTGGTTAATCCGCCACTACTGGTCAGCCTTCACGTTACCTTTGCGGCTGCTAGGTTGTCTGTTGCACCTTAGGTAAGCCTATCCGCTGTTAACAATTTGCTTTTAGCAAACCCCTCCATCTGCGCTGCCTATATGATTAATGTGCCAATATTTTCCGCCTCCACGTCACCTTTGCCGCCGCTATCAAGTCCGTTGCACGTCCGGTAAATGTGTCCGCTGTTAATAAGTAGCTTTTAGAACTGCTGGGTATCCATGCTGCCTATACGGGTGGTCCACCACTGCTGTTCAGCCTCCACATCACCTTTGCCGCGACTATCATGTCCGTTACACGTCCGGTAAGTGTATCCGCTGTTAACAAGTGGCTTTTAGAGACCCTGTGCATCTGCGCTGCATATATGGTTAATCGGACACTACTGATCACCTCCACGTAAACTTTCCCGCCGCTATCAAGTCCGTTGCATATCCGGAAAGTGTATCCGCTGTTAATAAGTGGCTTTCAGAACACCCGTCCATCTGCGCTGCCTATATGGTTAATCTGCCACTACTTGTCAGCCTGCACGTCACCTTTGCCGCTGTTAGTATGTCCGTTTCATCTCCAGTAAGTGTATCCCCTGTTAATAAGTGGCTTTTAGAACCGCTGTGTATCCATGCTGCCTATATGGTTCATCCGGCAACATTGGTCTGCCTCCATGTCACCTTTGCCGCCGCTGTCAAGTCCGTTGCACATCAGGTAAGTGTATCCGCTATTAGTGAGTGGCTTTTAGAACACCCGTCCAGCTGAACTGGCTATATGGGTGATCCGTCACTACTGGTCAGCCTTCACTTCACCTTTGCAGCTGCTAGCTTGTCCGTTGCACCTCCGGTAAGTATGTCCGCTGTTAACAAGTGGCTTTTATAGATTCCCTCTATCTGCGCTGCCTATATGGGTGATCCGCCACTGCTGGTCCGCCTCCATTCACCTTTGCCGCCGATATCAAGTCCGTTGCACGTCCGGTAGGTGTATCCGCTGTTAATAATTAGCTTTTAGAACTGCTGTGTATCTATACCGCCTATATGTGTGATCCGCCACTGCTGTTCAGCCTTCACTTCCCCCTTTACTCTGCTAGCTTGTCTGTTGCAATTCCGGTAATTATGTCCGCTGTTAATAAGTGGCTCTTATAACCGCCGTGTATACATGCTGTCTATATGAGTGATCCCCCACTGCTGGTCCGCCTTCACGTCACCTTCGTCGCTGGTAGCTTGTCCGTTGCACCTCAGGTAAGTATATCCGCTGTTAACAAGTGGCTTTTAGAGACCCCGTGTATCTGCGCTGCCTATATGGTTCATCCGGCAATATTGGTCCGCCTCCATTCACCTTTGCCGCCGCTATCAAGTCCGTTGCACGTCCGGTAGGTGTATCCGCTGTTAATAAGTAGCTTTTAGAATTGCTGGGTATCCATACTGCCTATATGGTTGATCCGCCAATGCAGGTGCGTCCCCACGTCACCTTTGCGGCTGCTAGCTTGTCCGTTGCAACTCTGGTAAGTATGTCCGCTGTTAATAAGTGGCTTTTAGTAGTGCTGTGTATCTATGCTGCCTATATACATGATCCGGCGCTACTTTTTGGCCTACACGTATCCTTTGCGTCCTCTGTACGCCGTTGCAACTCCGGAAAGTGCATTGGCTCTTCACTGTTTTCTTTTAGGACACCTGTGTATCTCTGACATATGCGTCATTAATGATATTCTTCCACGAAACATTTCCTGCAGCATAGATACTCCGTTGCACCTCCAGTAAGTTTATTTGCTGTTAACAATTGGTTTCTCAACTCCTGTGTATCCGTGCTGCCTGGATGACTGATCTGCCACTTCTGGACAGCCTCTAGGCAACGGTTGCCGCCGCTACGTACTTCCTTTCACCCACAGTAAGTGTATTGTGTCCTCATGCGGCTTTTACAACTCCAGTCTCTCCTTGATTCCTAAATGGGTGATGGTCAACTACTGGTCTGCCACATCACATACGCCGCCTCTATCTACCCCGTTGCACATCCCGTAAAGGTATGGGCTATTAATAGGTGGCTTTTAGAACCCCTCTCTTCGTGATGCTTACTTGAGTGATGTGCCACTACCACTTTCCCTGCATGTAACATGTGCTGCCGCGTATATACTCCGTTGCACCCCTGGTAAGTGCATTGCTTGTTCACTTTTCGCTTTCAGAACCCCTGTCTATCCGTGGTGCCTACTTCAGTGCTCAGCCAGTACTGGTCCGCCTCCACTTCACGTGTGCGACAGCAGAAATACTTCCAGGCACGTCAGGTTTGTGTATTAATCTGTAACGTGTGGCTTTTAGAACGGACGCATATTCCCTTCGTATGCATGACTACTCCGACAGTCTCGTCGCTTCCGTAGTAATGCTGAACTCCATGCGTATGTTCATCACTGCGTATTTTACCCACGAGATGTTTTCATGTAAACTTTCTTTTTATCAATAGTACATATTTATACTGTCTTACGTGTTCGTTTATCCAATGTCCCGTTACCTTGATTTCGAACTGTCACCGCGGCCTCTTATGAGGCTTGGGAAACCATTTCTCAGTGTTCACCCTTGGTGTGTTCAGAGCTACATATACGCTCACTCATCTAGTGATGTATATTTCTGAATGGTCCAAACGTCCGTTACGCTTATTGCTTTGGCTTTCCCTATGTCGGGAACCATTTCCCTCCACCGCTGCTTATCACCTGGTACGTTACCCTGTATTGTTGTTGCCTTAGCAATTAGCCTTAATACAAGACAACTACCACGTCGGATAATACATGGCAGCTGTGCAAAATCATGAACATAAATGCGGTAAACCGATATGTATATTCATTGCATCTACCGCCTGTCCGCCAAGCTGTGCGCAGAGCCGTGACAAATGGATAACACTGCATTTTCAAAAAACTATTGCAGCACAGATGAGTTTTCCATGAGCATATTACCGCCGCATGCCATCTGCTGCTCTCCAAGTGCCTTTGCACCAGTTCGTTGACTTTCCCACTAGGTATATGGACAACCAAATACCATCTACTTTGGATTTGGTTTTCGCTAAGTCCCTGGACTTCGTGACTGACGTTGCATGCGGTGCACCTCTAGGGTCCAGCGATCACGCATGCATATCCTTTCGATGTGCTCTTTCAAGGCACCAAGAGACCGCTGTTGAATTACTTCCGAATATTTGGCGGGCGGACTTTAGTGCAATGCGAACTAAGGCTTCAGTTCTGAACTGTGAGATTTCGATGGCTGACTCTGTCCAGTTAGCCTGGGATAAATTTAAGGCGTACCTTACGGAGGTTTCCACTCCCTATATTCCACTCATGAGGAAAAGAGGGTTAAGGGCACAGCCTCCATGGATAGATACCACAGGCAAGTTCCTACTCAAGAAACGGTCTAGATGCTGGCGAACCTACCAAGCAGCTCCATCAGCCAGTACCTATGGTAGTTATCGAGAGAATAGAAATAAATGTAAGCAACATCTCAGAACTGCTCGTCTCCAATACGAGCAGGGTTTAGCGGACTCGGCCGCAGCTAATCCCAAGAAGTTTTTTGCTTACGTTAAAAGACGCAGCGGGGCCAAACTGTCTATACCAGCTTTATTGCGAGCAAACGGGACCCGTGCGCAAACTGAATATGACAAGGCTTGTATACTGAGTGACCAGTATACTGGAGTCTTTGCTCGGGAGACCTCTTTACCACAGGTTGAATTGGTTTCAAGAGTTCCAGAGGATTCTTGCTTAGCTGAACTTAGCATAACGGAGACTCAGGTCTTCGAGCTACTGCAAGGCATTAATCCCTCTAAAGCTTCCGGTCCTGATTCAATTCATCCGAAGCTGTTGCATGAACTGGCCACTGAGCTGAGTGGTCCGCTCACGTGCGTATTTTCAATATCGCTGTACAGCTGCAGCCTACCTTCGGAATGTAAGGAGGCGATCATCTGTCCGATTTTTAAGGGCGGTGACAGCGCTCTACTCGCGAACTACCGGCCTGTCAGTTTGACAAGCATAGTAGTCAAGTTGTTCGAGAAGCTGATAAGGGATTCAGTTGAGAACCATCTGAATCGATTCAACCTTCTCAGTGTTGCACAACATGGATTCCGCAAAGGATTTTCATGTCAGACTAATTTACTTGTAGCTCGTGAAAGCTGGGCCGAAGCGGTAGACAGTGGCCACGCTGTAGACGTGCTATTCGTAGATTTTTCGAAAGCTTTTGACACTGTTCCACATCTTCGGCTCTCACTAAAGTTGAGATCTTACGGGATATCTGGTCGCGCCCTTCAATGGGTGTCTGCCTTCCTTGAGGGGAGGGAACAGTGCGTACGGGTGGGGCGTAGCCTTTCGCTCAGGCAAGCTCTCCTTAGTGGCGTTCCGCAGGGCTCGGTACTGGGGCCATTGTTGTTCGCGATCTATGTAAATGACTATCCGGGAGAGCTAGGAGTGTCATCATTAATGTTTGCTGACGACCTTAAGCTCTGGAATATTGTGGATATCCCGGGGGTCCTGATGCAATTCAGCGTGCCTTGGATAGGCTCTGGGAATGGTCTATCTTATGGTTGATGCCCATAAATAGGGCGAAGTGCTCTGTTCTCCGAATCGGAGCTGCAAACCCTGCCACCCGATATGTTGTCGGCGGTGGTGAACTCCCTGTTGTCACTCAGCAGGTTGATTTAGGAGTCGTACATGCATCAGCACTTCATTCTGGAGACAACTGGAAGAAGGCTGCTTGTCGAGGGTTTCGTATGATGTGGTTTATCCGCCGCTCTTTCGGAATCTTATCGGGCAATTTGTTTGTAAAGCTATTTTCGGCATTCGTCCGACCCCACCTGGAATATTGTATTCAGGCTTGTCCACCATGTCTTAACCGAGACAAAATGGACTTGGAGAGGGGGTTACGAGTGGGCACTCGGTTAGTGCAGGGTCTACGGAGACAGACGTATCCTGAACGCTTGCTCAGTTTGGGTATGTACTCTATGCACTACCGAAGGATAAGGGGGACCTGATTCTCACTTATCGTATTTTGACGGGTAAGATTGGCCCGGACTTGTCAGGGCTATTTAGTCCCGCTACGTTACCTAGTCTCCGCGGTCACCCACTGAAATTGCATAAACCACGGTCTGATAGGATTAGGACGGAAACTCGTCTATCGCGCCGAGTTATAGATCGCTGGAATTCTCTTCCAGATCATGTGGTTAGGGAACCTACAGTTAAGGGTTTTGCGCGCCAGCTCGATGCTCTTGGGTGGCAACAGCAAACCTTTCCTTTTTCCTAGCCGACTCACCTTCACTTTTCAGTTCTTTTTTATTGACTCAAATATCTTGGTATTCCACTTGCTTAGCTCTAACCACTTTCTCTTTTGCCTCCTGCGTTTACTTTTTTCTCTTTCTTACTTCACGTAACCGACCCAGCAGGGACTGCTAGGGCAGGATACGTGGGTATTAATTGGTTGGACAGGGTGTGATGCGGTCTTTGTTTTAGGTCCATCAGTATTTCAAAGTTCGCTAACTCCTGGTTCAACGACCCGCCGAAGAAGGAAAACTCACGGGATAATCCTATCGTTCCAGTCCCACTTGAACTTGAACTTGTGAACAGAGGCCTATTCCCCCCGTTGTCCAGATTAACGGCTAATAGAAGTCCCGACGAATGCATGCAGAAATAAACCGCTTATTCACATGCTAACATATATTAAACATTCATGACCCGGAATCTCTACCATTGATAACTACATGTGCACTGTGTCGATTACGTTTGATTTGTTTTGTATAAAGCACATTGTTTCGTGTACGCATACTGTTTCCCGATTGGTGCTATTGCCGCACATTTAATGGGACGTATTTGTGGTAATTGACAACCGTTCATGGAAGCTGGTGCAGCCCAATGACATACGTTTCAATTCAGTAAATAATAACTTCTCCCTATCGGGGCATGGACACCCTTATAACGCAGCTTGAATTTCCGATGGTGGAAACATCCAATGCGTCACCGTTTCATAGTTGATGATTACGCTGCCGTTACCGTACTTGTATTCTCTTTCCATGCATAACGGCAACGAACGCAATCCATGGGTCCAGTAAAGTATGCACATTAATGCGATAAATGACACATTAACATGGTCAAAATATGCAACCGTCACCTTCGCAGGAATACACAGTAATACGTACTCATGCGTAAATGTGTGCTATACATGCATAAAATTATTCCCATCCCTGTTCATAACTTCCATAAATTGCTCATTTATCACAGTGTTATTGCAAGTGCTTCATACAAGTCATTCATTTACGTACCCTAAAAATTTCAGCTAACATTTATTATGTTAATTAGGTAATGTCGTCCATAAAACGCGCATTCCAACGACGCTAATCACCATATTTCAACATGTAAAATCACATAAACATGCTCATCTGTATAATTAGCAGCTAGTTTTTCTCGAGTACATTGCAATCCATTATCAAATAGAATATTACAAGATATACTTAGATGTACGTTTCAATAAATATACTTAAATGTGTGCACCTTTAACACATGTGTCAATGCATTAACATATATGTTACCTTTGCAAGCATATATATATATATCATTACACTTGTACGTATAGCCTTTCACTCCTAGGATGGTACATCCGTAATTTAATGCACTCTTTAATGCAATATATAGCAAGCTATTTCGATTCTCATTTACATTACCACTTCTAATGACACATACACATAAGGACAAGCGCAGCCGTGCAAAATCATACATACAGTTGCCATCTATAAGTACTTGTTACGGTGCACCAATAAACCGTCATACGCTGCCCTCCCATTGCAAGCATTGCTTTTTCATTTTCAAACTGAAATTAATGCACCTCTTTTGTATGCCATTTCTACTTTTACGAAAATTACGAACTTTTTTATTTAGTCTAATATATCACACATAAATGATTTTTGAGTATCTAGACAAGCTGAAGCATAACATTCTACCTTTATTTTGCACATTTTCACCATAGTTTCCTAGATCCATAGATCAGTTGTACCTTGAGGCATGGTAACGTGCTGCACAACGGTCGATGCAAGGGGTAATAAATAACAGTACCGGAGGTACATCCGACACCTGGAAATAATAGGAGTAGTATGAACATACGTCCGCGTGTGCACATTGAAAAAGAATTACGAATGGACGATCAATAATGCCATAATGTAATGTTAAACGTTAAAGCACGTATGTGTTGAAATGGAGGACCGAAGGTCGAAGTAGGTAGTCAGGAAATACGAAATCCTGGTTGCCATGACAGCACCCGTCGCTGCGTGGTGAAATGGTGATGTATTCTGAAAGGGAAGATATAGTGAGAGGTGACACTGATATATGGTAGCAGTAGTACCTGCGCTATGTTTTAAAGGAATGAAATCTTCCTAAAGGGTACGAAGGCAAGTGATATATGGTGATGTTAACGATTACGGCACAGAAAATGTACGTATCAAATGAAAGGTATTTTTTTCCTGAAACGCTTCGTGCGGGTTATGGAAAAGACAGCTGAATAAATGGGTAATATATAATGCCGTGTGTGGTGTGATATATAAGTGTTTTTAAAAGTTTCACACGGCTACAGCTAGGGAAGTTCTGATTGAAACGCCATATTTCACGCATTTGTTTACAGCATGGGTGAAAGTAAGTGTAGTTTGAAACCGTACGAAGGTATATTTCACGGCTTCTCAACAAATGACCTCTTTCGTAATTTGTAATGTATGGGATAATTAATTTGGGAAGAATTGTATGGTGGATGGATACGCAACACGTGATAATAGGGAAAGTTCTGCAATATATTTTTAAGGTAAATGGCAAGTCCTAGGGATATAAATCATCCATGCAATCGCTGAACGCTATTTCCTTCTAGTACATTTCGATGTACTTGGTTTTTGTAATATTATATATTTTTGCTATGATAAATGAAATATATATATATATATAATGCTGATATATATGTCGATTGCTTATATATATGTCGATAATATAGGTATGTTATTTAGTTTATCAGTCATATTTATGTATATGGTAAATATTTCATATATTTGTCATTGGCTTTTAATATGTTATTTGGCATATTTCTCGGATGAAAATGTTTAATGAAACATAATGGGCATGTATATATTAAAATCCTGATCCGGTTACGGTTTTAATGCCCCACAATTGGTATTAGTCCGTGTTCTTCGTTCGTCAGCGGGCTTAGTATATCACGTGAGAGAGTCGCTGCAGGAGGTAAGCGGGTTAACTGTGGTGTGTTATTTCACTTGTTTGTAACGGTTTACTTCTCTCCATATTTGCTTGCGTAGGGTTCTATCTAGCTGCAATGATTATCAGGCTAGGCTTGTGTTAATGTGTTTTACTTCATGTATAGACGGGTATAATACATTGAGCACTGGAATACTATGGCTATTCCGGGTTGCTGATGACGTTAAGCTATGGTATGTTCTTAATGTTTCTGGAGTTTCCGAGGCATACAATATGCGCTGGACAGACTCTTGGACTTGTGTACTTTGTGGCTTATGCCCATAAATCAGGCTAAGGTTTCCGTTCCTCGTATGGCGGCAAATGTTTCACGTTTCAAGTGCATACTGGGGTTGGTTAAATTCCCCCTTGTCTCCAACCACGTAGACCTACGCGTCGTGCATTCATCGTCTTTGCATTCCGGTGACAGCTGGAAGAAGGCCGCAAGTAGAGGTTCTCCGCTTTATCCGCACCCATCTGGATTGGTGCGTGCAGGCTTGCCCGCCCTGCCTTATTCGGTACAAAATGGAGCTGGAGGGGGCTATGAGAGTAGGTACGGAATTGGTCGAGGTGTTACGGGGGGCATTGGTACCCCGAGCGTCTACCTAGCTTGTGTGTGTATTCCATGCACTGACGAGGGGTTCGAGGAGACGTAATGGTTACTTGCAGCATATTGATAGATAAGGTTGGACCGGACTTGACCTGGCTATTTAGCCCGGCTAGGTTGCCTTGTCTTCCCGGTTATCCCTTGCCTTGATCTTCTCTTCTCCTGACCATATCCATCTTCAAACTGTTAGTTCTTATTCGGTCATTCTCTTCACTCTTTGGTGTTATCCCTCATTTCAGTGACTTTCATTCCCCTTGATGTAACATTTACCCCATACGGCCTGACTACTTAACGTACCTTACACAGCCGGGACTGCTAGTGCAGGGAAAGTGCGCAGTAACGGGTTGATCATGATGTTTCAGGAGTTTCCATTAAGATCTACCAATACCTACCACTTTCTCATATCCTGCGTCAACGATGTGCATAAGAAGGAGCACTCACGGGAGACAGCTATCATTCCAGTGCAACTGATTCGAAATGTAAACACCCCTAGGCCTTCTTGGGCAAACGGTTAATGCGCACGTTTGGTGCCCTATAAGTGCGTGCACGGGAAAATAAGTGCGCATTACAGAAGGAAAATGAAATGAATGCTCCTGAAGAGGTAGCGAATAGGAGGTTGAGGTACGAAGATCTGAGTTACTCAGGGAAGTGGAGCAATATTGTGCTGCCACGCGAAAGCTGCAAGTCACTCTAGGAACCCTTGAATGCCGGAATCCCTGTTAACACTGTGCAGAAGCATGTCCATGTTCGGTTAGTGCACCTTCAATGAGGGACCGTGTACAGTGGGAAATGATACCGGTCGTATGTACCTCAGGTACATAATCACCAAGCCTCGCAGTGAGGACGCACGCTGTTCATTTGCGGCTGGTCTGTTATTGACGTCCTTCACAGCCTCCATAACCTGCAGCCTATGGTCTACCGGAAGTTGCTGATGAACGCCGATGTGTTATATAACGCCGTTAACAAACGTGATGCCACGTATTGCCGATGGGGGAAAGGAGTGCCTGAAATGGAGATAATGTCGTTCCGTAAAACAGGTGTTCCCTTAAATCAACCGTAGATAGATGCGGCAGGCAAGGTAAAGGAAAGTATAAGGTGTTCAGTCCCATGCGAAATGGTCACGCACGTATGGGTGAGGTAATTCATACTCATCCCCACGCGGCGGATCACTAAGCAACTGGGAGGTGATGTGATAAGAGAAATGCAGTTCCAGCGCTAGGAATACTTGTACCATGTATGATACATCAAGCGTGCTTCTTACCTGGTCAACGCAGGTTACTCCGGTGCCTTGCAAAGCGCAATCTTTAATCCGGTTGCTTGGAAGATGGCGCTGTTATGAAGGAACTGATAAGTGAATGTGCATCCTAAAAAGGCAGCGGAATTGTGGGTGCTTCTGATGTCCGTAGGCACACCTGACCACCCCCAGTATGTGTGATCCCGTGACGTAAACGTCATGTAGGGGAGGCACCGCATATGGGAGCAGTGGGTGTACCTAACGATCAAGCGGAAGCAATGGATAGCACGGTTATGAATGAAAGAAAAAGGTAGCGATATGAAAAAGAAGGACTTACATGCACCGATGGCAAGTGAAGTGCTCCTGTCCAGCGTACGAGACGCATACCTGATGATACCAAAGGCAGTGAGAAGACATATGTTGCGATATGTTAACATTTCGATTGTTCACATCAGTCGCAAAACACAATACAAGCGGGATTCATGGACAGTTATATACAGGGGAAAAAGGTTGATACACCAAGCAAAATGTTAAAATCAAGACCACGGTAATTTAATTTATTGTCTCAATAGTTTCTGTGCACACAACGCAGGTTGATAAGCCCTAATTAACAAGGCCTCACTGCTTGCCAAGATTAGCGGATTGTTGTTACGTAACAACATCTTGAACGCTGTCTCCGGGTTCACCTGATGTCGGGTTGCCAAGAGATGCTTGGTGATAGACGATGCGGGACTCCGGTTCATCCTCGGATCCACTCCGTTTTGTTGCGTCATCAGTTGTTCCAACCACCACGGCGCATGTTCAGCTACCCTCTGAGCTAACTGACGGTCAGTCCCGCCTATGTAAATGTCACCGCAACCGCAGGTGAACTGGTAAACGACGTGAGAGGCCGAACTGACTGATGAGTTGCTCTGACGGTCATGAAGAACAAGGCTTCGCGTTGTATGAATGATTCGCAACTGGGTGGTCGCGTAGGTGCGCGTAACGGCGGACCGGAGTTTATGTCCGATATCATTTGATACGTGGTCTCCTTTGAACGGCAGGAACAAGTAAACATTCTTTTTCTCTGCGGTTAACACCGGTATTTTCTCCTTGGGAGGCCTGCTGTGGATCTGAACGAACTTCTCAGGATACCCATTCGACACCAAGGTTTTGAACAAAAATTCTTCTTCAGCTTGCAACATTTCGGGGCTGCATATTCGTCTGGCTCTGTAGAAAAGCGTTTTCACTAGGCCACGTTTGTATGCGACCGGGGCAAAGCTGGAAAAGTGGAGGTACTGCCCGCTCCAAGTTGCCTTGCGATGAACCGTACGCTGCAGTGTACCAGCAGTCCGTCTCTTAATGAGTATATCCAAAAATGGCAGTCTATCATTTTGCTCCAACTCATGGGACACTGATAGGTTTGGATGAATTGAATTCAGAGCTTCCAACAGCCGCGCAAAATGTTCGTCGGTGGTGAAGACTAGGATATCGTCCACATACCGCTTGTACAACGTAGCTTCACAAATGCTGGCAGTAACTTGTCTTTCTATCAAACCGAGAAAAATGTCTGCTAGAACTGGTCCCAGTGGGCTACCCATGGCGACGCCGTCCATCTGTTTATAAGCCGTCCCCTCAAACTCGAACCCTATATTTTCCTTGCACAATAGAATCATATCCCTCAAATACTCCAGCGTCAGGCCAACAGACATGTTTTGACTCGCGATGAAATCACACAAATTTTCAACCGTCTCACGTAGAGGCACGTTTGTGAACAGGGAGTCGACATCTATTGAGTACATGTGCTCCGCACCCAGCGACACATGTTCCAGTGTCTCGACCAATTCAAAGGAGCCCTTTAGACAATATGTAGTCAGGAGTTTGCGGCGGCAATCGCAGCACATGACCCAGTCAACCACCTTTCCACTCTGTGCCTCGCAGTCACTTTGTAAGCACGAAGCACACTTGTCATTGTCGTAGTTGGCTGGGATTGGTGCATGGCTGCAACGCTTCCTTGGAGGCCTATACACCTTAGACGTTTTCGTGTGCAAGTCGCGAAAACGAAGTGTCTTCCTTTCATGCTCCTGACTAGCTGACGACTCTGGAATTGGAACTAAACGTTGCTTACGCCTTGTGCCTTCACTGGTACCCTTACTTGTCCCTTCCGCACCTGAGTGCATCACGTTTGCGTTGGATGAAACCGCAACCTCCTCTTGAGAGCTGCTAAGGTTCCGTAGGAATTCCCGCAGCTGATCCATAACCTCTCTGTACTTTGTGTCGCCGAGGCTGCACACTTGCACCTGAATATCACCCAAAACCGGACTGCATTCGCGAAGCGTCTGTTCCCTACTTACAGGTGCAACAGTGGAGCTAGACGCTAGGGGGAAGACGTCGGAGGACGTGGATGCGGTAACACGCGGTTGTTGCGCATGTGACACAACCCACCGGTTGTTACGCAATACCTCATCCACCGGTCTGTCTGCAGCGTGCAATGCATGCACAATGTGTGCACACGGCAGCAGCCATTGCCGGCTGAAGCTGCATTGGCAGTTTACCTCCTCACCCATTAACACGGTGTACGTTCTACGGGTCCCTTGCACTCGACATGTATCATGGGACAACTCCGTCACTGTCACCTTCTCTCTGGTGTGATGGCACCGCAGGCGCGTTCTTGCATACCCTGAAAACTGTAACGCTGCCTGCCCTAGGATATGCAAGCAAGAGTCCATGGGATGCTCCGACAAATCGGTTTTACCCATTACATCTTCTTACTGAGCTTGGGCATCCATCACGCGGTTAACAACCGCGGAAACAGGTCCACTAAACAGGTCCGCTCCGAAAGACCACTCTTCAAATGCCTATTTTCGTTCTCCACGCGGTTCGTTGTGAAACAACCGAACAAACAGGTGGACGTCAAACGATGAGCCGCCTATGATGAGACAAATGACAACCACGTTCGTACTAAGTACCTATGCGCGTCGGCGTTTCGCTCTTTAATGGCTGTCAAATACCTGACGAACAGCCGATGGGTCCTAGCGTACACTAAATTCCGTACGGACTGCTTAATAACCAACCTGTCCATTGCACTTTTTGTGGATAACCCGTTGTAACGACGGGTGACATCCTTCAGAAGGTGGAAACGGCACAATACAATCCGCGTGCTGGGGTACACTACTTGGAATGCATGCATCTGGGCCATGCACTTATCAATCACCACCGTCCGTGCTGCCTCAGTCGCTGGTAACACCAGCCGCATGTTGCGCACAGCGTACATGTACGCTGCCGTTGTCTCATTAGGAAGCAAGGCGTAGAAAATGAAACGCCCAATCCCATGCAAATCTACCAGCATGCAGTGCCACAGTATGTAGCCACCGCAGTTCATCTGGTGCGTCGCGTCTGCGAGCAATACCTCCGTATAAAGCTCCACAAGGTCACGTACGTACCTCGGAACAAAAAAGAGGTAGCGTACCTCGGACTCCTCATACTCTACATTACATTGACCGGCGGTCTCCAGCAATTGTATAACAGCGTTAACCGAGTTTCCCTCTACCTTTCCCTTCATTTTATCTCTTATGGTCCGGAGGACTTAACGGTTAAACCTTCTACCGTAGTGCTTCAATGCATACCTCCGGAGCTCGCGTGCGTCCTTGAAAGACTGCATCATGCGATAGATGTCCTCCTCCGCATGCCGCGGGAGCCGTCTGTTGCTGACATACAGAAACGGCCTACCTACATGGAAATTGTGGCTGTGCAGAAGGCTGTAGGATACCATGTCGTAGCACCAGCCGTTATGCCGTACAGCTATATGTGCCTTGCAGTCGTAACTTTTGTACCTAAAGTTACTAAGGGTCTCACATACATTACATGTGAACTTACCGCTGGCATGTGTATCCTCTTCGTGTACAATGCACGCATTTATAGTGTACGGATTTGTATCGCACACCCTCAGGCAACTCTTTCCCGGTTTTCCTCTTATAACTAACCGATGTCAAGACATCCGATTTGTAAAAACATGACGCAGTACGCATTTGAAAGCGCTTTAAGTCACTTTCGAACTGCTCAAAAGTGCGGTACACACGCTGAAGGAAGACAGCACGGAAAGCAGCGGTATCGTCGACAGCCATGACAGCGACTGATTCCGCCAACGCACTTTACGGTGCATTCAAACTATCATCATACTCATATCAACTTAGGTCCGCGTTACAACCCATGGCATTTTTCTCCACATTAATACCTCTTCCATCACAATGTAATCTTCCCTTTTCCTTCACCAAGGCAAAGTGGCTTGTTGTCCGCCACCGCAACCTCCCAGTCCCCTGCTGATCACCGACCGTTGTGGAGCACGGTCTCCTTGAGGCATCACCCCGAGTTTGAAAACGCGCGTATCATTAAGCGGTCCCTCCCAGCAATCGCAACACGCCGCCGCAGGAAGGCAGAACGCGTTGTTCGAGGTCGAGAATTATGTGTATATGAAAAAACGATCAATTAAAACAACTGTACAAGACGCATAGAAAAAGATGAGAAAAGTGCAGAAAATGAAAAAGCTATGAACACTACAACCTACTTGTGATTCACTGTGTGAACCACTGTGTGCTGAGCCATCTCAGGATAACCACTGGACTTGTCTATATATTTTTTAAAATGTTTTTGATTATCACCCGATGGAGTTGTACAGAATTATTTTCTACTTGCTCCAAAAAATACGGTATTCATCATGCGGAGGGTTTAGGTCACCGACGATCAGAAAAATAGGTGCGGCCATCGCCGCCTGTCTAAGTAACGTACCAAGATCCCTGTTCTCTTCTCGCGTGGAGGATGGGCTACATTAAACACATACTATAATCTCCAATCTATCCTACGCTCTTAGATAGCAGGATATCACCTGATCGTTAGCAGAACTCACGGTAAATGGAGCCTCCCAGTGTTTATATTGGCACTTTATAAGCGAGAGTACTCCTCCACCAGTCTGATACCCGGGCCTGTCAGCTTTGTAGCACGCAAAGTCTATAAGCAGATCACTAATAAGGTCATCTGGAGAGCCAGGACTCCGACACAGCGGCCACATCAACATGCTCACAACGCGTCACTAATTCCCCCCATTTGTTACGCACACTACAACAATTAGTGTACCACACGCTTAGTCTCTCCGAACGCGGTTGTTTCCCCTTGAACGTAGAGCCCGAGGGGATAAGCCGTTTTTTGTACCATTTCATTTCCATCAGCTGCCTGAGGCGATGAATCAACGCTGGGCTACTGTAACGCATTACGGGATAATCCCTTTCCTGGCTTCGCCCGCCTGGGCTTGCTGGATAAGTTCCCGACAAGTTTCCTCCCATTTACCTGAGTCGACCTAACAGCACTGCACTTCGGATTTTCTGCACGGTCCAATTTAGGTGTGGCAAGTTTTCATTTATTCTATCATTTCGTGAAAAGGGCATACCACCCATGGCCTTTGGTGCCACTACTATCGAGCATGAGGCCTCGATTGTTTTTGAACGCACCGGCTGAAGTCCTATTGCCACACCTTCACTACCCTCTTCCGCCGTAGAGGTGTGATTCACATTTCCATCAAGAGCAAGTTACTCCACAACCAAATGCAGGCAGGAGTTATCTCGCTGGCGTCTTGTGAAGGGGGTTGTCCAGACAAGCTGACTGCCCTTGCCACAGGAGAGCAGACGCTAGAGTTTTGCTTAGGTGTCTGCGTAACGTGAGGCCCACTATCGTGAATTCCAACGTGAGACCGCAGATTCGTTTGCCAAGCTGGTATTAGTACCTTATAACTGGCTCAGTCGAGGAGCTTTAGTCATCGAAGTTAGTGTGTCCGGTGCTATTTGATACCGACCATTTGTCTGACTGGCAACCAACCCAGCCCAATTAGGTAGGTCCCCGTGTATAGAGTTCCGAAACTCAACCAGAATAGGCCTTGCATAAGCTTGGTGGCGAAGCATACTTGTTTCTCTCCAGCTGCCAACACGATGTACCCTTTTGATACCGGCATATAACGGTATTTCGACTATACGAAGGATATCGTGCCCTCGCCTTCTGTCTAGGTCCCGTCGAGGTTTAGTTTCTCGTATGACTGGCTCCTCTCTATTGTAGATAAGAACGTTTCGTTGTCTACCCATAGCAAGTTCTGCACTTCGCAAGTAACATTCCAATGTAGTCTGCAGCTCTTCAAATTTTGAACGCAATGTCTCAATTAGCAAGCTCTGGTCACGAATCAACTTCTCGGCAATGTCTAGTCTATGCACACAGTTTCTACTAGCAGACTCATGCACAGCTGAGACATGAGTAACTGGGTCAAAAACTTGATCGTGTATCAAGCGAGAACCAATGTTTGCTAAGCACACGCAGTGGAAGCAAATACACTTTAATTGGGAATGTCGGGCATAAAGATCAATAGTCCTGGTCTAATATAGAGCAGTTGTTATGGTACCATAACAAGCATCTGTCGCACTGAATTCCCTCTTTGACCTCAAAGCCACAAGTGTGCTCACCACATTTATAACCAGCATCCGATGTCATTACAAATAGCACTTAACAGCCACGTATAGAATAATAAAAAGCTAGGTAGTCTGGTGGGATTAACTGACCAAAATAATGCAGGTATGACGGCTTAAGATGAATAAGTAGGCACAACAAGTTAATCCAATAGAAAATACAACACTATTAAATAAAACAATAAACACAGCGAATTAACACGACTAAAAGGGACAAAGAGGAGCAATACTGGAACGAACTCACGCGGTTACCGAAGATCCAAGATATCTTGGATCAAAATTTGATGGAGCAGAGTAAACATTTCCCACTCAGTCACCCTCGATCGCGCTTCCAAGTCAAATTTGAAGGTAGTAATTTCAAGATGAAGCCTATTCAAAATTTCAAAGAGCGTCGTTCGCAGTCAAGTTCAAGTTCAAGCGGGGCTGGGACGATAGGATTATCCCGTGAGTGTTCATTCTTCGGCGTGTCGTTGAACCAGGAGTTGGCAAACTTTGAAATACTGACGGACCTAAATCACCTACCGCATCACACTTTGTCGAGTCGCGTGAACCGAACATTGGAAACTTGGAAGTAGAGAGCAGAAGGAAAAATCCTTTGTCATCTCCATCGCCTCCCGTTCGTCACAGGGATCAAGGTGGAAATTGCAAGTCGGTTCCAATGGAACCGCTGCATTGACACAAGAAGCAACAAGATCCGAGTTTGCTCAACAGGTAAGAACCTAATTGATGTTTGAAACATTCCTCCGACTGCGAATCAACGACACAGGTAGATTATTCCATTCGTTCACTACTCTGGTAGACAGAGTGACATCACAACGGACCCGAAGTCTCCTTTGTTTAAACAATTTCCAGTGGTGACCCCGAGTCGAACTGAAAGAATTGAGTGGAAAGAAATCCTGCAATTCAACTCCAAGTTCCCCTCTAACGATACGCCGTGTGCAAATCAAATCCCCGGGATCTCGACGGTAGGCTAGGGAGAACAAGTTCAGGCACTGGAGACGATGCGATTAAGGCAGGTTTCGTAATTCCGGAACGTATTTAGATCCTCTCCTCTGAACTTTTTCAATCAAGTTGCATTCAAATTTGGAAAGAGAATAAACAGCGGGCAGTCCATACTCAAGAATCGGAAGTACATGAGAAGTGAACAGGATCCTAATGATCTCCGGAGTCAAGCGAGAGAAGGATCTTCCTGTGGCGAAAAACAACCTGTTGGCAGAAGCGACTTTCCTCAAGGTATCTTCGGTCGATTTTAGGTCTGGGTTTACAGTGACGCCGAGGTCCCTCTCACGATTAGAGTTCGGCAGCAAAATCCCACCGATATGAAAAATTCCAAATGGTTCGGAGGAACCGATCGGAAGAACGGAAGATTTATCGGGATTTATGGGTAATTGACACCTGATCGACCAATCATGCAGCGAATCGAACCTTGTTCGTAGTAAATCCGCTTCAGCTAGACAGGAGACTTCCATCCATATCTGTAAATTATCTGCGTAAATCAAACAACCTGCCCGTAGTACAGATGCCAGATCATTAATAAAGACTTTAAAAAGTTCAGGGCCAAGAACGGAGCCTTGCGGAACACCGCTGGTCATATTTACAGGGAAGGAAAAGGCCTCATTTACTTGCACAGGGAAAGCGCGGTCATGCAGGAAATCAGTGAGCCAAGAGAGGATTTTTCCTGAAACACCAACACTGCGAAGTTTGCTAAAAGAACAAGGAGCTCAATATCGCCCGAAGGAACCAGAAAACGTCAAGGTGGGCGTCTGAGACCCAGTAGCTGTATACCAAACAGTGCCAATGCATTTGTAATTGCTAACGATGAACATATATTTATATTTTGCCTACTTCCATGCAAGAGCATCGGATTAATGTAAGCCTTGATCTGAACCCTTTAGGGTGCAGCCTCTAGCAGGTCTAGAAATATACCTATTTATTTATTTATTTAAGCAAAATTTCGTGTGGAACCTTGTCAAAAGCTTTACCAAAATCCACAAATACGACATCTAGCCGCTTACCAGCATCCATGGATTTAGCCCACTTTTCTCGAACTACCAGAAGATTGGTGACGTACGAACGCAAAGGACAAAACCCATGCTGCGCAGCTGAAATGATCTTGAAGTTCTGAAGTTGCAGGTTGAGAGCTCGCTTAAGAATCCTCTCCATAACCTTACAGATGACACACGTTAGACAAATGGGCCGCTAATTCGTAGGATCTTGCCGATTACCTCCTCTGTATATGGGCTTGACTATGCCCGCTTTCCAGGCAAGCGGAAGACGCCGGGCTTCAAATAATCACCGAAATACGTGGCAGCTAATAACACAATCTTGAGGAAAAGAGGATGCAGTCCATCAGGTCCCGGGGCAGAGTTGGGATCCAACTCGCACAAAAGTTTGTATACCACAGCAACATTTATGTCCATATCGCTGAGAGCAGAGAGCAAGGATGATTAACAATCAACTGACGGCACCCTCGTGGTATGGACCGATAAATAATGGCGAGCTAAAAGATTAGCTTTATCAGCATCGTCGTGGAGCACGGTATTAAGATCGTGGGAATGCAAAGACGGTATTCCACTTCCGGCTCTGGTGCTCCTTTTCTAGTAGGAGAAAAGCAGCTTCGGTATAGACTTGGAATGTTCAGCCAGATGACCTTCGTATTGCTGCCGCTTCGCACTTTTTTCGAGGTACATACGTTCCGGACCAATTTATAATTGCTATAATCGGTTTCCAAGCACGAAAGCCTATAGCGATTCCAAAGTTTGTGTCTTTGGTTCATGAGCGATCGTAGCTCTCGGTCAATCCAGGGTGACCTCTAGTAAATGGTTTTCGTTTTGCTATGGGGAAAACTTCATCAATAAGGAACATTTTCGAGTAAACAAGGCTCCAAGCATTATCGACGTCCAAGTGGTGAGGGAGACTCCAATCCTGCTAGCTAGCGGCCTTCTTCAAGCGGCTTGGATCAGCACGCCAGAAATTCCGCCGATAGACACAGTGGTTGTGAACGCTTAATCGTGTGGTCTATTGAAAGGAAAGTAGGCAGTGGTCACTCCTACAGATTGGTGGTAAGACATTCAAATCAGAAACATCCGATGGTGCAGGCGAAAGCACAAGATAGAGTATGTGCGGCGTCTGACCAGGGATAATGCGAGTAGGTGCCGCGACATGTTAAATCAAATTGCTTTCAAGAACAACTTCCAGAAACGTACAATCGAAGGAGGCAGGTGCAGCGTCACAGTGAAGAAGATCCCGATCAATATTAGGGGCATTAAAATCCCCCACAAATAAACAATCCTTATTTTCTCCGTGCTTCTTTAGTGAGGCCAGTAAACGATCGCCAGAACTCAGGGGAGCTCTGTGGAAGACACCGAGAAGGAGAGATCTACATCCATCATGAATACGACACCAAAGCACTTCGGAGCAGTCATCACTTCCCAAGACAACATCAACTACATGGACCTTCAGGTTTTCCTTCCAGTAGAGTATGACGCCGCCCCCCGACCTCAAACCGATGCGATCAGCTCGGGAGAGACTGTAACCAGGAATATGTACTTCGGGATCTGGGATTTCTGGGACAACCATGTCTCCGTAAACGCCATAAGGTCCGGGAGAGGTACCGAAGCAAGATGCACAACTTCATCTAGTTTATTACGCAGACTGCGCACGTTCGCAAAAAGTACGTGCAATCCAGTTGTTGATCTTAATGTCCGGGAAGGACAAGAACTGGCTTCCAGCGCCTTCTCTGCACTTTCCGAACCACGCGAAAATCCGCAATACGCAAATCGGTTTCACCGTTCGCACGGCGAGTCCTCAATTCATCGACTGCGATCTTCATTTTAACGCGGTCTTCCGGGGATAGATCCCGTAACACGTGAAAGGGCTCCCCCTTGAGGCGCGAAGTTCGTCGAAGGATCCGACGACATTCATCTTCACTTTGGCATACAACCTTAAGGGGACGCACCTTGGAAGAATCTTCGTGTTTTCTGCCAAGTCGAAAAGCAGAGACGATATTAATCCCCGGTTCCCCCTCTTCGAACAGTAGAGAGATCATACGTTTTAGAAACAATTGTTCATCCAAAATTCTCTCTGCTGCTGTTGTCTTATCCGACTCCGGGGAGTTCATTATGATGAGACAACGTTCCCGGTTAGGGACTTTGGCGAGCTCAGGGATCCGTGGCTTGGAAGGCGGCTTGTCCTGGAGCAGTTTCTCCAAATGGTCGATCCTATGAAGAACCGATTTTAGCCCGCGCTTTGGAGGTGACGCGTTGTCTTCCACAGACTTGGCTATGGGCTTATATTTTTGCACCACGGGAATCCGGCTTGCGGGAGTGGCCACCGCGTTCTCCTTGACGACGGTCCCAAACGTCTTGGGCAGGGGCTTACTAGGCTGGTCACCAGAAATGTGTGTCTCTGACGGCGGGGCAGAAATTTTTTTAAGAACTGGCGTGGCAAAATCAGGGCACAAAGAAGGGAAAGAAGAAGGCGAATTTGTGAAACAGTCGGTTGGGGATCGGAGTGAGCACTAGCAGAGCGGGAAGTAAAAGCAGGTAAACCAGACTGAGCCCGCTGGGTGTTGACTAATGTAAGAGAAGAGTCACAAAAGATGCCAACACAGGATACTGTATACATCAGAAGACACTCATAAAAATTTGGTGAGATACCACAACAAGTGATATGCAACCAGCCGTCGCAGAAAGAACATTGAACGGCCTTTGAGCGGGTAGTGACACCTTTACCACAATCCAGGCACTTGGACACCATGTTGATAGATAGACCAGCAGAAGATTCCGAGTATATTGCGCACCCGTCTGAACCCGTCTGAATCACAACAAAACGGACAAATCAACTTCTCTCAGAACGAAAACACACGGGGTTCGCTATCGGTGACCTTGACAACCTGCCGAAGGCGGATAATATCGTGTTTCAAACAAACGAGAACGAAGTTTCAACAAGCACATCGCTTTATTCCTTAATATATAAGAAAGCTATAATTTTAATATATTTAGATTAATTTACACAGTCATACGGAAAATCTCCAGGTCACTACAAAGTCACTTGGAACAACAGCGGTGCATTGCAAGAGCGTCGGGTGCGCCAATTGCGATCTTTTGACAGTGTGATCTTGGTACACAAGGTTTTACGTTGATAAATGAAAGTTTTTGGCCTTCCGACGCATATGTATATTTATCATTAGGTTAACGTCGTTGTTAATATGCTAAAATGTGGATTATAAATGCGTATAAATGCGTAACGGTTATTAATCATTTTCCCGCTTCTAGCGAAAGCAGTCATGGTGGTTGACTCTTGTGCATTCCGACGTATCTTCAAGGGTCCATATCTGGACTTTCCTTCGATCAATGAGGTTCTGAATATTCGTCACCTTGTAACGGCGATATCGTTCGTTCGTCGGAGCGCTAGAACTGCGAAAGCTTAGCTTAGGGAGACGGGACAGGTGCTACCGGAAGGATGACGCTACCGATATATTCAGTTTGTGTTCGTGCATAACAGGCGCTCGAATGCTGCTGGAAAGCGCTAAGTGTTGTGTATCCACCTGCTGAAAAGTTTGCAACAGGTACTGGTGCTACAACTGATCTGCTCAGTTCTCAGCGGTTTTTAAGGGGAAAGTTACTAGATTAGGAAACGTCTGTCTCCGCCATTTGCACAGTTTTCACGTGGGGATGCCTTGGCCGTATGCCAAAAATCGGCGGCTAACAGCGGAGCGGGAAAGCATGGTGCTTAACTTAATGCAGACTTTTCTTCGGACGCAGGAGATGCGTGCATTTATGCGTCTTCAATATAACATTCGTTTAACAAGGCGCCATTTGTATGACATACAGCGGCGTCATGGTAACGCTTGTGTCACGGAAGGGAAGTAGGTTACTCAGCTGTTGCTACGACGTGGTCGGGTTAAATTTTTGCATGAGGGAAATGC
This sequence comes from Dicrocoelium dendriticum, assembly GCA_944474145.2. Lineage (NCBI taxonomy): Eukaryota > Metazoa > Platyhelminthes > Trematoda > Plagiorchiida > Dicrocoeliidae > Dicrocoelium > Dicrocoelium dendriticum. The sequence goes on along the minus strand of OX104066.1, from coordinate 139,078,330 downwards.
GATTCGGTACCTGCTTTTCGTTTCCTAGCTTATGCGGGAATTGGTGGGCCAGTACGGGTAGGTAATTTTGGTAGACTCCAGTAGCAGCTCAATTACTGCGGTTACCTCTTATGGCATTGTATGTTTGTAGACGTTAGCGACCTTGGTATGGGCTTCTTTTATGGGCATGTGCCTAGCGAGACGGAGGCTACTTACCAAGAAGCAGGGAGAAGTTGCTGGGGTTGGCCCCTGGGGTTGCCCGTACTCAAACATTGGTCATGGACAAGCGCGCGGCGCAGGTGAATGCGTTTCGCAATGCGTATCCCACTGCGAACGTAGTTTTTTACAGGGTACAAATTATGAGCGACATGCAGCGGCGTTGTTCTCACCTTCCCTTCTGTAACACGGAGGACAAAAGGGCTCTGTTCAACGTTCTGCGGTCGTTATTGTATACGCATGATTACGCGCATTAACATCGGCTTATTGTGGGTAGGTTGGTGCGCAGTGTCGGATGCTTCCGTTACCTCCATCGCACGGGGATCCCATGGCGGCTTAGCTGGGTGGCGCATTTGATGGGTCACGTTGTGTTATTTAGGTGCGGCAGCACCAACCGCGTTGAGAATGAGAACAAGTATTTGAACGAAACGCTGAGTGAGCGGTCCACTCTACTGCACCTGTTTCCTTTGTTAGTGTAGCGTTGCAGTAGCATCTTGGGTGAGAGAGCACCGGTCCTTGCAAGCGATAAGCATGGTATGTGCGACGTTGAGCAGCTAGTAAGCAGCGGGCAGTTGATTTGGAGGAAGAGGTCGTCATACGCCAGGCGGCAGTACGTACGGCACAGTGTTAGAGTTCGCATCCGCAGTGTGAACGCGGAAGGCGGTTATTGGCCAGTGAATGACGAGCGCCTGGGCATGCAGCGTGTGGTCATGGAGAATGGCAGCGTATGTGGATGTCCATTTAATCGTCAGTAACGCATTCTATGTGCGCACATTGTGCACGTCTCTAGCGAACGCGCATACGACTGGTGGTGTTGCTTCGTGGTTGCCGTTGGGTGCTGCCAGCGTATAATATAGGAGTGGCGGTCCGTTCTGAGGATAGGAAGAAAACGGTGACCGTCCCGCAGGTGCGATTCAGTATTGATGGAGTCATTGACCACGCCGGGAAATTTCGCATTGCTCGTGCTGCGTTTGGTGACTTGGAGGCGCATTTGTTGAGTACAGGCATGGGAGAGTTCCACCGCACAATGGGCGTTATGGCATGCATACGTGAGCTGCTGAGTAGTCCTAGTAATGTAGAAGTGTTCGCCCGATCCTCCAAGCGTGGGAGGACCAGCCCATTTTCCAACGTATGGATGCGTCATCCTCCGGTGTTGTCGCATGGGTGGGGTCCGCAACCTTTCTTCGTCCAGGAGGTTTGCACCGGAGACCGACTTTAACCAAGGGGTCCCGTTGGGGAGGCAGGAGCTCTTATTTCGCAGCTTATTGACAGTGACGGTAGGCGTCACAAAAGGACATCACCTTTGCTACTCCGTGTGGCGGCGGTTGCGGGTACCAGCATGATGTCACGATAATGGAAATTTCGTACCCTGTGAACTAGAAGTTCCGCTGCTCACCACACAAATACATAGCGTACAAGTAGGGCGACGGCTGCTGCAGTTGCGTACAGCGCGGTTTTCGCTCTGTGTCAGCAGAAGGATGATGACCTGCCGAGCTCCGAGCAAATGGATTGGATACGTTGCGAAGTATGCGAGCGACGGTTTCATCCAAGTTGTGCGGTGAGCCGGCATACACATGTAGCTTAAATTTGACGTACATTTCGTTGCATTTCTTTAGAGTTGCAAATCATGGTAAATCTAAGGATTTCCCTTTGGATTTCCCTTACAAGCAGTAAGCGTGAACGTCAACCTTTTACTTCACGGAATCGCTATTTTTGCTTGAAAAGTTTGTATGCATCGTCATTCTGCTAGCATTCTTCTGCGCATGTACCTGTGGTTTCCACTTATAGCGTTCTGCGCTTAAAGTGCTAGGCGGCGCCATGCATACTGCAGACGGATAATAGGCGCATAGAAAGTGACATCAACTCACGCATTGCACAAGTCACAGCTGCCTTCTTGAACTTATGGCACCTATGGCGCCAGAAGGGAGTGTAGGGCCATCTGAAACTCCGTGTATAAAACGTCACCGCGTGGGCTTTCATGCTGCATGGTAGTGAGATTTTGCCCAATCTGTCTGAAATTCTGAGGATCCTGCAAGTCTTTGCTCATAGTTGTCTATGCAACATTGCTGGTATCGGTTGGTTACAGCGTCCACGGCACTCGTCTTGTTCTTGGCTCGAGACGTTGCAGGAGATGGCTCGCAATCGACACCAGTTGCACATCTGAGGCCGTCTCCCAATCTGATTGTCTGTTTACAGCGTGCTTTTTGCTGAGTTAGCTGCTGGCTAATGACTGATTATGCCGGATGGCAGTGAAAGCCGCAGGGAAGCTGTTTGGCGGATGCCGCGTTATTTTTGTACGATGCCAGCTGCTTGCGACGTTACGTTGACTACACAAGGTGTAGGCGCCTTAACCCTGAAACTTTGCTCAGGGCATCAAGGTTTCTAGCTAAGTCACCCTTCTCTTCCTGTTATTAACCTTTAGTTACAGGTCAGCCTACTAGTATGGCAACGAGGCAGCATTTCTGTTAGCTGATGTACTGCGATCCTTGTCATTGCAACTTCTGTTCACCGCTTCCCATGGTAAGATTACTGTGTCCCCAGTGCTTTAGAACCGTTTTTGACTGCGAACCGTCAACTTTGAATTTAAAGCCCCGTTTGCACCTTGGTTTTAGCCGTAATTGTTTCCGTTCTATGTGCTTCGGATAGCAGCTTGCCGGTTTTACCTTTTGATACTTGTAGCACACGATTTTAAAGGGTGTTGTGGTATTCACTGAATACCTGTATCAATGAGTCCGCTGCTTTCATCAACCAACCTAATGCCGCACGCGGCAGCGTGAGATGCTTACAGGTTGTGATAGAAGAGTCCGTGGTCATGCAGCGCAATGCACGTACGTTATAGTACCAGTGGCCCTACAAGGATTTCAGCCGTCATCAGTAGGCCCTGTCTTCGAGTAGCGATATCATCCTGTGTGCTTGCCTTCCATGCCGTCGCTGTCCATCAGCGACATTTTACGTAGAACCGCTGCTCGGCAATTGCACCACTCTGTGATGTGGAATGCGGAGCAACAGCGGGCAACTTGTGGCACCACCTTCGCGACCATGTGGCAGCTGCTGCCGAGGAAACCATCGGGCGCGCAAACCGTAAGCGTTCTACTTGGTTCAAAGAGAACTATGTGACGATAGGCTCATTGGTGTATGCCAAGGATGCGGCATTTGCTGCATTCTTCGCAGACTCCCGTGACTTGGTGAAGGGGAGTCGGGTTCGCAAAGATCGAGAGCTAATGATTAGCGCGCTCCATCGCATTACAATTGCAAGGAGGACGGGCAGGGCGAAGCAGATGGACTGCTAGCCCGACCCTTTAAAGTCGGTGTATGGACGGAGGTTGGAGCTGCTGAGGACGCAGATGGATGGTAGTTACTGCGCATCCTGTACACAAACTGCAGACCTCATGCAGATAATCAGTAAACACTTTTACTGTCTCTTGAACAATCGTTCAGAGATCGACTGGTCTACATCGAGCGGCCTCAAGCAGCACCTTTTGTAGGGAAGTCTGGCAGGCACACGGACACAAGATGAGGCAGCGAACACAACTGCTCACCTGCGAAACTGAAAGTGTGTTGGTGCCAACGGGCTGCTGCCTGAAGAATCGAAACAAGGCGGGCTCGCGTTTGTGACTGCACTGCACCACTTGGTGCAACGCGTATGGATTGCGGAGGAGGCGCCCACCGAACCGAAGGATGCCCTCGTGCTACCAATGTACAAGGGCAAATGGAGCACGCAAGTTTACGCGAATTTTCGTGGCATCAACGTGCTGAGTTGCGTGGGCAAGGGGATTACTCGATTCACGCTAAACCGCCTCGTCAGTCATATTGTGGAAAGTAACGCGGCGAATGAGCAGTGTACCCGGCTTATCCTCTCGTTATTGGTTGCGCGCATTCGGAGACGGCGATGCAGCACTCACGGGTCATGCCTAAGTGCGATGGTAGCAAGCTTATAGGCCCCAGGGAGAAGAATGTGCTTGGAAGCCCTCTGCCAATCACTATAGCACTGTATAATATGATCAGTGGGCTATAAGCCGCAAAATAAACTGAAACTACGTGCAGGCAAGGAAACCTTGTGGACCACTCAGGCTAAAGAAATGGAGAATGCAGGAGCAGTAGGTAAGTATCGCAAGCTGTTCCAACTGATCCGCATCACTGGTCCCAGAAAACCAGGCGTCAGTGAGACCATCAGAGACAGTGCAGGTGCGTTGATACACAATAAGGAGCGCCGTATGGCTTGTTTGGCGGAACACTTTCAAGATCAGTTCAGCTGGCCCCCTGCTCCCGGACATCTTCTTACTCAGGTGATGCAGGACGAGTCATGAAATGTTTGTTTAGAGCCTCCATGGGAGTCCGAAGTGCAAAAAGCGATCACAGCCCACAATCGTTTTCTTTCCGCTGGCCCTGATTCCCTCCCACGTGCACTATTTAAGGATGGAGGTGAGGTCCCCTGCAAAGTACTGACCTCCCTATTCGAACATATCTGGAAGAAAGAGTCCCGGCTAATTGAAGCGACTCGATTATAGTTGTATTCTACAAGAAAAGCAGTCGCACAGACGGTGCGAACCATAGGGGTATTACACTAACACCAGTTATGACAAAATTACCGGCTTCGATTATCGTTCGTCGCCTCACTGCGAAACGGAACCACACATTAGGGGAGCGCGGGCCGGTTTTCGCCCAGAACGTGGCGGTGAAGACCATATATTTACTTTGCGGCAGGTGTTAGAGCAGCGCCACGCATACCGCAGTCCGAAAATGGCTGTGTTCCTCGATTTGAAGATTACGTTCGATTCAGTCGATCGATCGATGCTGTTCGAAATACTTGCACGGAAAGGTGTTCCCACGAAATATGTGAACATCCTTCGTGCTCTATACTCGGACGCTCCAGTCCGCGTTAGGGTCTACGGTGTCCTATTGGATAGCTTTCCGACCACAAGTGGCGTTCGTCCGGGTTGTCCGATTTCCTCATTTTTGTTCAATTTCGTCGTGGCTTCTATCATGGAGTGTTTCCTTGCGAAATCACACGATGTAGGCGTTGAAGTGCTGCCAGGTAAAAAGTTAGTTGGCCTACATTATGCGCACGATATCGTTCTGCCTTTCAACCTTGTTGCGGCGATACGATTAACCCTGAATAGTCTTGTATGGTGGCGTCATTATTTGGTATGCACTTTGCACCTTAAAAGTACCGGTTTTTGCTACGGCACTACCAGCCAATTGATGACCCCTTGTCCAGTGATAAGGAGGAACTCGTGATGCGTGATAAATTCTTTTGTCTTGGCAGCTGCATTAAGAACGATGGGCGCATGGAGACGGACCTTGTTTCTTGGCCACACGTTCCATTAGATTTCCATGATCACTTCTCTTTCAGCGCCTCAGTGAAATGCGCTGCTCTTGGCCGTCCTAAGTAGGGCAGACACTGCGCCTCCTCCCATGTACCGCCACCGCCCTGTGATACGTCATTGATTCATAGCCACAGGTACCATTGGATTTCTGTGATCGCTTCTCTTTCAGAGCCCCAGAGATATGCGCTGCCCTTCGCCGTCCTACTTAACGCTGCCACTGGGTCTCCTTCAACTTACAGCCGCCGCAATATGATGCGTCTGTGCAACCTAGTTCCAGGTCTCTTTTCATTTCATTGCTGATACCCCTTACACAGCAAAAATAACAGGCACCGCCGTCCGAGTGAACCCTGCCACTGGCTTTTTCTTCACGTACCGGTCCCACCTGAGCGTCCATCAGGGATACATGTACAAATGTAAAGTTGCATTTCAATGATGGTATCCCTTTCGTAGCAAAAGTACATATGCGCCGCCCCCACCGTCCAGGTTACCGCTGCCCCTGGCCCTCCTCGCGCAGGCTGATCAGCGTTAGTGAATGCGAGCCAAAGGTAACATGCAATTTCAATGATGACCTCGCTTTCAGAGACATAGTACACATGCGCCGCACTCCACCGTCCTCAATACCGCCCTTGGTCACCCTGTGACGTACGTGCACGTGCCTTCTCCCGTCACAGCAACGGGCCCGGTATTCCTTTGCGTTCTAGGTTTGTCTACCTTTTACATCCCTTAGAGAACGGAGCAACGGCCCTTTTCAGGGCCAACCTCTGTCACTGTGCCTTGTCGTCCTACATCGTATGGGCAACGTGCAACGTCTACAAATTCCTTGCGACGGACTACAAGCTCACGGGTTCAGTTGGTGGTTCCGTAATCAGACAATATATGGGCCAATTCCTCCATCATGACGTGCGACACAACACTGCAAGAAATGCGAACAACACGTTCATTCATTAAGCACGTGGTACTTTCACCTTATGCAGTTAGTTTAAATGATGAACATGCCGCTGTAGCCGTACCTTCTTCGTACATCTTGTTTCTCTATTTCACTCAGCCTTTGGCATGTTTACCTCGCTGCGCCCTCCTTTCGTCCTGTAATAGTACTTGATGAACCATTTTGCAGTATTCTCGCTTGCTGGGTAATGAGCGTTCGTAACGCTCCCCCTAAGACCAGAATAATTGCATGTGGTATGAGCGACCCTTTGTCCACCTGCTACAATCATACACCACCTTACAAACGCACGGGATACATCAGTACAAGGTAATCAAGCGCAGGGCTTCCCATTCTACTGGCAATCCGTTGCTCTAATGATTCCCCTGTTATTCCGTGCGTCATGTTATCTACCCAGCAGCGGGTTAAGTTATAAATAAAATGAGACACTCATAAGTGAGGTAAACCGGCTTCATCTTCAGTTAAGATTGATGAATACAGGGCACTACGTCTTATTTATCTATTACGATAAACTTTACCGAATTCCAGCTTACCTACTTCACCGAATACTACAGTTTAACTCCGTTACCGTTCCCGAGGCAATATACTTTAAGCACTTTTACATGTTTACAGAACCCATGTTCCCCCAAAAACCTCTTAAGCCACGAAATGTGTAATCATCGACTCCGATGCTTACATAGCATTACTTTATGCAAACTCGCCTTTCCTTGCGTGAATCAAAACGATTCCATGTAGCGCACTTAGCAGGAAAAGGCTGATGATCACGATAACAAACAGCTGCCGTCCTCACTCTTAAATAGAACATTCCTTTATGTCCGCAACTGTACACCACAAAACCAATTGTAGTCAACCACAATTTTTCTTTCAGGCGACATGACACTCCCGAAATCTCTTCAACCTCCCATTTTACGTGTAGTATGCATCAAACGTGCAGGATTAGATAGACTTGCAGCCATACATTAATGCACGTGTGCATTTCTTACTTATGAACATACCATTATTCCTTACTAACTTCTTTAACCTACATATGCATACTTATATAGGCATATACCTAATACATATACGTTTTGTTTTAGAACAGGGACATGTTTACACATACACAGTCAAGTATCTAACGACTAATAATAATTCTAGCCACCAGTTCGATTACACTGTTACTGCTTTCACAGGTAACATGCACTGCAAACCAATCCCTACTTCCCAACCATATGCTATACATCAACACTCATATATTTTGGAACATTTACTATACATGCTGTCGCTTGGTTAATTTTACGGAGGCAGCGCGGCCTTCCCTAGCCGCTTTTCTACCTTCTGTCTCTTTTTAATCACTTGCGTACTGTTATCAATTAACTATTCCACTTTTACACGACCTTGCAATCAAGCATGGTACAGTGCAGCTTTCAGCTTTTTGGAGTTTTTGACATCATGACAAACACCTTCCGCAACAAATTCCCCCATTATATTCCATGCATCTAGAGAACTCAGAAACCAGTTGTCCTGATGAGCAATAGCTCGTATTCAAATTCCCGCGGCTGGTGGACTCGACGGTCCCGTGTATTGCGAGACCGACTTAGCGGAAAGCAGCTTGGGATTATAACAAGTGTATTATAGTCAAACAAACGCAATAAAAACGGCAAAACTAGGTTTGAAATGATTTGGAATATTGGTAGCTCGGGAGGCTTGCTCAGTTGTTGTGGAGTTCTCCGAGCTGGGCAACTTGGTTGCAAACGTTTCGCCACCATTCGAGGTGGCATCTTCAATGCGGGATTGATAGCAGTAAAGTAGAAGTAGCTGGTAGAAAGCAAACCCAATAATGGATGCTGTCAGCGGCCACTCCGTTCCTTATATAGGCATACGTGGCTATTAATTTTGCCTCGTTCTCATTGGTGAATCCTTGTGTTCAGCGGTTGTGCTCGAGTCATTGTCATTGGCTGCGGAAATGTTGTTGCGACGTGGTTGGGAATATCGCACCCGGTTTGGTGCAACGGGTGTGGGTGAGTCTGGGAAAGAGTTTCTCGAAGCCTGGTTCTCAACCACGAACTAAATCAACATACATATTGACCGCGATCCAATATGTCAACCGCTGAGACAGAGAGACTTCAAGGGGATCAAAAACCGTTGTCCGAAAGAACCTAATCCAAAACACGGACAATGAACAGCATGGTCAATATGAGCCCAGACTTCTCACCTACACCCGTTGCACCAATCCGGGTGCGATATTCCCAACCACGTCGCAACAACATTTCCGCAGCCAATGACAATGACTCGAGCACAGCCGCTGAACACAAGGATTCGTCAATGAGAACGAGGCAACATTAATAGCTTCGTATGCCTATATAAGGAACGGAGTGGCTGCTGACAGCATCCATTATTGGGTTTGCTTTCTACCAGCTACTGCTACTTTACTGCTATCACTCCCGCACTGAAGATGCCACCTCGAATGGTGGCGAAACGTTTGCAACCAAGTTGCCCAGCTCGGAGAACTTCACAACAACTAGGTAAAACTAGGTGTAAAACGGGATTAAAACAGGGATCAACCGGAAAACGTACCTGTAAGCGCTAAAGACCATTTGTCCAGAACAGCTTTAATGGATCAAATTTATCTTGGATCTGAGGAAACTAGACCGTAGTCAAATTCAGTTTTAAGTGTTTATTCACTGTTTTCTACAATACTGTACCCACGATGCTCGATCCGTATGTTAAAGTTCACGTGGGACTGGAACCGTAGGATAAATTCCCGTGAAGTTTCCTTCCGTGGCCTGTCGTTCAACTAGGGTACAATTCTTCTGCGATAACTGGAATCTAGAAGCGTCAGATCAGCGCGCGTGAAGCACACCACGGTTAACCAAGTAGTACCCACGAGACATGCATTGGCAGCCCCACCGCACCGGTTACATGCAATAAGAAACAAAAAAGAGAAAGTAACAATGCCGTAAGGAAGCAAAACGTATAGAATAACCAATTCAATAAGACTAATAGACTGTTGTGAAGGGAATGTTAATACTTGTAGACCAAAAGCGTCCATTTTGTTTTCGAACTCTTTCGCCGTTAGTGCCGATATCGCCTGGGCAGCGTATTCCCGCAATCCACCCCTCGGCGTGCTAAGCGAACGTCCGTTCGGACTCCATCTGATCGAGTTTTGTGCAGCTTCATCGAGTGACCTTGGAGAGATGAAAGCTGATCTGGGTGGAAAATCAAAGGTAAATCGAGTCCGCCTTTACCGATAATTATGCGATAGCTCAAGACCAGGTCGCCTCGATGGCGACGATAATTCCTTGAGAACATTCCCAGCTCATGTATTCCTCCTGGTTAAGAAAGGTTTCGTAGTCCAGAACCCGTTTTGGTCTCAACGTTCAATACTCTCTCTACTGGCACCCTGTCCTTGACTAAGCAAGGTGGACAAGCTTGGATGCAATGTTCCTAGAGTTGCCTGCTACAGGTTAAGAATAACCTAACAATCATGTCGCCCGTGCTCGTCCTGAATGTCCTGCGGATCATCCATGACATTTTGAAACACCTGCACGTAGTTCGCCTAAAGTCCTCACTGGATTTGAGTTTTGAAAACAACGTACCCCCAGGTTCTACCGGTCAGGAAACGTGCTGTACTTCATTCCCGCCAAGCAGGTAACGCGCTTGAGACCATTTGGCTCTGTTCGAAAGACGGAACACTTTATATATGTTATTGGCAACTGCCCCTGAGCAGCCCAGTTTTACAACTTATCAAGAGTCCGAGCAGTGTCTGGGCACACCGTGGTCGGACACTGTGTGCCAAACCTTTAAATCATCAGCAACCATGAGAGATGGTGCCCCAGTAGTTCGAGCAGATCATTGACACACAGAGAAAATAACAATGGGCCAAGCACCGAAACCTTAGGAACCCCACTGTGGGATGACTAATGGAAAGACATACTAGACCCCACACGAACACATATCTCACTCCCTTCTAGAAACGTAATGATCCATTGTAGCGCACGCCCTGATATTCTATCGGACCGAAGCTTCAAGGAGAGGCAAGAATGTGGTACAGCGTCGAACGCTTTGGAGGTAAAAACGGTACATTTGCTGCGTGACCCCGATTCAAAGCATCCAAACAAAATTCGCGTGCCATTAGTAAATTGTCATACAAGAGGGACCGTTGCGAAAGCAGTGTTGAAGTGGACCGAACAGGCCAAACTCCCGCAGATGGTTTTCAAGCACATCTTTGACCAATTGTTCCAATACATTGCCCATTAGGCTTGTCAAATTTACCAGTCTATCATTGGAAGAGAGGTGCTTGGTGTCCTTTTAAAACTCAGAGAGATGATAGCAACCTTTCAGTTTTTCGGAAAAGAGCCGCTGTGAAGCGATTACTGAAAAACGTGTCGCTGGGCTAAATAGCTTGCTTGCGAGTTCGTACAAATCTTTGGATTGATAGTATCCATACTAGGGGATTTAGCAAGAGTTAGCCACTGCTGTAAATGAAAACTTGTACTACCGAAATTGGGATGCCCGTTAAATAGAAGTCCTTTGGAACATTCGTCGCTAAGTGAAAATGCGGCAACTGCTCATCACGGCGTGCTGCACACTGAGTAGACAGGCTTTCTCGTGTTTAGTGTTGGCAGTGGCGTCGTCGCTGCCTAATAACAGTGGGACAAACCTTTACTCCTTTCCACGTAGGCGAAGCATCGTTAGTGGTTCGCAGTGGCTGAGTTATCCAACTCCATCTTATAGCTAAGCCTAGCAGCTCGTAAAAGACCCTTGCAAGCATTTCGCGTTTCACGATAAACCGGAAAGTACATTTTGAGAAAACTGTCCGGTAGATCGGCCAGCATCACGCTCGTCTATTTATTAGCTGGTGTGCGACTGAGTCCTACCGCGATAGATTTGCTTTGGCGATCCCCTGCACCAAAATAGGGATGTGGTGATGGTGGGATATATTAACGAGAATGGCTTTAAACTGGGCCCAAACCGTCTGTGTATCCCCATCCGGCAAGAGGAACCATGGGGAACTTACTGACTTGGCTCTAATAGCCTGAAAGTCGGCGTGCCAAACGTTCGGAGTTCGGACCTTGCATGAAGTGTAGTCGCTAATGAGAGCACAACTGAATAACAAACCCACCTTATCAGTGGTGCCCAACGGTGGACCATACTCAATGTCAGGCACAAAATCAGCCGAATTTTGAAATCTAGGTTCAAGCGAGAAGGAGCAGGACCCTTCATGTACCTGGTGGGTCGATCGACAATTTGGTTTACAGGTACTTCCAGCGTCAAGTTGAGAAGTTCGGCAGTCAACCCTTCTGAGGATGCCTAAGGAGGTAATTCATGCCGATTTACTTCAGGGACGCTGAAGTCCCCAATTATCAAACATCTGCTCGCAGAGTGATTGCGGATGAAGTTAATGGAACTCATTGGTGGGCTTTCAGTCCTCCAGTTACGCAGTGCACTTTTAACTTGCTTTGACCCCTACTGACTTCAAACGAGAGAGCTGCAACAGTTCTAGCAGCTTAGCTAAAATACGTGTTTTTGATAAATTTACATCACCTCCGCGGCGATCAGATTGGCGGTCAAATTACACGAGTGCTTAGCTCGGTATATCAAAAGGCAACCGTGTTTCATTGACCGCGCGTACATCAAGATGGACGTTTTCTATTAGGGCCTCAACTACGCACAGCTGATTTTGCAGGCTACGCACATTACCGAGGACCATGTGAAAACGCTTGGTCTGGGGAGCCCCGGGTCGTGTGCTACGCGATGGAGATTGGTAGTGCGGAAGTAGACTGTCGGCTTACCACCCAAAAACTGACCAAACCTAAACATTTCTCTCCAGCTTCTCGACAAACATTAAGGATTTTGATGAACTGTTTAAGTTTTATGCTCTCCGCTAAAAGTAGGCCCGGCTGTTTACTCACACCGGAATGCATTAGTTTAAATGCGAAGGGCAAAAGAGCCTGGCGCTTCTCAGGTGTGGACCGGACCCCTCACAATAGACAAAGCCTACATTTAGTATTGTCACCCGATATGTTCAAGTTCCACTACAAGTTCAAGCAGGACTGGAACGATGGGATTATCCCGTGCTTTTTCCTTCTTTAGCAGATCGTTGAACCAGGAACTGACAGACTTCGAAATATTGATAAACCTAAACCAAAGACCGCATCACACCCTGTCTACGTAGTCTGCCTTAGCAGTCCTTGCTGGGCCAGTTACGTGAAGTGAGAAAGGAATAAGTAAACTAAGAAGGTAAGAAGAGAAAGTGGAAAGAGCTAAGCTAGTAGAATGCCAAGATATTTGAGCCACTTTAAGGGAACGGCCATGTTCAGGTTAGTCAGTTAGGAAAAAAGGATAGGTTTGGTGTTGCCACGTGAGCTGAAAGCAAACTGCAGCGGTCTACAACTGCGCGACAGATGATTTAACGTCCTAATCCTATCAGACCGTGGTTTATGCAGTTTCAGTTGGTGACCGCGGAGATTAGGCAATGTAGCCGGACGAAATAGCCATGACAATTCCGGCTGACCTTACCCATCAAAATGCTATAAGTGAGAATAAGGTCCCTTTATATTTCAGCAGTGCATGGAGTACATCCCCAAACTAAGCATGCGTTCAGGCTACGTCTGTCCGCGTAGACCCTGCCCTAACCGAGTGCCCACTCGTAACACCCACTCCAAGTCCATTCTGTCACGGATAAGACATGGTGGATAGCCGAACAACCTCCTCGTGGTGCCAGCTGGGTGGTTCGGCTAAATCCCGTTCTAGCAAGTGGTTCGGCGGCAGTGTTCCAGTATGTGGTGGGATTTCGCCTGGCAAGCGTTCTCCCTATAAATAACCACAAGTATCCGTTTAACAACACTGTGACGTGGCGGATGTGACTCGCCACTAAATAAAGTCACTGCCTCTTCCCTTTTCCGGAGGATCATTCACACAGCACGAACGTCATCCGCTTCAAAGCGTTTCATTGGTTCCCCCCTTTGATGGCGCATAATGAACAAAATCACACAGTCACATTTACCTACTCGCACAACATGTCCCCTTCCAAATACACAGTTGAACATAGTTTTCATCGCAACGCACACAAATTCCTATGTTTTTGGTCAAAATGTACCAATTTGTGCCATTGCCGATCATACATGTCTGTGATACCATGATCACGCTCTTGATGGTGTGCCTCGCAATGACGAGAATAAACTATTTATTTATTTATTTGTTTACTTATATTCCAGGTGGGGTCGGAGTAATGCCATAAATAACTTCACAAACAAACTGGTGGTTAGGATTCCCAGAAAGCGGCGGAAAATCCATATCATACGAACCCCCAACAAGCAGCTTACTTCCCAGCTTCGCCAGCAGGAAATGCTGATGAGTGAGAACAGGGCGTTCACTACCGCCGCCGGCATAACGAGTGGGGATATTAGCAGCTCGAAACGGAAAACTGAGAGCTCGGCGCCATTTACGTGCATCAAAAATATGGTACACCATTTCCATAGCCTATGTAAGGCACGCTGAAAGGCCTCAGGACTCGTTCGATATTCACAATATTCCAGAGCTTATGGCAGTCAGCAAACATTACGGATGACACTCCTAGCTCCCCCGGCAAGTCATTTACCTAGCTCGCGAACTAGAATGGCTCCAATACCGAGCCCTGTGGGGCGACACAAAGAATGGCTTGCCTGAAAAGAAGGCCACGCAGAATCCCTACACACTGTTTCCTCCCCTCAGGGAAAGAAGACACCCATTGAAGGCAAGACCAGATATACCGCAACATATCAACTTTGGGAAAAGTAGACGAGGAGGAAAGTGTCAAAAGCTTTCGAAAAGTCTACGAATAGCATGTCTACAGTTTGGCTATTGGCTGCTGCTTTGGCCCAGCCTTCACGAGCTACAGGTAGATTAGTCTGACATGAATGTCCTTTGCAGAATCCATCTCTTATCAGCTTTTCAAACAACGACTACTACGCTTGTAAACCTAACGGGCCGCTAGTTCGTGTGCGAAGTGCTGTCACCGCCCCTAACAATCGGACAGATGATTTCCTCCTTCCATGCCAACGTTAAGACGCACTTGTCAAGCGATATTGAATACCCGCACGTAAGGGGGCCATGCAACTCAGTGGATAATTCATGCAACAGCTTCCGATGAATTGAATCAGGACCGGAAGCTTTAGAGGGATTATTGCTTTGCAGTAGCTCGAAGATCTGAGTCTCCGTTATGTTAAACGCAGCTAAGCAAGAATCCTCTGCAACTCTTGAAACCAATGCAACCTGTGATAATGGTCTCCTGAGCAAAGACCTCAATACACTGATCACTAAGCATACAAGCCTTGTCACAGTCAGTTTGCGCACTGGTTCCGTCTGTTCGCAATAACGCTGGCAAACACAGTTTTGCCCCGCTGCGTCTTTTAACGTAATCAACACCTTCCTAGAATAAGCTGCGGCCGAGTCCGCTAAACTGCTCGTACCGGAGACGAACCTTCTTGAGATGTTGCTTGCATTTATTTCTACTCTCTCGATAGCTATCATAGTTACTGGCTGATGGAGCTGCTTGATAGGTTCGACAGCACCTTGATGGTTTCTTGAGTAGGTACTTGCCTGTGGTATCTCTCCATGTGGCTGTGCCCGTTACCCTCTTTTCCACATGAGTGGAAAATACAGGGTGTAGAAGCCTCAGTAAGGTATGCCTTAATTTTGTCGCAGGCTAACTGGACAACTTCGGCCATCGAGGTCTCACAGTTCAGCACTAAAGCCTGCGCTCGCATTGCACTAAAGTCCACCCGCCGAATATTCGGAAGTAATTCAACAGCTGTCCGTTGGTGCCTTGAAAAAACACACCGATAGCATATGCTTACGTGATCGCTGGACCGTACGAAACTTCATTCACAACGTCTAGGGACTTAGCTAAACCCGGATCTAAAGTAGATGGTACCTGGTTGTCTATATAACTAGTGGGGAAGCCCACGAACTGGTGCAAATGCACGTGGAGAGTCAACTCAAGAAGTTCTGAACCGAAGGTTCCTGACACCGAATTGCAAAAAGGATCGACCCAACAGACTTTCGGGCGGTTGAAATCCCCTATCACTAAACACTTATTCGCGGACTGAGTGCGAATAAAGTCAAGTATCTCACACGGAGAACTTCCAGGATCACAGTATATCACTACAACTGTAAAATGGGTTGAGGAAGTGCACAAAACAGTCGATAGCGCTTCAAAAGTCTGATCCGACGGCTGGCAAGCGCAGATCCTCAACACATCTGAGTTATAGCTCACCTACAGTAAAACGCCTCCGCCTTGGCGGCCAACGAAGCGAGCAGTCCTAAGCGGCGCGTAACCAGGTAAACATACCTAACAGTCCGTGATATCCGGAGACAACCACGTTTCAATGAAAGCAAGTATGTCGGGACGAGATTTGTCTACAAGTAGAACCAATTCTTTCACCTTTTTCCTTAGGATACGCACATTGCTAAATACGACCTCAGGGGAGTCGGCAGGACCATCCCTACGTCGTGCGCCATCAGGATGGTTTCTGTTGAGGCGGAAAATAACTTCCGGCTGATCGCGTGAAACCTGACCAGACGCAGGCGTTGCTCACCCGCAGTCCGTCTAGTTTTGAGGTATTTGATAGTTTCCTTCAAGTTATCAGCCAGTGGAAGGTCTGGCTGAACGCTGACGCCACTATCCTTAAGTTTGAAGGCAAACCGCAGTAATGGTTTGCATTACTCCGGAGTAAAAATAACCACGCGAAGTAGTTGGGGTCGCTGGTCTGGCGTACCGAAAAGGGCGTTCCCCAATCTGGTCAGCTTTCTGACAGTAAAACCAGAGGAAAACAGCTTGGTGACGCACATTTCGGGCCACTTGGTGTCCTCCAAGATGCGTTCCCTCAGGAGAGCTGCCGCTGATTCAGTAACGTTACGAATTATAACGCTACTATCCGTGAAAGAATCGCCACGATGGGGAGCGTTTATCCCATGTGCCTTAGTTTCGACACACATACCTACTGTTTTCACCACTGGCGGTGGGACCGTGCCTATCTAAGCAAACGACGAAGCGACCGTAGCGTGGGGTTTCCGCTCTATTGCCGGCGTCTTACTAGATCCTGGGTCTTCAAACCACTTAGAACTTTTACGGGCGGATCTAGTCCGCTTCCTCCTTTGACTCATGAGTGCAGGGCCGCGTACGTTGTGTCGCATTGAGCAGTTACCAACACTTCGTCAGAAAGGTTGGTTAAGTGGCAGCCGAGAAGGTCAACATCTTAGGAATGTTCTCCTATGCGCAACGGTCAGATGGCTCTACGACTATCAAAGCTGGCATTCACTGGGTTTAGCAGAGGGCTTCTAGTATTACCAAACCCTATTTTGCTTCACTGTGACTGGCTCCTGAGGGGAGTCAGCAATGCTAACTCAAGTGTCCCGCAGGATGTGCGACTGTTTGACCGAGTGACAGCCCCTAGCGGATGGATCGTGTTCGGGAGCAAATGACAACTGTCTAGAAAATCCATTATTTTAGCCACTGATCGATTGTTAATGATTATCACATCAATTGCGAACCTTCTGGGAGGTTATACTTTCTGCAAGTGACTGAAAACCACCTAACACCTCGGCAAAATCTACGGGGAACAACTAACCTTGGTAGCTGACCTTAAACTTCTAGGAGTCAAATGTCAGTAAGATACCTATAAGTGGAGCCAAGGTCCGCGGTAGTTTTACCGTGTATGTTAACGGCGATTCATAGGTTATTTTGGCAAGGTCCTTGGACATCGTCTTTTTCCTTTGGTTGCGCCAGACGTATGGTGAAGCAGGAAAGTGTCAGTTTTTGTATCGCGTCTAGTGAGAAGATTATAACGAACGGCGACGGAGAAAATTGAAAATGTGGCAAAATATTTTGCCTAACGGTTTCAAAGCTGCCTCTTTAACAGCAATCTCAAATGGAGGCACAAATGGAAATGATCAAAAGATTGGCACGATGCTCCAGTTTACAGACAACAGGCGCAGCAACGTAGGACACGCAAAGGAGTTCGGTTGATCATCTCACGAACGCAAGCACTGAATTCAATTATAGCGCCGATTCTGGATGCGCATTTGAGGCGCCTTGCAAGCACTGGTAAGACATGTTCCGGACAGACTACATCCGCAATCTCGAAATTTGTGAAACTTCAAGGTAACTCGACCACATTCTGCCCAAACAGCCGTTGGACCTGACGTTCGACGCAGTGGTGGAGCAGATGAAAGGAATGGTTGGTGATTCGGTATCCTTGTTTAGTATTCGTTAGCAAGGCCTGCAAATTGTCAAGGCGCGATCGGACGACTTTAGAGCTCCAGCAGACATGTTTAACCGCGAGTGTAAGCGTTTCAAACTACGCGCTTTATCTGAGGATCCGTTTAAATGTCTGGTTTCTGTCAGCGCACTGCAGCCCCCCAGTGATGCAGAGATCCGCACGCAGCTTTAGATAAAATGGATCTGGATCCTGATCTGACACTGAAGGCCCTCGTAAGCGAATGTAAAAGACTGCACATTCTAAAACACGACAATGCCCAGGTCAAAGGGAGTGGTCTCGCACTACCAGAAACCGTGCACTTCGTGAAAGCGAACTCACCAAGGTGTCCACGAAGGAACCTTCCACAGCATGCTGGTCATGCAACGAATGACATTTCGCGAGCTTACACCCGTTCAAAGGTCATGTTTGTCAAACGTGTCATAAGCGCCAGCATGAGGAGGAATTTTGGGGTCAGGTTCGGTCGAAGAAATTATAGAATTCCTATAAAAAGAAGAATTCTAGGAAGGATGGCGCGGGGTCTCTGTCTACGGTTGCCGCATACCATTGTGTGTAAACCGAGGCGACGGTTTACCAGGGTGTTGAGCAACGTGATCCCAACGACACTGCAATTTACACAGCCTCGGACATCACAAATTTTTCCAAAAGCACATTGGTTAACATAAAGAGGCCGAAGACGGTCACGTCTCTGAACGTTGCACGTTAGTTTGCGAACTTACTTGCAATATTGTTTTCAAAGGCATGGAACAGTCGGGAAGGTGCTACCGTTCAGACCGGCCGAGCTTGAATCTTCTTGGTCTAGACTGCATTGAAATTTGCAGCTCCTCGGTGTTCCCTTGAATCAGATCTGCAACCGAGCTCGAGCAAGTCCAGACCCATCACCAAAGTCCGTGGAAGATATGACACGCGCCCTGAACCGAAAATTTGACTCTGTTTCCGGGTTGGCGTGGGCCATTGTACGAACTTTAATGCAACTCTGAACTTTCGACCAGGTGCTAAACCAAGGTACCACATGCAGCCATGTCAACCGTTGAGCCGTTGATTGGAAGGTGCCGGATTCATCACAACCGTCAACTACTCATCACGGGTCAAACCAATTGTCGCAGTGAAGAAGGCAACTGGCAAGGTACGCGTCTGCGCTGACTTTTCAACTGGTCTCAAGGCCGCGACCAACAATTCCCATTACATGTACCGGAAGACAGCTTTGCAAATCTGAATAGTGGTAAGTGCTTTGTTAAGCTTGATCTATCCGATGCCTACCTTCACGACTCGAAGGAGTTTTTGACGTGCAGCACTCATCGTGGACCATTCCAGTACAATCGTTTGCACTTTACTGTAAAAACGGCGCTAGCCATATTCCAACAGTTAATAGATACCACGCTAGCAAGTGTTTCGGAGCTGCTGCATCCCTAGAGCATATCATAGTGATGGGGCGAACACCGAGAGCTATTTAACCGCCTGGATGAAGTGCTTGATTGTATACCCCGTACCGTTTCCGGCTCTGTGAGGATAAATGAACATTTTTCAAGCCAAGCATTGAATACCTCGTTTTTATCCTCGAAAGTATGCACGTCGACCAGGTCCGGAAAACATAGAAGCCATTAAAAGAATGCCTCCACCAACAAGTCTACAGTCCTTGCGTTACTTTTGTGAGCTCATCAGCCACTACAACGCATTCTTGCCCGAAATGCACCGCCTGCGAGTCTCGTTAAACAAGTTACTAGCCAAAGGCCAAACTTGGAATTGGCGAGCAGAATGTGAGAATGCCTATGAACGGGTTAGGAAATTGCTGTCCTCAAACTTTGTTTGACTCATTTTGCTCCCTCCGAAGAGATTGTCCTAACCACAGATGCGTCAAACCATGGCATGGGCGCAGTAATTTCACAAACGTACTCCTATGGATATCCGAAAGCAATCGCCCATGTCACCCCTACACTTACGAAAGGCCGGGAAGAATTACAGCCAGATTGATAAAGAAGCATTGGCCATAGTGTACGCGGTCTAGAACTTCCACCGGAAGCTTTACAGCCGCTGCCCCAAGCTTCTGACAGATCACAAGCCCTTGTTGGCTATGTTTGGTTTGAAAGGGGACATCTCGGCCTACATAGCCAACCGGCTACAACGTTGGGCACTTACCTTAACGTTGTATGATTTCAAGCTCTATTATCAGTCGACAATTTCCATTTGCTAAGCGGATGCACTGTCACGCCTAACTGATGCCCATCAGCAATAATATGAGGATACAATCATTGCCTGGGTCGAGATAGAAACGGACATCAACTATCTGGTAACTGCGGCATTGCACGGTCTGCCTGTTGCCGCAGAAGCTGTACAAATCGAAACGCTTCGGGACCCAGTACGCAAGAAAGTTACATAGTTGTACAAAACCAGTTGGCCTCGTTCATGTCCACCTGCCAAGTTGCAACAGTACTTCCATAGGAGACATTTGCTGTCTACTGGAAACGGGATGGGTGCTCATCCTTAAGGCATTTCAGGAGGGCCTTATTTAGCTGCTCCAGGCCGGGCATCCTGAGACCAACCGGGTAAAAGCGCTTGTTCGCAGTTATGTATACTGGCCCTACATGGACAAACATCTAGAAGAAATAGCTAAACGCTGCCAGCAGTGCGCCGATGTCTTGAAAGCGTCACAAAAAGCAGTGCTGTATTCATGGCCATAAGCTACTAAGCCATGATTCTGCATCCATGCCGACTTTGCAGGATCGATCAACGGCAGAAGTTTTCTCATTATAGTCGAGTCATACTGCAAGTGGCCTGAAGTGTTTCTCATGGATAACACAACCACCAATGCCACTGTATCAAACCTGCACCAAACCTTTAGCGGATCCGGACGTCTTGCGACAATTGTAACCGGCAATGGCACACAATTCACTTCGGCAACTTTTACCGAGTTCTGCAAGCAATGCGCCGTCCAGCATATTCGTTTGCTGTGGTTTCACTTACATTCAAATTGCAAGGCAGAAAGGTTTGTCGATACGTTAAAGCGAACACTCTAAATAACAAATAGGAGGGACGAATAGAGGTGGTGGCCGACCGGTTCCTTTTCCTCTAACGATCAACATGGACTCCACAATGCCAGGCGTTTCTTTTGCACAAAATAGGATAAACAGGAAGCTCCGCATGCTTTTCGACGCCATCCGACCGCGCTCGGCATCCTCTGTTAATGAAAGCAACCCCAGAATACAACAGGACTTTAGCTTGCGTCATGGAGCAAAGAAGCGATCGTTTACGCTTAGACAGAAAGTGCCAGTACGTGACTATCGTGAAGGCCATGAGAAATCGACGCCAGCGACGGTCAACAGCAAGCGCGGATACGTTCTGTGTGACGTAGTGGTGGGCCCACAGACATGGGCACGGCACGCCAACCAGTTACGTCCGACATGTTGCCCACCAGCACAAGCAAGACCTACCGACCCCCCGTTGGATTTATTGGTGGAAAGCTTCAACCTGCCGAAGATAGCAGTGGACAAATTGCACACAGTCGAGCAAAGCATCCAGCAGGCGGACGTCGGAACACAGTGCTCGGGCACTTCTGCCAAGGTGAGAGACCGACAGGCAGAGAACACTGTCCCGAAGACTGCAGGATAATCTTAAGCTTCCATCGTATACCTCGGACGATTTCTCAAGAGGGATGTGTCCGCGAGAAAGCGATTGATCAATTATCAAGGATTATTGCATTGCTTTCGAATCTTCTGAAAGGTTCTAGCTTCTGCACGTGACTAAAAACCACCTGACACCTCTACAAAAGCTATAGTGAACCAATAACCTTGGCAGCTGACCTTAGAATCCTAGGAGTCGAAGGTTCGCCGTAGTGGTACCGCTTTTCTTGACAGCAAGTAATACGTTATTTTGGCAAGGTCATTGGCGGTTTACTTTTTCCTTTGGTTGGGCTAGAAGTTTTGTGAAGCCGTAAAGTGTTAATTTCGGAATCAAGTCTAGGGAGAATTTTAGAACGGATAGTCAGCAATGTTGCCGTCTATTGCAGTGCCTTTCAACGTAGTAGTCACGGTTTTCAAAATGAAATCCATTTTCCAATCGAGCAAGACAAAATGGGCGAGCTTAGCTATCGCCTTCTCAACAACTGCCAACCTTGAAGCCAGAGCTGAAAGGTTTGCACCGGTGATAGCCGGGCGCATCAACCACTAAGCGCAGCATTCAACACATATGAAAAGGAAGTGAACTCTGGATGATAGCCTTTTGTATTGGGCAGCTTGTAGGCAGGTACATCTTCCGTGATACCACCAGCAGTAAATGTCACACTACACACAGCCAGATAATCTGTTGCTGGCTTTGAACAGTTAGATTGTTAGCAAGTTGCATTAGATTCATCAAACGAAGACCCCAGAGGTCCATCCGCCCCGGCGTTTAAAGCTATATTCATGTCAAAGTGCAAAAAATCGCGGAATTATAACACGTATACAATAGTAAAACGACCTTTATAAAATAGACAAAAAGTGGGCGCAAACAGGCTTAAAACTGGGAACAATCGGAAAATTACCAGTAAGTGCCAGAGACGCATTCTATGCACCATGATGTCAAATTAGTCATCTGGAACTATACATTATGCTTCATTATTAATAAACTTAGGGCAAATATAAAACAAACCATCGCTGTTTTCTGGTGGATATATTGCTATCTGTTTAACCCAGTGCAAGCCTCATAACTAGTTAAAATAAATAAATAAAGCGTTTATTCTCGACTAGACGAGACGCGCCTGTTTGCCGTAACAGTGTAGGTTTGTGTAGGTGCATGTAATTATGTAACTGTGTGTATATGTGTAGGTAGCTGTGTATTTTGTGCTTGTAATTGGGCTGCTCCATTCCGCACTGTTTGATATCGGCAGCAATATGGGAGTAGAAGATTAGTGTCTGGGGGTTGGATGGTATTATCTGTATATCCACTGGGCAGTGACTTCATTTTGTGGCTAGTCACGGCCGCCCCGTCATAGTGTTGTTAAGCAGACATTTGTGGCTTTTTATAGGGAGAACGCTTGCCAGGCGAAAACCAACTGCGTGCTGGAACACTGCCGCCGAATTATTCGCTAAAATGAGTTATACCCAAACCGCCCAGCTGGTACCACGAGGAGGTCACATTGCATATCACACGAGGAACCGGGAACTGGTTCTGAGCAAGTCGGTTTACCACAAACAATTGACGAATCGGTTAACGGGTCCGATGACAACTTGGAACCGGATATCTATGCCAATAAGGAAATGGGTACTAGCAGGCAGTAAAAGCGTGAACCGGGGTACGCTACGCAACAGTGAGAAGCAAGCAGATAAAATCCGGATTGCTCCGTTTGTACTGATTTGAACACCAGATAAATAAAGGTGACAAAGAAGACACTAACGGGCCTCTCTGTGGAATAACACTTTAAGCTGTTCTCCATTGAAGCTGTGCTAGACTTTGCAAAAACGAGGGATTCATCAGCTTCGCGTGATCGTACATATACCCGGTTTGTACACAATCGATGAGATTTTGAGAAAATCCGGAATTGTTTTCAGGGGAATCTTCAGGCAGATGCCAAGCAATAGTTCGACGGAGAGACCACGAACAGCAGGCAAAACATTCAAGTCCTTCAAAGGCTGGTATATCGGACACCTCCAATTCCGTTTGAACCACAAAAGCGGAAAAAGTAAAATGTTCTATGCAGCTTTATTCAATACTGTTTACATAAAAGCTTCCGAGAAAGTAACCGCAGGCACAGTGAGCAGTTTTCGCCATGAATTGATAACGAGTACGCACTGGTAGTAATCCTGATTGAGCGGTTGCGAATTCCTAGACGTTAAACAAACCATGGCCAGAGCAAGTAAGGTTTATTCCGACCAATCAGCGTCCGACTCTCTTGGATAAGTTGATAAGTGCTAACTAATCAAGCTGTAGCTCTACGGTAGACCACAGCACGGGACCGTTTGCATGGTTCCATCCTCTGAAATACATAACCTATTATAGGCTCCTGCTTATCAGATACTGACCGCAATTCACACCGTAAGCACTTGCCGCTGCAACAAAATTGGGAAGGCACATATTAGTAACGCAGCTCCTTGCTCCTACCCGCGCGGTTCCTTAGCTAAGCAGAAGATACACTGTGCTTGAGTAACAGAGCTATATTTGTACATAAGTATTAGGTGTGTATGATCTAGATGATGAAACCTACACATTATAGAGCGGTACTGGTCTGTGTCTGAAATGTAATCATAGGGCGACTTGTAGACAAACTTGTAGACTCACCTGCAGCTGAGTGAGTATCTGGCTCCGTATATTTCTAAATGCTGATTAATGCCGCACGTTGTACAGTCAGTTTTGATGCATTTCGCTCCATCGCAGGGCTTGACGCCGCTGCTGTGATACTCCCGCAATAGTATGGTTACGGAATGAATTGGTATCCGTTGATGGACATTAAACACATTGTTAAACGCATTTCCTAATATGAACAACTTGCGATTTGCCATATGCCTCGTGGTCTGCCAGGGAATTTCCAAAACCATACATAAGATTCAGCGTGGTAAAAAGGATGGAAAGGCAGGCAGAACGGCTTGCCTCGCCTCATTGCCAATGAAATTATACGTAGTACTCATAAACACAGTCGATAAGGTCTCTTCATATCGGACAGCAAGTATACTTAATGTCACAACACGCTTACAAAGAGTAAATAGCCTTTACAGGAACAAAACCATCCCCACATTTGATAACAAGTAGCAGCGATGATGCCGCGCTTTGAAGAAAAACTTGACGCCCTAAATCGTGCTGGTGTAGTATGCGTCCGGCAGGGTATTAAAAGGGCTGATGTGTCCGATTTATTTAAGTTCAACATAGACAGACAATGTTGGAACGCCCCATGGGCATTCCTTCTTTAAAAAGAAGTGGAAACACCTTTAGCCGCCAGAGGTACAACGGTCCCCTCACCTTATGGATAATAATATTCTTCCGGTCCGGCGTTCCGACATCTTTCTTGTCCAAATCCTATGACGGGCGGTGATAGACCCTTAGAGCCGCAACACAAAATATGATACCGCCTTAACGGCTGCATGCTCAAAAGTTTAATAGGCGACCGATGTAAGGAATCAGCTGAGGAAGCAAAGAAGTATGAAGGCAAAAGTGCCGGAAAGAAATAAGTAGGTGATATTAAGCGATAACGGCAGGCATCCACCTCTCATCTGTTAACATGCTACCGTGACACCCGCGGACTAAATACAGAACTACCACAAGGTCGCTCAAGGGCATTCTAAAATAACGAACATGCGAGGCTTATAAATAGTGATTGCAGGTCCGACAATTGCCATTAAGCAGGGTGCAATTAAGTTGCGAGTATTACCACACTTTTTAAAAAAACATGCAAATGTTGTGCATAAATAAATTCATCCAGACGGGTTATGAATTCCGCAACGGGAATTCGTGACTAAGGCAACACAATTTTTCCTGGCGCCGTGCTGGGTGGGAAACAGGACAACCACACCGTGACAAGAAGAGACACACACAAGAGTCCGTGTAGGTTGGCACTTTCAAGTCCTTTCGGATCACAAGCAATGTGACAAACGCCAAATTTTATGTTTAGTTTTATTCAAGTGCGGTGCTCAAAACTGATTACAGTAAAGAAAATCGCAAACGGTAAACCACTACATGCACGATGTCTTCGTGGCAGCGATACAATAACTGATGGATCAAAATTAAGTTTTGAAAATCCGCTTCGTTGGAATAGGCTTCCCAGTCAAATTTGCAAGAAGTAGAGCAACAGAGAGATAGAGTGTCCGAAAAATAGGAAACAGCTAAGTGCAATTGTGTACTGACAGGTCAAGCAATCAAGTTACCACGGAGTATTCACAAAGAACTGTAAATAAGTCAGCTTTCCTTCAAATAACTTGTTTTATTTCAAAGGTTTTCATGGTTGTATGGCAGCGAAAAATCCTTTCAACTGGCTGTTGTGCTGCTGTTGTTGGTGGTGATGTTGAGGCGGCAAGTCGCTCAAAGCCAAATGTTCATTTCTGAGATGTTCAAACGTTGCATCCACTAAAGGATTTGGATGCCACAAACATCGAAAAATTCCCATTTTCCACCAAGTATTCTCAAAGTAATGAGGAACACAAGTGAGCTTTGATCTGCCCTTGTTCGCATAAAAAGGAGTTTGAAGCCGAATAAAAGTGGTAAGGTCTTTCACTGTCAACCTTGGATTTGGCCGTATGGTAAAAGAGTTTGATGACCGCTTGGAAGGCGAAATTTGTCTCCTCAGTGCAGCTTTAGGAATTACAAAGTGGCAGACTTTTCAAGATGTCTCTTCAGAAAACAGGTGAAACGATCGTCGACGGACACACTAGCGAAGTGTTACTGGGCAACAACTGTTGACCTTTGGTCATTTAGATTAATTACTGTGCACGCACCTTAGACGCCATGCATGCATTTAGACCCTACCCGTCTACGTCCGCACCTAGCCGCTACCATCATTCGTCCGCACCTAGTCGTTTTATACATACGTACGCAAACCCTCAAGTGCACTGTGGTGTGTGGAACGTGCTAACGTAATTTGTGAAACCTTTGGCAGTGAACCGTAGGGAACGGCTGTAGGAGCTAACCGCTGCTTGGGTGGCTCAAAGCCACCCAAGGCATCCGAAATGAAAAGACAGGGTATGCGGCTGTATGGAAATCTACTGTTGATGCCGCGGTATCTAATCTGGGTCTTTGCGGAATGTGCGCATATTTGAATTATAACGTGTCTTCATTTGTGTTTGAAAGTCCACAGAGATAGCCATGCCAACCGCCCGAGTGAAACCCATTGCGAAATGATTACAGTATCAAACTTAATAGTCAGGCAAAGTAAAGTCACTTCGGCGAATTTGAAATTTTTGTCAGCCAGTCGGTTTCTCTTTACAGCGTCAAAGCATACCAAACGTTGTACGTTGAGCATTAAATCAAGTCAGTTATCCCCAAGCAGTAACGAGTTGCTAAAGATTGTGCTGCTGGATGCCGTGGATGTACTAAGGGATCCGACGCAATAAGTTAACGAATACACTTTGCTGAAGCGAATGATTAAAGTGGTGAAGCAGCGTCTATCCGCCCAGACCGTCATGAGGAGAAAAACTTGGTAATGGCATAAAATTTCCATAAGGTATATTTACGATAGGTGTTGTAGGACTAGTTAATACTAGTCCGAGACGGTGCGCGGAATTAAGCGCGGATATCAGAAGGCAATTTGAGTCGGACACAGCGGACTGTATTCGATGGGACTACAACAAGAAACGGACGGATGAAGCGAGGCAAGAGCGTACACGTGAGCGCGGGAACTTACAAGGCAGTTGTGTATCGAGCCGGTTGTAAGATTAAAACAAGAAGGAGTAATGTACAATCGGTCAACAAGTAAATTGTACACGAAAGATAAGAGTTATCTTTTTGGGCGCTACAGTGCTCCCCCCTAGAAGGCTGAACATAGAAAGCCTTCGAAATCGAAAAGGAATGTTGAAACCAGGTTCGTAGGGCGAAATCGTGCCGAGTAAAAATGGGCGTGCGTTCGTGTAAATGGGGGTTCGTCGGAAGTCGGAGTCCGCTGTGCCGTTTATGCTTTGTTATTTATTGAATGCAGGGCAGGGTGCATTTCGGCGAGCCGTTGGAGCGGGCTTGTCGGACTACAAAAAAAACTGGCTAGCCCAGAAAAAGGCCGACAGGACCTCAACCTCCGCTGCTGCCAAACGGTGCGCTTGGGAGTGGTCTCTCCCCCCCGCCGCACCCCGCCCCGCGCCATAACGACCCTCGTCCCACGAAGAAAACGACCATCGTCCCACGGAGAAGCGACCCTCGTCTCGCGGAGAAGCGATCCTCGTCCCGCGAAGAAGCGATCTTCGTCCCGCGGAGAAGTGACCCTCGTCTCGCGGAGAAGCGATCCTCGTCCCGCGAAGAAGTGATCCTCGTCCCGCGGAGAAACGACCAGTGTTCGCGTCAGGGTCCTCGAGAACCGTCCTCGTATGGGCCAGTCGATCGAAGGGGAGGGTTGGGGCATGTAAAGACGAGAAAGTAGAAAAACACGCGCAGAAAACGCCAAAAAGAACAAACGAATGAGCTGCGTGTTTAAATATTTTTGGTTTTTGAATATTTTTTTCAAAAAGGTTTTTCGGGGATTTTTGATATTTTTGTTTGTTTTCAAAACGTTAATCGACCAAAAACGAGGCAAATATATACAATATCTACAAAGTTAAAAGTATTTACACTGTACCTAGTCGGAGAAGCGAACGGGCTTACGTACCTCCCGACCACGGCGATTGGTCGTGGGAGGCGGCGGACTAGATTCGGGAGATGTTGGAGCGGCTTGTAGACCGAGATCGTGGTCTGGATGAACTGGACCAAGATGCTGTAAGCTGGTGCGATGAGTTGTGACGTCGCACGAAGCACTACTAGACGAAGTAGGCGATGTAGTTTCTTCCATAAAGGCGGGTTTCAGACGGTCGATGGTGACGACTTCGTGTCGACCACCGCGGTCAATAGTGTACGCCTTACTCGCACGATGCAGCACCTTGAAGGGTCCTATGTATCGCGACTGAAGAGGCTGTCGAACACCGTCTGCGCGAAGAAGGACGTGTGAACACGTAGACAGTTTCTCGGGCACGTACACTGGTGTCTTCTGCGATCGAGGAGCGGGTGGACGTAACTCACGCATCTGGTGAGCCAATCGATCAGTGTAACTTCCGTAGTCAAAAGTGGAAGTACATGGGACTGGTGCTACCAGCTGTCCGGGCAACCGCAGCGTGCAACCGTAGACTAGCTGCGCTGGTGTGGAGTCGAAGTCAGCCTTAACCGTGTTTCTTAAACCTAGGAGAACGAGGGGAAGCGTTTCAGACCATGAAGGATCTGCGTGCGCACGTAGCGCTGCCTTCAACTGGCGGTGAAAACGCTCCATCATGCCGTTAGCGGCCGGATGATACGCTGTCGTCTGAACGTGGCGACAGCCTAAATCCTTAAGCAACGTGGCAAACGTTGACGAAAAATGTGACCCTCGATCGGTGGTCACGATGGCGGGACAGCCGTATTGAGCTACCCAGCGCTCCATAAAAGCTTTCGCTACTGTTTCCGAGGAGCAATTTGGGATAGGGGCGGCCTCAGGCCATCTAGTAAATCGATCGATGCAGGTCAGTAGATATACCGAGCCTTTGGAAGGCGGCAGAGGACCTACGAGGTCGACGTGCACGTGATGAAAGCGTGCGTCTGGCGTCGGAAAAGTGCCTAATGGGCTTCTCGTGTGCTTGTGTACCTTCGCGCGTTGACACGGAAGGCAAGCAGCTGCCCAGGTACGGACGTCCCGATTAACATTGCGCCAAACGAATCGTGCGGTTACGAGTTTAACCGATGCACGAACGCCTGGATGAGACAAGCCGTGCAACGCGTCGAACACGGTCTGCCGAAACTCACGTGGGACGACTGGGCGCGGCGTGCCCAGAGATAAATCGCACAGTATAGTGCCGTCTGATGATGTCAGCGGAACAGGTCGTATGTCCAATGAGGGAGACCTGCGTAGTAGATCAACCTCAGGGTCCTAGAGTTGCGCTGTGGCCATGGCTGCCAAGTCGATAGCAGTGCCGGCGTCAGCGGAAATAGCTTGAATGCGGGAAAGTGCATCGGCGACGGCGTTGTGCACACCTGAGACATGCCGTATATCGGTCGTAAACTGAGCGATATAGTCAAGGTGCCGCGACTCTCTAGGAGAGTATCGGTCGGTAGTCGAGCCGAGCACGTAAGTTAGGGGTTTGTGGTCGGTGAAGACGACAAAGGAGCGGCCTTCTAGGACGTGTCGAAAGTGACGTATCGCTAGATATACGGCAAGTAGTTCTCTACCGAACGTGCTGTAGCGAGATTCGGTAGGTTGTAGGCGTTTGGAGAAAAACGCTAAGGGCTGCCACGTGTCGGCTACGCGTTGCTGCAAAACAGCGCCGACCGCGACGTCCGAGGCGTCAGTACTAAGGGACAGTGGGGCGGTCGGATCGTGATGCGCTATGGAAGCTATGTTGGCGATAGCCTCTTTCAGCGACTTAAAAGCAGCGCGTGCTGCGGTAGGAAAGTCGAACGTCTTGAGTTTCCCTCGGAGAAGGTCCGTGAGGGGTTGCATCAGAGAGGCGCAGTTGGGTATAAATCGACGGTAAAAGTTAACAAGGCCATCAAAACGCCTGAGCTGTTTGAAAGAATGAGGCTCGGGGTAGTCGATAATGGCTTGAATTTTATCTTGCAGTGGCACGACGCCTGCAGAAGAGATACGATGGCCCAGGAAATTAACTGAATCGACACCAAACGAACACTTTTCTGCGTTGATCGTCACCCCGTGTTGAGATAAACGATCAAAAAGTGTTCGTACGTGGCGTATGTGCTCTTCTCGTGAAGAGCTTGCAATTAAAATGTCGTCAAGATACGCGTAAGCGAAATCTAAGCCGCGACAAACTTGGTCGATGAAACGCTGAAAAGTTTGCGCGGCATTCTTTAGACCAAATGGCATACGCAGAAACTCGAACAAACCAAATGGAGTCGTCACGGCAGTTTTAGCGATGTCCGCCTCGGCTACCGGAATTTGGTTGTATGCGCGTACCAAGTCGATTTTGCTGAAGATACTTTTACCCGCCAGACTGGCGGTGAAATCCACTATGTGTGGGATCGGATAGCGATCAGGCGTGGTTACTGTATTCAAGGATCGATAGTCGCCGCAAGGACGCCAGTCCCCCACAACCTTCTTCGGGACCATGTGCAGAGGCGACGCCCATGGGCTGTTGGACGGTCTGACGATACCAAGTTGAAGCATGTGGTCAAATTCGGCTCGTGCTGCCCGTAGTTTGTCTGGAGCAAGCCGTCTTGGCCGTGCGCTAACTGGTTGACCGCGCGTAACTATGTGGTGAGCGACCTCTGTTGTGACTGGTGGAAGCTCTGCAGCCGGTCGAACCAGTCGCGGGTATTCGGAGAGGAGGCTCAAGTAGTCGGACGGTGCGTCTGCGATTCGAAATACAGGGCTGATTATCGGGGCATCTGAAAGGACACCATCAACACCTAGTTTCGTACGATCGTCTAAAAGTCTGTGGCGACCAGCATCAACAAGCAACCCAAAATGTCGGAGGAAGTCGATACCGATAATCGCGAAGGGTACAGACGCAACCATGAAGACCCACTGAAAATCTCGGCGAAGATTGAGGTCTAGGTTCATCATGCGCTGACCGAATGAAGCTATCGGAGAACCGTTGGCCGCACGCAAATTGTACGTAGGCTTCGAGTGCTTGTCGCTAGCGGTCGCTGGGATGACGCTGACTTCCGCTCCCGTGTCGATGAGGAACGTGATGGAAGAACGTCGATCCTTAACGTAAAACAGTCGGTTTGCTTGGTTATTGCATGCTACGTTTGTAGTGCTAGTATGCGGGCTATTCGTTTTCCCTGGGTCGTGCCTAATGCAGGGAGCCCGACAACGTCTAGCTCTTCCACCGTATTGGCGGTGATACCAACATACTTCTTCGACGGGTTTGACCTTATCTGACTGAGAACTTGTAAGGGAAATGTGGCGCTTTCGTGCCGAACGTGAAGTACTCGGTGCAGGCACAGACGAGCCGCAATGAACGGTAGCCAAAACGTGGTCAGCATTTGACCGTGGCACCCGCTGCTTCGAAGACTTCGATGCTGCTATCCTGCTGCGAAGTAGCGCAATTTCCTCGTTTTTAGAGTCAGATCGGTCTAGCGACTGGGAACAAACATGTGATTCGGTTTTCATAAAAAAGAGTTTAAAGCCGAATAATAGTGGTAACGTTTTTCACGGTCAACCTTGGACCTTGCTCTGTGGTGAAAGACTTTGATGACCGCTTGGAAGGCGAAATTTGTCACCTCAGTGCAGCTTTAGGAATTACAAAGTGGCAGACTTTTCAAGGTGTCTATTCAGAAAGCAGGTGCAACGATCGACGACGGACACGCCAGCGAAGTGTTACTGGGCAAGGGCTGCTGACATTTGGTCATTTGGAATAATTACTGTGCACGCACCTTAGACGCCATGCATGCGCTTAGACCCTACCCGTCTACGTCCGCACCTAGCCGCTACCCCAGTTCGTCCGCACCTAGTCGTTTAATACATACGCACGCAAACCCTAACGTGCACTGTCGTGTGTGGAACGTGCTAACGTACTTTGTGAAACCTTTGGCGGTGAACCGTAGGAAACGGCTGTAGGGGCTAACCGCTGCTTGGGTGGCTCAAGGTCTTCGGCATCCGAAATGAAAAGACAGGGTATGCGGATGTATTGCAATCTAAATTTGACGCCGCGGTATCTAACCTGAGTCTTTGTGAAATGTGCGCATATTTGAATTTTAACGTGTCTTCGTTTGTGTTTGAAAGTCCACAGAGATAGCCAAGCCAACCGCCTGAGTGAAACTCATTGCGAAATGATTACATTATCAAACTTAATAGTGAGGCAAAGTAAAGTCACTTCGGCGAATTTGGAATTTTCGTCAGCCGGTCGGTTTCTCCTTACAGCGTCAAAGCATACCAAACGTTGTTCGTTGAGCATTAAATCACGTCAGTTATCCCCAAGCAGCAACGAGTTGCTAATGGTTGTGCTGCTGGATGCCGTGCATGTACTAAGGGATACGACGCAATAAGTTAACGAGTACACTTCGCTGAAGTGAATGCTTAAAGTGGTGAAGCAGCGTCTATCCGCCCAGACCGTCATGATGAGAAAAACACGGTGATGGCATAAAATGTCCATTAGGTTTATTTACGATAGGTATCTCTTGAAATTCATTCGACCTTCGCTTTGCTTGTTGGTGGCCCAAAAATGGTTCCTTGCACCTTAGCTTCACAACTGAACGAAACGCCAGAAAATGGATGAGGCGCATGGTCTGTTACCAGTATGAAGGCGGCACAGGTTTTCATTTGGTCTCACCTAATTGCTTCACTGCATGGATTTGCAGATATATGCTCAGGAGCGCAATCGATGCACAGTTGCATGCCAGACAAATACCATTAGATGATTTAACTATAACGATAGCTTAATTGCTGTCCATTCGAACAAGTCAGTGACGGCTTGCACCCCATGAAAATGTTATCAGTGCTTGCACAACGTTACCTTAAGGCCACTATTTGCTACTGGATATAAACTAAGTATAACGACAGGCTGTGCAATAACAGCTTGCTAAGTGAAATGTGAGCCAAGTGTTGCTTTACCATGACCTTATGCGCGTAAAGAGCTACAACGGCTTAAAAGGTTACGTGATTAGAAGAACCTTTGTAAATGCTTTGATGTCAACCTAAATATAACAAAACGTAAGACAAGAAACCATAAATATCAATCAATTTAAGCAAAGCGCAAAAGGTATGCATACAGCTAATTAGTAGGCAAGCTATATAAAAGCGAAAGAACGCAAGTAACCTAACATAACTATAAAAAATAAGCAGACATCAATGCATTGTATCCAGGGTTTGAAAAGTACTCAGCAAGGGAAAAATAACCAAAAATTCAGTAACGGAAAATTAGACGCATTTGGGAATGATGGCGCGCAAACAAAGCACATGAACTCACCCTTGATTTTTAAGGTGGCGGATAGGTTTAATACCGAAAAAATGTTCCAAGTTTGTACAGCGTGTGAACGCCTGTAGTTGGCTTGTAAACAAGGTTGCAATCAGCCGCGCCTTACTCCTGAACAAAGACTTTGCAGTGCGGAATCTCAGAAACAATGATCACGTTTTCAGGTTTGCTTGAAGCTTAGGTAGTGCCATCAGAAGGAATCACTTCTGAACGTCCTAAACCATGCATTTGCGAACTTCTTTCCGTGGACGCAGGCTTACGCGGGGCAGTGCCGACGTCCGCATGTTCCAAGCACCGTCGCACAAGTTGCGCCGCCGGGTTTCTTGCGTTCGTACTACCAGCTTCAGAACGCCAATACGACATACAAATGCAAATGTGGAAAGCTGGTCTAGCGTTCCCTGCAACTGCACATCCAACGCTGGGTAGTTAAGGCGGAAAAAATTTAACGTCATCTCCCTTTTGCGGTACAGGCCGGTAGCCGTCTGTAAAGTTAAGCGGCAGCCGGTGCGCAAACGGCTTGTAGTTTTGGTGCAAAAGTGGTGGCACAAAAGATGTAGGCCTAGATAAAGATCTAAAATATGGTCGTATAAATGCCCCGGTAGTAAGTGCAGTAAGGTTTCATATACCGCACATAAACGGAAGTGCCTAACTTCGGAAGTTTTCCAGCCTTGAAACATAGTGATACCGCTGCAAGGCCTTGGAAAACCACATGGCCAAGCACACTTATTTGTTAACAGTGCTGCCGTTATAGCACGTTATGTATCACTGGGCAATATCAATTGCTTTGAGATCGTTTCCTCCGTGCACAATGCGCTTCTACGTCGCTCGACTACTGAGAACAGGCGATGCAGGTAGTCGCTAGAAACTTTGGATACCATATCTATACATAGGTATACCAAAGGAGACATTAATAAGCATTTAAATTTCCAGATTGATTTATAAAATTCAGTTGGTCTGATGTTGCTTGGAAAGCAACCTTCTGTCGCACATGCGTGTTTCGCTGAACGCACTTACCGCAACTGTTGTAACCTGACTGTGCTTTTACCACGTTAAATAAACAAAAAGTAAATGAATTCTTTATTCTCGAGCAATGCGACGCACACTTATGTAGGCATGATCATGGCAGAAATACAACTAAGTAGCGCGGTAGGTATAAAAAGTGGTGCCATTTAGCTATGAACATTGGAGCTGTGAGTTCATATTTGTATGCGGGAGTGCATGCGTATATTTGTTATTAGAGGTTTAATATTTGCCGCTGCAATTTTGATTGCTCACGTGGATAGTGTGAGAAGGGCTATGTGGCGTCCGTGGTAGGGGTGTAGTTGGTTTTGTAATCCTGACGTTGTGACTAGATGGAGTTGAGTCACAGGCGCCTCGTCGCAGTGCGGTTAAACAGACATTAGTGGCTTATATAGGGCGAAAACCCAACACGTCCTGGAACACTGTCGGTAAACATTTGCTGGAACGGAGTGGACCCGAAGCACCCAGCTAATGCCACGTGGAAGTCATATTTGCGTTGTCAATTGCGCAGCTCGTGCCTGCTGACAAGCCATAATCGGGTGATCGAAAGCTTGACAGGTGGGACCGTAAGTTAGTTAGTTATGGATTGATTCAAGTATGTTGTGGTCATCCCTTATTTTGAAGGCTTTTAAGTAGGCAGGCTATGACGGCCCCAATTCCCTGGGTAAAGGCATCCTGATCCAAATAAGCAGTGTTAGTAGACCAGGAAGTGTGGGAGTGTGTTGGAGGTTTGTTAGGATCCACATTTGTCTCGGTATGTTCATTCGGTCGCAGACTCATAGGCAAGGTAGGGTCTTTGGTAAGTGCTTGTTGATATCTTCAGACTTGAGCAGATGCCAACCGTAACAATCGTGCTCAACCTATCTTGCATGTCCAGTATAAATGGGCTAAGGAATTCATACATAACATCAAGATTTTTCGGAGCACTCCAAACAGACGCAACAACAGGATCGGTCTTCTCCGGTTCGATCGATCAACACTGATTTGGCTAGATCTGCTTTTGGAAGGAATTGTAATGAGTGAACGCATTTGAGTGAAGCTGAACCACAACCCACTCCGGCAGTTGAATCCTTACCTTCTGGTATACATTGCATAATCCTCACAGCAGCCTACTTGGCCAAATGCTCCAGTAGCAACGGCTATTGTCCGCATATGCCTAGCGGTCACACCACCGCTCTGTAATCTTTCAGCAGGGTGGGAACACGCTTGCGCAGGGCACGCAGATAGTAGTTTAAGGGAAAAATGCTTGGTCGTGTATCCTTTACCCACTGTCTTAAATCTAGCAAGGTATCTGTAGTTGTATTTCGCTCCGCGCCCCTGCTTACCAACGTTCGGTGCAACTGTGACGTAAATTTGGAGCAAACAACAGCACTTTTCTGACTAACAGTTGTTCCACTTTCACTCGGTTGGGCTGCAACATTCTTCAAGCTTTGAGATCTTTGTCCATCTAGGGTAAACACATTGGTCCCATGTCGGTTAATGTGGTCAATTAGAAGCAACGTTGGGCGATAATAGGTACTTCCATCCGGTAATAGTGTGGACGAAGAAGCCGCTTGAACGTCATTGTCAGTGTTCGGGTTGAGCATCCGTTTGCGTAGCCCCTGTTTGTGCAGAAAGATACCAATCGACTAATATTCGTCTGATGGGCAACATGTGGGACCAGGAACGATTTATATAACGTGGTCCCATAACAAATCCTGAACATAAAAGCGCATGTGAACAGTGGCAACCGTGGAACATACTAAACTAACTCAGTGAAAATCCACAAGTGGGTCCCAATGTGTGTCGAACACAGGTCATTATGCGCTTCGGCTAGCTTGATGAAATAACTTCCCGTTATCTAAAACAGGTAACGCGCAATCAGTAAACGAAGTCACCATTGCGACAGAAACTTGCGCTACTAGTATTTCAATACACAACAGGTAATCCAATATCCTGAGTGACGTCGGAAGGCAAATGGACACTGTTCAGGTTTAATCTCATTTGGGACTTGAACGATACGGTAATACCATGAATGTTCACTCTTTTGCGTAATGTTAAATGGGAAGACAAAAAGTCAGCTTGAGATGTTGAACTAAATACCGCAACATACCCTGTTCAACAGATTACTGCCCACATCTTCTGCTCTTCACTCTCTACCAGACCGATGCTTATGAAGTAAGAAAGAGTGAAGCGTAAGCTAAAAAACATAAGTAGGAAAGTCAGCTAAATAAAAATGATACCCACATCAATAGCGTGACCGCTGTCCACCTCCTGAGCACAGCTTTCACGAGCAACAAGTACCTTAGGCAAACCCAAAAACCCCTTAAGGAAATCGTGTTGTGCAGCCTTGAGGGGTTTACGTTTGTTTGGGTGATTATCCACTAAATCAACACCCAGTATAAC
The DNA here is from genome assembly GCA_944474145.2 of Dicrocoelium dendriticum. Lineage (NCBI taxonomy): Eukaryota > Metazoa > Platyhelminthes > Trematoda > Plagiorchiida > Dicrocoeliidae > Dicrocoelium > Dicrocoelium dendriticum. The sequence goes on along the minus strand of OX104066.1, from coordinate 139,041,690 downwards.
AAACAACTTAACTACTTCGCTTGTCAAGCAGACAGGCTTGGAAAGTCGTGCGCGGAGCAGCGTCGCTTCACTAAAGTTCGGACAGATGATTGCATCCTTCCATTCCCAAGGCACCGCTCGCCAGTGATATAGTAAAAGCATGTGAGAGGGTCAGATAGTTCAGCGGACAATTCATGCATCAGCTTCGGATGAATTGAATCAAGGCCAGACGGTTTGGAAGGATTTGGCTTTAGCGATCGTCCGAAGACTTGTGTTTTCGTTATGCTTATTAAGTTACGCAAGCATCCTGCGGGACACTTTGATCAACTCAAACTGAACTTGACAGGTCTACCAAGCAAAGACTCCGGTATACTGTTCCCTAAGTATACAAGCCCATCATATTCGGTATAAACCCGGCTGTAAGACAAGGCAACACAACAACAGCTACAAAACTCGCATATCAAACTTTGAGGAGCCGATTTGGAATCACAATTGTTGCGTTTCAGTCCTGTCAACCCGGAGGATCTTAAAGCGTTAATGCGAGTTACATTCCAACACAAATGTGTCAATTGCAGTGCTCAGGCTGACTTCCCACTGGCATGCCGGCTGAAGTTAAAGGAAGCCAGCACAAGCCACAAGGACACGTTGGCTGCTGGTGAGCAAGGCCTTCATCTTGTGGGTTTTCTGGTGGTCATCGGGAAGTCAATCGCAGCCTTACCAAAACCCTCTCGATAGCTTACGACCCAGGGCTGGGAGTGCCGAACTCCTTCGAGTAGTATATAGCAATGTGAATATCATAAGGAAAAGAGAAAGGAGATGGGCCTATTTGTTGAGAAATCTCGCCCCGACATACGCGCTTTCATGTAAACGTGGTCGTGCTGGATATCACGGACAGTGAAGTATGTTTACCTGACTACGTACTGCTTAGACGTGAGCGCCCTCGTATCCGCTAAGGTTGGGGCGTTGCTCTTTACGTGAGCTGCAAACTGGAGGTGTTGAGGACCTGTGTTTTACAGTCTCTTGATTAAACTATTGAAGCCTCGTCGAGCCTTTTGTGCGCTTTCTCCACCCGGTTTACAGTTGTTGTGGTATATCGATTGCCTGGAGATACCTGAATGTAGGTTATGGAGTCTATTCGTAATAAGGCTGCAAATAGGTGTCTAATACCGGTTGATTTCAAAATCCTTGACTGTGTTGGGCAGCTCTATCTTGCATTTCGGCGGTGGGCACCTACGGTTCGGATCTCTTTGAGCTAAATAGCCTATGCATCATTTGGTGGACCAATCGAGTTGGTAGCTGATCAACCAGATTCCATCTACCTTACGTCTTATTGCTCCGAAATTACACAATTTCGTGTGTGATATTACATACGGCTGTCCTATAGGAGCCAGTGACTACGTCCGCATATCATTTCGATGTGCTTTCCCTAAGGATCATCAGGCCTCCGCTGCGGCGTGTCCCAATATTTGGCGTGCAGGCTTCAACACAATGAGGAACAAAGCTTTAATCCTGCATTGTGCATTCTACTCGGCTGACACCGTTTAATCAGCTTAGGAATAATTTAAGGCATATTAACCTAGGACCCTGTTCCCCACATCCAACTCAATGAGAAAGAGGAACCCGAGCGCAGCCTCCGTGGATAGATTATAAAAGTAAGTAGCGGCTCAAGAAGCGCTCTACCTGCTGGCGCAATTAGCAAGGGGCTTCGTCAACAAGCACCTAGGAAAGCTATCGAACAGTTAGAAATAAATGTAAGCAACCTCTTAGAACTGCGCGTCTTTTGTACGAGGAGGTCATCGCCGACGAAGCCGTAACAACTACAAAGAAGTACTTTGATTGCATAAAGATGTGCAGTGGAACAAACTCGTCCATACCAGCGTTACTCTGAACGCAAGGGTCCCGTGTGCATACTGACTATGAAAAGGTTTGTGCACTTAGAAATACATGCTGGTGTCTTTTCTCGTGAGATCTCCAACTCAAATTGGGCTGAGCACAATAGTCCCAAAGGATTCTTGTCTAACTTAAATAGGCTTACCGGGCTATTGCCAGGTTTAAACCCTTGCAAAGCTTATGGCTACTTTTCCATTTCCCCGATGCTGCTGCAGGTACTGACCGCTGAAATAAGTGACGCTTTCACATGCGTGTTTACAATACCGCTTGACAGTTGGGCTTTGAAAATGAAAGGAAACAATCTTCTGTCCGATGGTTAAGGGCGGTGGCAGCGCTTTGTTTGCAAACCACCGGTTTGTCAGATTGACAGGCGTAATAGTTCAGTTGTTCGCAAAACTGGTCATGGATTCGGTGAAGAATCAGCTGGATAAGTTTAACCTTCTCAGTGCTGCACAGCACGGCTTCCGTAAGTGATTTTTGTGTCTGTATGAATTACTTGTAGCCTGCGAAAGCTGCGCTGAGACGGTAGACATTGGTCACGCTACAGACGTGCTCTTCGTTGACTTCTCGAAAGCCTTTGTGGTAGTCATACACCAATGACTCATTAACGTTGAGATCGTATGGGATATCTAGTAATGCAAATAAAAGGGGCACTTTTCTAGATGCGTGAAAACAGTGTGTACGCGTGGAGCGTATCCTTTCGCTTAGAAAAGCTGTTTTTATTGGCATTCCGCCGGACTCGCTTTTAGAGCCGTTGCTCTTTGCAATTTTTGTCAATGACCTACCCCAGGCGATTAAAGTACCGTCGCTGTTATTTGCTGGGGACCTCAAGCTCTGGAATAGGTTGGATATCCCGCAGGAGCTGAGGCAATTCGGAGTGCCGTGGATAAGCTTTGAGATTAGTCAACCATACGACTGGTGCCGATAAACCAGGCGAAATCCTCTGTCCTCCACATAGGAGTTGCTATTCCCCCACGGGCTGTGTAGTTAGTGGAAATGCATTCAATGTTTACACGCCGCAGGTTGAGTTAGGCATTTCCCACCCTACTGTGTTTCCCTCTGGGGACAAGTGGAGGAAATCTGTATGTAAAGGGTTCCGTATGATGCCCTTTATTCGCTGCTCCCTCGGTATCCAACGGCCGATATTTTTTGAAGCTTTTCGTAGTATTCGTAGAACCCCAATTATAATCCTGTATCCATGCTTGTCCACAGTGTATTGTAAGGGACAAAAGGGAACTGGAGTGGGTTTTGAAAGTAAGTAGGAGATTGGTTTACTGTTTACGGTGGCAAACTTGGCCGGAAGGTTTGCTTACCCTGGGTATGTACTCCACGCACTACAGGAACATTGGTAGAAGCTTGCTTCTTGGGCACCGTATCGCAACGGGTAAGGTCGGTCCAGACTTGTTCTGGCCACGTAGTCCCGTCAAGCTGCCTAGCCACCGAGGTCACTCGATAAAGCTGCATCAACCGCGTTCCGAGGGGTTAGGGATGGTAACGCGCATGTCGCGTTGGGTTATTGAAAACTGAACCCCGCTTCCGAAGCATCTTGTTAGGGAATCGACCTTTCAGGGTTCCTTACGTCAGTTAGATGCTCTTGGGCGGCAGTACTAAAATTTCCCCTTATCATAACTGACTGGTATCTTCAGCCTTCCATTCGTTATTATTTCTTTTCATACCTTGGTATTATCAGTGGTTAGCTGACGTTCCACCTTACGCTTTCCTAGATTACCTTTCACTCCTTCTTACTTCAGTAGACCGGCATGGCCGGACTGATGGAAAGGAAAAGGTTGGCAGTACTTGGTTGGACTGGATGTGGTGTGGTCCTTGTTTTAGACCTCACTACATTTCAAGCTGACACAACAATTCACGGTTCAAGGATACACAAACAAGGGCACATTCCTAGGAGTATTCTATCGTTCTGATCCAAACTAAACTGGAAGTTGAACACTAAAATATGTCATCTGGTTACTATAAAGGGGAAAACGAAACTGACAAATGTAGGACAATGGTTGGTTTAAGTCGCCAGTCTGATCGTTTTGTTGCGGCACTACAAAATGCAGTTTAGTAAGCTAGGCCAGCCGTAGGCCCAGGTCACCCGATACTTAAGGTAGCTAAAGCAGCTGTACCATACCCATTTCATCTGCGCTTACATCTTTATTGAAACATAAGTTGCTAAACGGTGCGCCAGAGATTTATGCATTATAATTATACTTATAACTATGGACATTGCTTTAGGTAATTGTGGCCAACCTTATAGCCTACCTCATCAAAGTCTTTCAAACTTTGTGACACTGAAAAACGGAAGACAAAGCACACCGGATACCAACAGAATTCGCTCTCAAAATGAAAAATGCCAGCGGAAGTTCCATATTTAAAAGCCCTTTTAACTGCAATAGTTTTGCAACTGGCATCAGTAGACGCTTGTGCACCGAATGGTGCACATAAAAATGCAAACGTAAAACACAATACATAAATTTGGTTTAACATACAGCACTTATATCTGTCTACATCTGGCGTTAATATTTAGTATTCTCTTGGCCACCCTTTATTTGCAGACGGAAATTGAACGCCTTTGACGACCGAAAAATGACTAATGTGCTAGCTTGGGCGGTGGCAGATTCCAGCCCCACGAATCTAATATATATTAGGTGCTTCCAAACCCTTCTGAATAACAAGAAATATGACAGTCAGCTTATCTTTTTAGGTTGTTCACCATTTGCCACGCAGAGCTTTTAAGAAAAGCTCACGCTAGCTGTGTCCATTGAGCGACACAAGAGAGACATACAAAGGAGCGTCTGATTGCGCGTAGAAAAATAATCATCAGGCGCGAGCACTGCAGTCCAAATTGAAAGTAGCAGCCGAGCATATACCCTACAAATTTATTGCACCCGGTGATATACAGCCCTGCATTATGGAATATTTGTATATCTGAAAATGAAAGATCGTAGAGTTCTAGAAGTTTTATTTCGTCGTCTAGGTTAAAGGTAATACTGCTGACTCACTTCTTAAGAAAAGTGCCTTAACTCACTGATACAAGTGCCTTTGCATTTAAAAATATTACAGCCCTTTTTACTTTAATCGCAAAAGTTTAATGTAGGCGTGTCTGTGCTGAATTGCAGAACACGGTGCAGCTCACCTTCAAGGGAAGCGGCCCTGGTGAAAACAGAAGGTCCCAGACACACATTGGAAAAGGTATAAAGCGGGCACGAGGATTGTCGTATGGTTTAAAATAACCAACGAGGTTTAACTTATTCCAACTTTAATGTTTTTATTATATATATACATAGTTAATTATCGTTTTCTATAACGATTAATAAATTCTGGTATCCAAAAGTGTATGCTCATTGATTTGCAGTATAAGGCTCTTTTAATGCTAAATTTACTTTATCTATAACTTTAATTTAGCTCTTGGCATTTTAGTAACGCGTTTCAGGTCAGGTCAATTTCCATTGGCGATACAGTCCTCCGCCTAACGAGCGTCGTGTTTCGTGCACTGGTAAGGAAAGAACAGCAACCGGTACTTCGAGTGCTAATTTACCGCAGCTGCTTTTGCACGTGATTGATACAAAAACAGACGCACACTTTACGATCACGCAGTACGAGGTTACAATGACATGATAAAATAAAAGTAAAATAATTCTGGAAAACGTTCAGTCCAAAACATAGCTAGGCCGCTTTTAAAAGCCTCTAGGGTGCTGCATGCTATTAAAATGGGTTGACTTATTCTATCTAATGTCTACACGATTCACAAAGAAGTTAACCCTAACCTGCAGCCTAGGTTTCGGATGTTTGAGCTTCAGTTGATGTCCTCGTAGGTGATATGACCCAGCTAGCTCAAACGGTTCAGTATAATGGATGCACTCTTCCCTTTCTGATTTTATAGGTCTGTAGTAAATCCCTTCTTATGTTGTGCCGTAAAGTATATACAGACTTTTATTTTCTTTTATGTTTTACTTATTTCCTCAGTACCTTTATTCCTGCCATATATTTGGCATGGAACGTTTGAGTGATGCAGTGAACGCCTACCGCAACATGTTTCTGGATGCAATGCTGATAGCAGCGGTGACCAAAACGGCTTATACTGGTTTATTAAAACAAATGACATCAAGATGGTCAATGATTTTGTACACATGTACCTTACCTTATTTGCTTGTTTCTATGTCTGATAGTGCGAGTTCCATAAAATCCTTTGTTGCGTTTCAATACAAATCACATGTAATGATTCTGTTTGCAGTCTGGTACGCCAATGCGTAGTTTTGGCGTGGAAATGCGGCACTTTAAGAGCTTCGTGTGCTCTTAGGGCAGCAGGCTGATCAACGAACTGGTATAAGGTTACCAGAAACGTTAGGTAGCGAACAGCGGTGGCCAGCCCATTTGCTGCAGATTTGACTTTAAAGGCCCGAGTTAATGTATTCCATAATTATGCACCTGGTAGTTGACTGGCAGCGACGGAAGTCAATGAGCCCGTTCGAAGGGCTGTCGGGAGCCCTATATAATAAAAAGCTGCCCGCCTGCTTGGAGCCACGCACTTGCAGCAAGAGGGCTTCTGTAGACCCATCCAATGAGAGAAACATGCACCTGTTAAAAATAATTGAGCTAGACGTGAAACAACGATCCATGCCTCCATCACGACGGTGGAACGTGCGGTCAGCTCTCAGTATTGATCAACTCGGTAAGTTTACCTTACTGTCCATAACGTTGGATGACAACTACGTTTAGGTGAATGAAAGGACGTCATGTCGAGGGTACTGTACAAGCGTGCCGACCTCGCACAACTTGTTTCGCAAGCTACGCACGTTACTGTAAATTACCTGTAGGTAATCGGTATAGCACGCTCGGGATCCAGAGCCACTAGAAAGGGTTATGACAGTAGTAGTGGACAGCCGGATCACTACACGAATACCCACCAACTAAGGACACTTTTCCCCCAGCGTCCCGGCTCACTACAAGGTTTTTGCTAGTCGCATTGAGCTTCAGTCTGTATGCAAAATGTAGGTTCGGCTGTATACTGACCACAAAACCCTTAATTTTGAAAGCTCAACGCAGGAGTGCCTGACACTTTTCTGGAGTGTAAGGAACCACCCTCAAATAACAAGGTCGGGGATTCACCTTACCAACTTGTACATTGTCAAGGCTTGTGATTTTTCTATCTGTTACCCTAGGGAACCCGGGTGTCAGTGGGTTAGGAACAGCATATCTAAGACAATGGCGATACAACATGGTACGCTCCGTTGGAAGAATAGCGGCGGGTTAGTTACACCCCTAAATACGAGGCTGCAGTCGGCAACTAATTCTCCGCAAGGAGGAGCATTAACCGCTCTTGTCAACAAAACAGATAAGCTTGCGTCCGCAGGTGATGTTGAGAGTTTTGTGGAAGCACAAGCTAATGCCTGAGACGGCACAACATTGGAACTTGTTGCCAAAGGAGCTGCCTGGATATCACGCGGGGTAATACTGGCCTAAGTTGAAGACAGATAAAGTTTTTACCCTGTTTTGCATATTTTTGTACATGCTGGGATTACACTTCTACTTCACCACGGGCGGAATTGGAGCACAATCTGTTTTGTCTTGACAAACGGATGAAACCCTTACAGTGGTTGTTGTAAGGTTCAAAGTAAGGGATCTTGTTGCATTACAAGCATCTACAGTAGTCCATTGGTTGAGGGTACAAGATTTCAACGCGACCCAAAAATTGTTCAATCTAAAGCGGTTAACATTAGCAGTACAGCTTTTAACTTATCTAACCTAGGGACTAGTTTTACGAAAGCGACTGTTGCCGCGGACACAGATATGTTTTACCATTATACCTCAAGCAAATATAAAACACATGTAAATGCAATGCCACAAGCGCGTAGTGCTCTGGAAGTGCAATTATACACGACTTGTGGAACCATCTATGACAAATGTGGAATTACATTCCGCCCGATAATTTGGTACCAGATTCTATGTATCCCGCCTCACCGCACGACACTGCCGAGTCAGTTGAAGCAGCGGGTGGATTTCCTTCGCTATTTCTACAATCATATGACCAGGAAAAGGAAAACGAACCTTTTAATAAAGGGGTAAAACAAAGGTGAACTAATTTGCAGGAGTCGAGTTAGCAATCGATAAGAGAACCATCAGCTAGTACCGTTGGAAACAAGGGGAACTGATGATAAAGCGCAAATTTGTGACTGATGAATATTCACAAGAAAGCGTCGCAAATTTCCCGTCCACAAGTAAGAGACCAGGCCAATCCAAGCAGGATAGGTGCATGTTCCAGATTTCAAGCACCAGACAAGACTTTCCAAGACCGATACATAAAACACTTCCAACACCGTTTAAATCACAATAAAGTTGACATAATTAAACTGCGCATAATGATCTGCCTCGACGGGGAATCGAACCCCGGTCCACGGATTTTCGGTCCGCTGCTCTAACACTGAGCTATCGTGGGCTGAAGATTAGGTGCGCAATTTCATTCATGACTTCTGCTTGGTGCGCGACGTGTTGCCAATGAGCTCACAGTAACTGTCCTGGTGTTGCAGATTGGCTCATTCACTCGTCACTTCCCAAGGGACCGAAGTAACTGTCCTTCTGCATTCCAAAAGGAGATGGTAGATTCCCTAAAGAGGTTTGTGAGTAGCGAAAGGTTCGTAGATAGTAAAATTCACGATGAACCTGCGCACTATAATCCGCCTCGACGGGGAATCGAACCCCGGTCCACGAATTTCCGGTCCGCTGGTCTAACTCTGAGCGACCGAGGGCCGATGATTATGTGCGCAATTTCATACATGAATCCTGCTTGAACGGCGACGTATTGCCAGTAAGCTCACAGTAACTGTCCTGGTTTTGCAGATTGGCTCACACTCGTCACTTCCCGAGGGACCGAAATAACTGTCCTTCTGATGTCCAAAAGTCGATGGTTGATTACCTAAGAATGTTTGTGAGTAGCGAACGGTTCGTATAAATTGGAAGTTACGATGAAACTGCGCACAATAATCTGCCTCGACGGCAAAACGAACCCCGGTCCACGAATTTCCGGTCCGCTGCTCTAACACTGAGCTACCGAGGGCTGATGACTAGGTGCGCAATTTCATACATGAATCCTGCTTGAAGGGCGACGTAATGCCAGTAAGCTCACAGTAACTGTCCTGGTGTTGCAGATTGGCTCACTCACTCGTCACTTCCCAAGGGACCGAAGTAATTGTGCTTCTGATGTCCAAAGGGCGGTGGTAGATTACTTGAAATGTGTTTGTGACTAGCTTACGTTTCTTAGAATGTCAGCATAATTATCATACACGTTAGCCAAGGGTGGGGTACACCTCAGCTACTCCGCCGTAATACACAGATAAAAGGAGGAAAAATTGCGTTTGGTGCAATCCGGCTGAGCTACCGGTAGCGGATGGGCGTCGTTCTGATAAGCTGCCAGACGGCTACTGTGCATAAAATGTTGCTTTGCAGAATTATATAAGGCTAAATTATGAGATCGTGTTTGGAGGGGAGGCTAAGAGGGATGGGTTGGAACAAAGAAACTTATAGCACCAACGCCACTGAGGTGGGCTGCTTGCCATGTCAGCAAGTGTGTTCAATAAAACGTGTTCATCGCCTTTCGGACCCCAACCAGGGGGCCGAGAAGCTCCAACCGATACCAGCTCCGAAGTTAGGGCCTTCGTTCCTCTCGACCAATTCATCGCTTGGCCAGCTCTCCTCTTCTTTCATCCACACCCCGGCGCGCAAACAACGCACGTCGCGGGCGTCGGTAGCCTGGCATGCGTAACAGGTGGCCCAGCCATCGGAGCCTGGTGCATGAAATAACGGTGCTGAGCGGTTCATTTCCTTTTCCTGTGCCGTAAACAAGGTGTCGAACACGCTCGTTGCTCACGCGGTGTTCCCCCCAGATGTGAGCTAAATTACGAAGGCACCGGTGGTCGAACGTTACTAGCCTCTTCAGGTCCTTTGTTTTAAGGGGCCAGGTTTCACAACCGTACAGTAGGGTCGAACGTACCGCTGCACTGTACACTCTGCCCTTCCGGGCAAGAGTGATATCGCGCCGCCGCCATAGGTGGCGAAGGTTAGCAAAAGCGCCCCAAGCTTTTGCTATGCGACTAGTGATCTCATGTTGAATCCTACGGGCGCTGATATAACTTCCTAGGTGGTTGCAGTTTTTAACGACTTCTAGCTGATAAGCACCAAGGGTCAGCGAAAGAGGCGGTTCAGACCAATCTTGGAGGAACGTTTTGCACTTATATGGCGCGATGCATAGTCCGAAGTGAGGGACAGCTAATGCTAATCTGTCCAGTGCCGCTTGGCACGTCTGGGAGCTGTCACAGATTAGGGCAATATCATCAGCATAACCTAAGTCAAGAAGTTGTTCTCCTGGGAGCAGATCCCCACCTTCTAAGTCGTGTCCTGTGAACGCGATTTCCATGACTTCGTCAACAGCGAAGTTGAAGAGGAAAGGTGACAGCGGGCCTCCTTGTCTCACACCGCTGGAGATAGTAAAGGGTGACGACAACTTGCTGTAAGCCCTCACTCTGCTCGAGCTACGCGCAGCTAATGCTCGGATAATATTCAATATTTCTCAAGTACACCATTCCTGAGTAGACGGTCCCAAAGTGCGAGTCTATCCACTGAATCGAATGCACATTTGATATCGAGGAACACGACAACAGTGGGCCGCCAATGTATGTGACGGTGCCCCAACAACTAACGCAAGGTGAAGATGTGGTCAATGAAGCCACGACCTCGACGAAACCCGGCTTGCTCTTCACGAATCTGGCTTTCACGCGTGCAAGTCAGTCTGCGAAAGCTGACAGAGGCAAGCAAGTTGGAAGCGATGGAGAACAGACTGATTCCTCTATGGCTGCCGCATTCCGATCGTGAGACTCCGTGGAAAATTGGGACTGTGACGAAGCGGCTCCAGTCGGCTGGAACAGTTCCTGCTCCCACAGTTTAACTAGCAATTCGTGTAAATTGTCCACAAAAGCAGGTCCTGCGAATTTGAAGAGGGCTGGAGGAAGATCATCAGGTCCCGCGGCTTTATTGAACTTCAACAGTCCCATCTCACGTACGACTTCTGAGCGTGAGGGTGGATCCAAACAGAGAGCCCAGGGAGTGGGGCGATCAGTGGCCGACGAGGAATCCAACAATTTCGGCCGATTACATTGCCTTTTAAAGCGCTCATCCCAACGCTCTGAGCGTTTTAGGAAACCATGCTCACTACCTAGTGGTCTTCTCTATACAGGAGGAAACCATTCAGTGCGCAAATTTTTAAATTGTGATTAATTGTTTGTTGCAACTAAATGGTGAACTGCGTTTGTAACTGCTGTACCCGAATACGGTAAAGTGACAGGTGCCTACATATTAACGTGGCATTTCTAGGTTGTTTTTGTAAGTCTTTACTGGATGTTTCTGCAGAGTTGTGAGTGTTAGCGGCTTCAAAACGGCCATGCTGAGGTGAAAATAATACGACCGTCCCCTGTGACAAAAGCAGTTGCTATACTGCTGCATTGGTCATCAAGCGAAACGTATCGGAAACCTACCAACACCTTGCATGTAATAACGTACCACCGTGATGTCGTGCGCGGAAACAGGTGCGCGATATTCCAGTTGATATGCGTGATACATTTTTTAAACCATGATTTCGAGGCGACCCAGGTATCAGACAAAGGACACTATACAATACCCCTCAGGCTGTCTATGGACACGTTTGATGCGAGAGTAACTTAAGGGAACAGGTTCACTCAACTACCCTAAGTCGCATGCGGAATGTCGGCTTACATCGCACATATTAGAACAGATACGTTTGCAGAAGAGAATTACAGCTGTCACCCTTGATATAGGCCACTTAGCCGCCTCCCTGCCCAATATATGATAACCATGTATACGCAAACGAAAAGTGAGCTGTGCGTAAAAAATAATCTTAATACCTGCTACTTAGGTGCATGGTGCCGCGTCGCAGACCTACGTAACACTTAATTGGCATACTGTAGCTTCGTTGGTATGTCCTTTGCAACGTCCGTAGGCTGTGGACCAAAAGTGCCTTGTGGCGATAAAAGAAAGCTAAGTTACGCATAACACAACCAGGATGGTACCTCAACAAGACAATCGCGTGCACGGCTGCCCTGAAATAGCACGCGCAATGGTGCACCGTCCAGCCGGATATAACTAACGATTCCCCACACAGCAGGCGTTCTGAACACAGTATGGAGGATGCTCGCAAAATGGGTAAGGATACCGCGGCACAATGAGATTCAAGTTCAAGTGCGTGTCAATCAGCGTGCGCCGAATCGAGTGCTAGCCTAAGTCGGCCAACCTATCGGCAATCACTAAATCAAATGACTAGCAGGCACCCAGTTAAAGTGACGATGCTTTCATGACCCGCAAATGAATTATTCCCCGTACGACTGGAAAGGTCTGCGTCTATAAGCAAGCTCGCTTTACTATCTCAGTCCGCTGCCTTGCGCCGGCCAACCCTAGCCAACAGTAGGGACGGTAGGAGACCGGTTGTAAACGCAACTGCGCAACTGATATCCTGCCGCCGCGTGGATTATTTGCAAACACCATCAAACTTTCTGCTTATAAAAGTTATTGATTAGCGGAACAGTGTTACTAAACCAAGCAAAGCGTCCTCGTTTTTCCAAATACCAGGCAGACAAAACTTGCTTTTTATGTCAGTTATACTGAGGTACCTTGGCGCTAACATTACATAAAATATAACTTGCAGCTTCATAGTTGTGGACAACGAACGTCGCAAACATATGGGAATTTAAGGTCCGTTAAGACATTAGGGCCAACGCCATAACTTGGCACGGTGAAATGCAGATACTAACGCACCTCGCGCGTGCATACCCTCTATCCCAAGGGGCTAGGACACCCGAACTCTGTGCTTCAGACCGCCGAATTTCCAGCTGAACAATATGGATGAGGACAAACAGCGCACGCTTGGCATACCGATCGCTAAGACGATTATGAACAGTGCTACAACGGTGATCCATAATATTTTATGATGACTAATCAGTATTTGCATGGTCAAGCCAAACAAGGTTATTGCAATGAATAGCTGCTGTGTTGGAATCGCGCCTGTGCTATGCACCACGGAGGAGCGCGTTCCACGGTGCCTTCTCTGTAACCGGACTTGCAATAGGTGGCTGTTGGTCAGTGTGTGTTGATTCTTTGGTTGTATAGTCAGTGAGGTTTAAAAGAGGCAGAAACTACACGAAGACAACAGCATGAAAGCGGGATGACCGCAGTAATTGGATGTCACCTTCTGAAACACGCAAAAGTTCAAGAAATCTACTAGCGTTTGTCACGCCTGAAAAACTGGTCGGCTTCGCACTACTACGGACTAGTTTTCGGCCTGTTAGTATCCGGGAAGCAACCGAACGCTCGTTCTCAGCGCCAGTAAAACGTTCAGTATTGTGCCACTACTACTTAAACGGTTCAGCGGATTTAAGGAAAAGAACATATCGTCGGCATGCAGAACTTCAATCGCAAGTGATGGGCATTTGCAAGCTAAATAAATGGCATGCAGTTGGCAGATGGTCTTTGGACATCATGTGCAATTATCCCAGTAGCTTTATCCATGAAACAGCGTACAATGTAACCTGCATAGAGAAGCAATATTTTTGGGCAGTATGTAATCCACGACGGTACCCAGCTTATTCTACGCTAAGTATTTCAAAGTTCATGGTTTTGGATAGACTAAATGGTCGAGAAATCCGGCACCGATTTTCCGTTCCAACAATATGACAAGTCAACTGAATTTTTGCCTTACTACTTCCACGCCTTTCATTGCATTGTCTTCCAAGATAAGGCCACAGATATGCAATTTTTACAATTGCATGTCTATAGGTTATACGGCACCATTGCTGGCAACACGCCGGAGCACCTGCCCTTTATGCCTAAGATATGTATGCATATCTGAGTGAGCTTTTCGTTTGTCAGTGGATTGGTCTGCGCGAAGCAATAAAGTGCCATGCCCGATCACACTTTTTGAAATGCTTGGATTACTTCCTATGGCTCTCTTGCAGAACTGCCTTTTCGTGGTTCCAGCTAGGTGTTTCAGATGTACGAGGTTCCAGCAAAGGGTTTGATAGCAGTGTTTTACCTCAGTAAGGCACTGTGCTCTAGCAACTGTGCTGGTTTCATGGGAAAGACTGGCCTTCGTTTGGTATACTGGTAAACGTATACACCAAACATTAATTCAGCGACACACAAGGTGTGCGTTTTCTCAAATTGGCCGCTATGCCTTGCTGGTAGTTTAATTAGTCATGGGCTCTTAATGATGCCCCTAAGACCACTCTTTACTACGGATTACGCAATCGGGCAATATCACGCCTACTGTCAAAACCGTGTGTTGCTTTTCTGTTATCTAGCGCTTAGGTGACTTAACTTTTGCCAATTGAACATCCTATTCACACATTAACCTATCACTTATTACTAATCACTGGTATCCGTTACTAGCTTAGTCTTGTTTCCATCATGTCAATCCCGATGGTTTCTTTGGGCGTTTGCTTATGTTATTCACTTCTAGTACCGAGTTCTAGCTTGCCTATTCTACTTAAACCGTCCATGCGCCCGATAGTTTTGTTGGCGAGAACTCCTCTAGTATTAACTGATAAACACATGCGAAAATGCGGTAAACTAAATTATAACTACCGCTGGACGGAAGTCTGAGCTGGTTTTGTTGGCGGTGCCATGTTTCGCCATCGACCAATTCTAGCTACGTGACTTAACCAAATGGTCCGGTAAATGCACCAAGTGCCCATCTGTTATTAGCTTGACGGTTATCTCCTGCCCATACCAGTTCACCGATCTCTAGAGTCCGCACGCTGCTGATTTTGTGACACCTCTGTACTTTTTAGGTCGGCTACTTGTCTTTACTTCGGAATACTAGTACTTCAGACCAACCTGCTTACTCTGCCTAGTAGCATTTTTAAATGTAACCTTTTCTTACACGTAGGATGTGCATTGATTCTATACACCCTGAAAAAGGTTTATACGCACACGTCCGTTACACCGTCTCCTGCGCTTTGATCGGTGACCCATTGAACGTGCCAACAAATCTCTCAACTGACCATTTGATTGATGGTGTTAAGGTGGTGTGCGCATATCATTCACACCGTCATTGTGACTAAAGTTCGCAAATCCCGCTGTGTTGAACTGGTCTAGTGTCGGACTTAAGTGTTCTGAGCATACCAAAGTGGCTGGGAACCTTGCACATCTGCCTAATGGCGGTTGGTGCATTGATTGAGGTCAACAATAGGATGATCTCCAACAACTTAGAGTGAGCGCCAATCACAATGAAGTACGATCTGCCTTTGACTGAGCCTGCGTAGTCCACATAAACCCTAGACCCCAGCATTGTTGTTTTCGGCCACAATATTGGCGCCGGACGAATCTGCGCTGCTTGAAACACATCATATTGGACGCACGGCTTACACAACTGCACGATATCATGGTCTATTTTTGGCCAGTAGACATAACCTCTGGCTAGTGCATTAGTGCGTGGGCTTCTTTGATGCCGCGTGTGAAGTTGCATAAAAATAACTTGTTGTAAAGACGTGGAGTCACTCACACTTGCAGCGAAAAACAAACACAAAGCAAGGATGCATAAAATGTACTGGCACCGACGATAGTGGATATGTTTAAAATTAGACACTTATGACGGTCAACCTTCTATTGCGCGCTTCATCACGTTTACCAACTATGGCATCATGTGCTGTTGGTGTATAAATTTTGCTGAGCTTGGCAGGCGGTTTGCGGTGTCCAGAATCACTCGATTGTTCTCCTGGTCTAGTTTAATACTAGCAATTACGGGCTCCTTGTTTTCTGTCGGAGTAACAGCAATTACCTGAGGTAAGACAACCGCTAGCTCAACTCGGTTGCAGATTTTTAGGGGATAACAAAATTGGATGTCACTAATGATAAAGCCCTCTCTTAACGGGCTGACAGCTTTTGCGTGATACGTTTATGTAGACGGTAGATGGTTTGCAGTGGGTCGTAATCTGTAAATCGAAACGTCTACTCTATAGCATTTTGTGAGACTTATTAACAGCAAATACGATAAGAAGTCCAAGTAGCGAGGAGATCTCTTTTTGATTATCATCATTCTGTTGGTGGGTTGTGTAGGCAGTGAGTCCTTGTACATGTGCTTCTCCTGACGTGGCCACGTGGCAGTTGCTTTATGTCGGACACTAATGGCTTACTGTCGGTTGCGAGGCCTACCATTGGCGATTTACTATCGACTGCAAGAAATAACTTAGCACCAAGCTGACTTAATAACTCTGTGCAAATTTTTGGCTTAGCTGGCCTCAGCATAGCTGACAGCAGCTTACCAAGTGGTATATTACTTCTTATTACTTTACCGGCTTGAGGAGAGTTATCTGAAAGACATCTCTTTTCTGTTTGGGCTGTTTTGGTAACATGGGCAATATTCATGAATAAATACGATAACCAAGCCTCCTTTTTCTTCTTGAAAGCAATGCCTTACTGATGCTGTTAATTCTCAAGCTACCGGGATAACCGCGTTTATAAAGTTCACTGCGAAGATGTAGGATAACTGAGCGCCGATGCCATAGATTCATACAGCAGTAGCTGGCAAAATCAGAAGTTTAGAATCAAAATATTTTAGGCAATCGGTAGTCAGCAGACCTTGTATCCGATCAAGCGCTGTTTGGCACTGGGTCGTCCAGTTTCCCTTGACCACTACCATGTGTAGTGCGTTCAAAGCTGCTAGCAGTTAATGCCTTATAAAGGGGTAATCGGGTGGTGTTTAACTTTTACAGTGAAAACGTTTAACGTACTGACGTTTGTTGATGCAGACTTATTAACGATAGCATTTCCGACGATATGAGAGTGAAAATTAGAGCAGCTCAGTTACAAGCAGGAACCTCATAGTTACACACACACACACACACAGCTACATAATTACATACTTCCTACATAAACATACACTGGTACAGCAAACATAACGTATTCTTGCACATTCTTGACCGCGCATTGTTGTCATAATGATCATGCCTGTAAAGGCGTGTCTCGCCTTGTCGATAATAAAAACTTTATTTATTTATTTATTTAAATGTAACCTGGATCGGAACGACGCCTATTATGATCGAGGATAAACTCCCGGTATTTAAACTGTAGTAAGCGTATACTGCCCGTTCCAATCGCAGGCGTAATCCGTAGTCCTTTATTTGATCTAATTTCTTGTCGACGCTTTATGACAGGTCCTCTAGGTTGGCTCTCACAACTAGGATATCATATACATAAGATGCAACGCCATCGATGTTCGAGAGCATGGTATACATCACCGATGAAATTGTCTGGCACTGTTGTAATTCAAAATTGTAGTCGGTTATACTGCAACGATAAATAATGTGTGTTAGTGGAACAAATATTTTTAGCCATTCAGTGCTGAGTGTACATGAACAATACTGTTCCCTTCTTGTTTTGCTGTACCTCCGAACTAAGCGTAAGTTTGATTACACTAAAATGACTTCCACGTGCGCTGGCTGCTACTTATGACTTCCAAGTCGACACTAGATCTGGGGTTGAGCCTAATCCATTTTAATTACCGTTCTTTCATGGAACATAAAAAATGAAGTTACGAGTAGCCTTTTAATTATGGACCGCTGCACCTTGGGTACGCCGCTTTTCTACGCTTGCCGTCGTGAAATCGAAAAATATCTTGGGTGCTTTGTAATTTGTTGCATACTAAAAAATATTTGAGAGGAAAGAAATAACTGCTTAGTTTCTTAGTGCTATTGGACAGCACGCTTTTTACTTTTAAAGAACCAGTCATTTCCTGACCTTACAAGTTCCTTGCATTATGCTGCATTAAAATGCTGCTTTTGCTGAAACAGGCTAAACCGCCAAATTTTAGTGAAGCCGATTGGGCTAATTTGCACATGTTTTGCAAAAGGTAAACCAGGAGATTTATGTTTTTATTTTGCAACTTTAGACGCAAGCTGCTCGTAGCAAGTTTGGCAATCCGTTGCATACCCAACGGCGAGATGGCTAGGTTTCCAAATTCAACCCTCACAGTCCGCAACAGCAATTATTGGTTATTTCCGATCAAACACACCATTCCGTCAGGACATACTGCGTGCGATTGCAAGATCTGAGAGCGGTTGTAAGCAAAGAACCAGCCAGGTAATACCGTTCCGGTGATTAGATGCAACCTAGTAACCAACAGCCGCACAGATGTAAAACTCCTGCTACTCACAATTACGTTCATACGAAACGTAATACTTCTTGTGAAAACTGTTAGAACAACTGTAAATCCTACAAATATAAACATTCTCCACTAACGTGAAAGTTCCGCAATTCTAATTGTTACAAGTGCAATAAGATTGGTCAGCTGCAAGCTGTTTGTCGGATTAAAAGTAGTTGTTTGCCACAAGGAGCATCAAGAAAGAAACTTTTCTCTGAAGCGATCGAGTAAATTGCTCTTTATATGTGTTTCCCTGATCAGTATTCCTACATGACCAAACCATTTTATTTTTAATAGGGTTGCGCGACATTCCTTACTTACAGATACAAGTGGTGTAGTCTTTTATTCCCAAGTATTATCTTTATGGTCGACCCTTGCAGTTCGACTAAGACCAACTGCTGTTGCTGTTAGAGTGGCTATTGGACAAACAATGTTTACCCTTGGTTCCCGTGAATAAGTTATTTCATGAGCCATCCTATTCCTATCAAATGTACATTTCTTTTCATGGAACCTGGTCTATCCATCATGGGACTGAAGTGAATGGAAGGTGTAAAAACGTCGTTGGCAATGTTTTCTGGCACACTTTAAACAAAACATCTTTTGCTTGTCAAAATATTTTGCAATGCCTCCGGTAAAATGCATGTTGCACCTGTTATGCCTGATATTCAGACACTCCAGTGAAAATAATGCGATGAAATATTTCTCTCCGTCTTAGATGGTGATGAAATCTCTAAACAAACTGGCTAGAAAAAGGATAATTTTGTTAGTTGTACTTTGCTTGTTTCACCCTAATCGTTACTCCCCTGAAGCGTAATGGTAAGGCTCCTAGAACTGTTTTTGTTTGCTGCGCAACACTAAACAAGTGCCCGCTACAAAGGCGTTTCATTTCTGCTGAGCCAGGATAAATTCTTTAACCGTTGAGCGAAGCTTAACTGCTAAGACGCTTACTTGCAAATTCCTCTTGATGCAACTTCCAGTGCTCTTACTACAGTGAATACGCTGTGTGATATATTTCGCTACAGCTGTTTTCAGTTTGGACTCAGCGGACCACCATTGAGTTTCTACGATATTATCAGTGCCGTGATCGTCAGTTTGACCG
This sequence comes from Dicrocoelium dendriticum, assembly GCA_944474145.2. Taxonomy (NCBI): domain Eukaryota; kingdom Metazoa; phylum Platyhelminthes; class Trematoda; order Plagiorchiida; family Dicrocoeliidae; genus Dicrocoelium; species Dicrocoelium dendriticum. The sequence continues at coordinate 139,022,524 of OX104066.1, read as the reverse complement.
GCATTTCCGTATATCAAGAGGATGTCAGTATACATGCGCCTATGAAATCCAATCACGACGAGGGACCTAGTAAAATATTAGAAAGCTTTTGTTTATTTAATGTGGTCGTTAACCTGTCGACTTGCGTTTTCCGTACAACAAAGTTCTCCTGTCTTAGTTATCTAGGTACCGGAAGTAGTATTTGCTCTGATCCTCCTCGTCCTTTGCTGTTCTTCACAGTATCTACTCCGAAGAAGTTAGATGAACCGTTCGCTGACGGGATCCATGCAATGTTACTTAAGGTTTATTCCCAACTTTGATGCAAAGGGTTCTGCTGTTTAAATTGTTAACCATGAAAACACTTGCTTGGACACGAATTAATGAGGATGCATTGCATAATATGCTTTGGTTTCGGTCCATGGCGCTGTTTTACACTCTATTTTAACAAAATTACCCTTGATCGTAATTACAGCTGCATCGGTTACTGGTATCAGGCAGTACTAGAACAAAATGGACATTCCGTGTTTTATGTTTCCAGTCGTCTTAGTCCAGCTAAATGCGGATAAGCACACATAATAAGAGAAGCCTTTACAGTGTACTGGGTAACCTCAAGCACTTACAGTTACCTGTATGGCATGCATTTTGCACTTGTTTCTGAGAATAAAGCTTTAAATTTCATTTTACATTCCCACACTTCTTTGGTTTTTGTCTTCCGCAGCAACGATACTGCGTTGGACCTTAGCGCTTGCCGCATGTTTGCCTGACATGCAGCACCGTACTGGTCCGCTGGTTACTTACGTATCACGATATGCCAATACTGATGAAATTGGATATTTGCAGTGCTATTTACGCCAACCACTTTTGGTAAGCTGCTCCCAGACTCTCTGTGATACAAAGTACTACTAACCTGCAGTTATTTCGTCGGTCCACAAAAGCTGTAATGCAGCGTATTAAAGAAGCTTTCCGCAGTTTTTAAGTCACGCAAAGAACCCTCCGTTATGTTTGATGAATGATGTTTTTCCAAGATCGATTTTTTATTCCTCTTACGCTTTGATCTGCCATAGTGCAGGAATTTCAGTCTGGTTACGCGGTTGTAGCAAAATTGAAGCCCATGCCTAGGTTGTCTGAGGGGTTACCATCTCTGAGTGGTGAGATTCTCCGTACGGCAAAGAGATGTGCTAGCAGCTTGCACATACTCTATTACAGACCCTCGAAATGACCCTAATCGCCCATGTCAGGTGAGACGAGGGAACGCGTACATGCTGACTACTATTCGTCTTTTGAATCAAGGTGGTCGCGGATTCAGGTGGACCTAAGTGCATCATCCGTAAAACACGCAGGCATAACATTTTTAAGAAGAGTGAGTTGTAAAGACTAAGGGATCATAGAAACAAGAATCTATCGGATCTTGGAATATTGCACTCAATGACAGGCTGATGCAAATCCATGCAGGATTTACCAGCAAGTTTTTCTCAGAACTGAAACGGTTTGAGTAGCGTTAATTGAGAGTAATCGGCATATTTGATGGTGTTATTGGTTATGAGGGGTTTAGTAGCTTGACATTCTATTCTAATCGCTGCGATCCAACGCATTAAACTTTCTCGGTCGGCTGGGCTTCAACGTTCTTATGACTGTGGGGGGCGAATCCAATGCGGAGGCACAACTATTACATCCCGTGACAGGACGATCGAGTACATTCGTGAGGAACTCATATGGGTTCGCTAAAAGGATAGCTAGTCTCGTATTCGGACCATATATGTTACTGGTCCATCGATATGACCTCGAATTTCACTAAGGTACTCAACAAAGAACCGCTAGGAATAGCAGGAAGTTGCCTAAATGAAGAGGTTACGTTAAATAATCAAACGAAATATACGGTTAACTGGATGATCAAGGTTATGATGGTGTTTTTAAATGTCTAACTTCGTGTTTAACTAAAAGCTGTACGGACAGAAAAAGAGTTTACTTATTAGATAAATAAATGGTATATTTCTCATATGTCCGAGACATGAAGGTGAAAACCTTCGATCATAAATAGGCAGAAGTACGTGTGCAAAGTTTGTAAAACAAAACTAGCTGTAAGGCCGACAAGACCTTAAGAGGAACAAAGGTGGTACACGTTACACCAGCTATGTAGGAAGTTATTGTTTGCTGGTCATCCTGGTCAAGTAAACATTGCAGAAAATGAATTCAAGAAACATATTACATGAACTCAAGAGGTAAGCAAACACAAGGTATTTTGGGGTGTTTAAGTCCGAATCACACGACTCATTTCTTCTCTTCTGTGAAATGTTTGAATGAAAATTGATGCATTGTTCCGAGGACGGATCGTCCCAACCAAAGGGTACTTGCAGTTTACTTTATAATTTGCATTAATCCAAACATAGGTCTCGGGGATTGCCAATTAAAAGTGAAAATCTAACAGTGGAAATTAATGGAGTGTACCAGGTGCTCGTTGATGTGCAGCAAACAAAAAGAAATATTGCGACTATTAAACGTTTTTAGCAACTGCATTTTTAGCTACATTTAGCGCCCCAATAGAATTTTGGGCAGAAGCTCAGTAAAAATGTTACTGTTAAAATATTTCTTTTTCGTCAAAAGGAACTAATAGGATTAGTTTTCCCTCCTCGCTAGGGCGTCTTCCAAGCAAACGCAAAATAGTTGTTCACAAACTAACGTGCATTTATTCAATGTTGCCCGCCTATTAGTTAAACAAGTAGTTTTGCCAAATTGCTTAAGCTATTTATTTATTTTATTATTTATGTATATTTTGATTACCACTTTATTCCAAGAATTAGTTGCAGACCCTGTTTAAAATATATATGTGAAAAATTCGATGAGTTTCTTGTTTGGTTCTTGTAGGAAGGTCGGGATAGGCAAAATAAAGCCTAGCTTCAAACGTGTCTTTTCAGTGCAGATAACTACGGCATCAAACTTCAGTTAGTTGCAGTCGGGGCCTGATCCAAATAAGTTTTTATCTGTGTCATAGATGTGAAGCATAAGTTTCACTTTTCAATGTTAATAACGTATCGTGCCTCTCTCGTGCATCGTACTAAATGCGTAAACTCCCTACTCTGGTAGCACATATCCAGGTCCGGTCCATATTAGCTATATAAACGTTCCTATGAGGGCATTAGACTAAACTGGACGGGATTGTGTACCTTGAGACGGCCAAAAACGGATTTTGTCCAGGTTACAGCAGACGCATAAGAATACTTCTACCGTTGATCAGTGGAACTTCACAGCTATGGGTGGTCATACGGCAGCTCCAGAACACTTGATTGCCTACACGCCATATCTGAATACGGACATTACACTACCACGCATTAAGTACCTAACGAAGCTCTTGATGGTTCCGGCCTAAGGTTCACGCAGTACGTTTTGCCGTGGTTGCTGGACGTAGGAACACACCTAAGCGGCGCTTCATGCTGCTGGTCCAAATGCTAAATGACGTTTTTCGTGCAACTGAGAACATCAAAAGGCAGTAAAGATGACATCCGGGGTATAAGAATGGTTTATGTACAAAAAGTTATATGGTGCAAAATTCGGGATAATAAGCAAAAGCGGCATTGTCAAGGTGTTTAATACGCTTCGGCAAATGACAACGTAGGATGCCAATGCTGTTAATAAGAAAGCAGTAGACTTACTTTGGTGGCACTTCATCCGTTACTTCGCTTTAGCAGGCGGTCTGTTGTGCCGTGCACAATGCAACCAGGTTTTGCTGTGGCATGTAATGCAAGCATCCGAGGCTGCATCACCCATGCGTTGCCGAATGATGTCTTCGTAGATTTTATGGATTAGGGTACGTCAACATGCCATGTACAATGCCGTTCATAGTTGTTTGGCTGAATGCAAACAAACCTCCCGCGCCTGAGTAATTGATCTCCGCGGCAGCTGAGCTTATCAATAACCGCTCCATGTTACCGAAAGGAGGAGTTGCTCTTTATCATCATGAGCAACAGCCAAATGGTTAAAATGAAATTCTTTGAATGCTAAGACAAACTTACGACTCTGATTTTAAAATCAGGGTCCTTCAGCCATTCGTAGTATCTCTTAAGCTCACTTAGAGCGATAAATGTTAGAGAAAGTCACAGTGCAAGAATTTAGGACTGCTGTTTCAGCATCTGCAACATGGCCCCGGACATACATCGATAGCCGATATGTCCTGACCTAATCAAGCATGATTCGTTTAAAAATAAAACTTCGTGCAGTTAGATGCGCCTGAGACGTCTTACATTTGAGCACCTTCAGTTCCTACATTACTACGCTATTTGATTGTGCGATAGCAGCACTAACAGCTAGCGAGTTTACTGTTTAATAGGGGCAGTATGAACGCGATACCCGCGGTTGCTTGTTCATGGCACTGAACGCTGTGAGCCTCAGTAAACTTACGTGATCATAAACGCAGTCGGCAAGATTTCGTGAGCCGGGGTTCTTTGAAGTTTCCATTAGCGTCCGGTGATTCTTTGGCAGGAATGGCATCCACAGTTGCAAGAGCCGCAACAGTTGACGAACAAAAGACGCAGGTACGTGAGGTTTTTCAAGGAGCTTCCGCAACGTATGAACCACTTGGTTGGGGTCCCTGTCACATTCACAGTATTTGAGAGCGTTCTCAGATGACTGCACTATGTGAGCAACCTTATGCAATATATGCTATAAATCCGCTTCCCCTTTCGTCGCCTAGCAGCAGACAACCGAGGCGCTGCTTTGAAGCTGAATCCTGAGGTCATTCTTGTTGCTGTAGCATAACTGGTGCTACCAGACTGAAAGTTTGCAGTTAGTTGGCAATGTTTTAGATGCGTCATGCTGAAAATGCATACATATGTATCAACTAAGCTATAACTGACAAATCTGGTAGGCGCGACTGAAGAAGCTTACTATCAACGGAGATAAACAGTAGTGCAGAACAAAGTAACAGTAGCGACTAAGGTTACAAAACCAAAACTGTGGAAAAATATGACCTACCAACACATATAAACCACACTTGTTCTGCTCAAATAATGGCACTTAAAATTCAAATCAATAATTCATTTATTAACAAGCCAATTAGAAGCATTACCGGCAACTTAACCTGGAGTAATAAAATGGACTGCCATCCCGTTTCTGTCCAGTTTACTATGTTTGCTTCTACGATTGGGCTACCAGGATAAAGCTCGTAAGTAATTTGTTATGAAGATTTATATAAAATACCATGAACATGCGTGTGCGCATTTTTCCCGACCTACAATGGTATAATCGTGCTGTTTTTGTTACATAAACTGAAGTTTCACCCGGTGCCTAGCTGCAAGCGTGAGAGGGGCACTAGATGCCTTTTGGTAAAGGAGTTTATGTAAAAATCAAAGGTTAGGGTTATGCGACGCAAACAAACCGGTTGGCCATTAAAACGTATGCAGCACGCTTTATAAGTCATACCCTGAGTTCTATTAAGGAGCCTCTTGGTCAAGTGCTACTGGGTTTTTCAGGTGGGTTCCGGTCAGATGGCCTTAAGCTGCTACGTATGATGATGCAATAGTCCAGTTGCGGATGAATACACATTCTGTAGCGTTCTAATCTGCTTCAGCGGCGTAAATTTGCCGGCTTATATGACAGGCTAACTATCGTGCTTTAGTTATATTAAAACGAGTTTGTTTGATAAAGTTTAAGCTATTGGAATAATGCAACCCTAGACCCTTCATTGAGGTGTTCGTTTTAATAACGGTGTTATTAATATTTACAGCTACGGAAGGTATGGTACATTTATAAACAAAGCTGTTATACATTTCGACTGAGAAGAGCATCTGTCACTTATGAAATCAAGACTTTAAAGCTGCTGCATACTCGCAGATTTTATTTGGTTCAGATAATAGGCCAATTGGTTATAAGATATTGATGAATTTTACATCATCAGCAAAACGTAAGGAGCGAAGGCGTATTAGCATGTCAAGTAGGCCTTTTACATATATTAAGAACAAGAGCGGACCTATTACGCTGCCTTAAACGACACTCCTTGTAACCTACGTGGCTGTTTATTCGACCCCACCTATTGTAACATTTTATGCGTGGATTAAGATAAGAGCGAAGACAATTTAGTGGTGGCTGTCATACGACATTAGCTCTAACCTTCTTCCTTAGGCGCCCATGAGGAGCTCGATCGAATGCATTCTGCATATCAAAGTACAAAGTTATTGCAGCCTTCGCAGAATCCATGGCTTCTGTGATAAGATCAAAAGTTTAACTGGCATGTCGCACAAGATCATGCAGTAAGTAACCTATACGGAGACTTATGGATGACCCCTTCCCTGTATAGATAACCTAACATATTCTTTTGCAGTAATTTATCCATTAATCAGGAAGGACTGCAGGTGTGATTTATGTGGCGGTAATTGCCGAGCTGCACCGCGATATTCCCTGAAATAACCACCTTCTACTTGATGGAGTGTCCTTCTGAATTTGTTTCTAGCTAATTCCTTTCCATAGCCGTTTGGGAGGGCGTGGTGGGATGGCAAGATTTGAACCGGCGTGTATTCTGTTTACATACCCCATAAGCCCGGTGAAGATACAGATAGCACGCGAGTCCATCCCGCTATAAGGTTGCTTGGCCTTTCATTAGACCCGACCCAAATTTGTTTTACCCTATGGGTCATGTAAAGCTGGAGCTTTTATTTCCCTTAAATACCATGTGCAATGTGCACACATCTTGCATCGATCTACTTTTGTTGTCTTGGCGTAATAATGGAGTGCCTCCATGCTTTAGGTTAGGTTTTCAGGAGATCAACGGGAATATCTTAACTAGCATATTTTATTAAAGTGGGTGGTATACCATCTGGACCAGGGTTTAAGGATGGCTTGCTCCCTGATATTAATGACCGTATACGTATCAGGCCAAAGTGAACGACATTCAGTGTTTCTTTCGGGATGCTTAACGGCTCTGCGAGCACGTCTAATTCCTATACAAAGTGACTCCTTGAAATAGCAGTTAAACAATTTACACATTATTCGCGGGTCAGTGGTAATGCTGCTTTCTGTTCTTATGCTACATATCTTATGAGCATCCGCCGAGGTTCTACGGCGTAGTAGACCACTGGAGGAGCAAAATTTGCTCTAGCAATCTGATGGGAAGCGATCTCGATAGAGCTTATGTAGGCAACTGTTATTTGATCTTTCTAACGCTAAATCATTCGCCATCATTACATAGGTAACATTCAGCCTACTACAGTAATTCCTTCGAAGCTTTGTATTTCCTTGAGTGTTCGGCTGCAAATTCAGCACCCTGAAGTTTTTACGTTTGAGCATGGTAAAGGAGCTGTTAAATCCAGGGCGGATAACAACTCATTGCGACATAGTTTGTTGGTTTCATCTATAGCACCAGTGAGAAGTAATTCACTCTTTCTTCGCTCTCAACTGTTAAAATTGTAGCCCAATTTATAGCGTGATACGGACGACAAAGCACTAGTTGGTTTCGGTTGATTGTCTGTGTAGGACGGAACTCTAACCATGTTGAGCACTGCACTATCCTTTGATCAACCCCATGGTACTCATCGGCCACTACGGCTTGTACTTCCGGGATATTCAACCTGAAAACCAAATCCAGCCTATGTTCCTTTCTAGTCGGTAAAGAACATGCTGAGTCCATCCACCCAAATTTATAAAGGCGAGTAGACTTGCACAACTTGTTGGTGCGGCTTGCGTAAGCCAGCTGACTTCTGGCATGTTTAAAGCCCAGACGTTCATTTTACAATCGTGCGTGAGGTGCATAACTTGTTCGAAGGCCTCTAAAAGCGCATTATTCTTAGTGAATGAATTACCAGGTGCCCTATAAATACAGTCAAGAAACAACACCAGCCGATGAACTGCGGAAGAAACCCAAGCTAAATCTTTCAGTGCATAATGCTTTTGAGACTGAAGGGCAACTGCTAAGTAAGTCTTTTTTATACCTATAGCGCACCATCCGCCTGTCTTGTGTGTGTGACATTATAAAAAGAGACGGTACCCATAAAGAGAAGACTCGTCACAATTATATGGTGTGAACCAAGTTTCGTGCTGAAATACCTATCTTGCTTGAACATGCATACCAGGGAGCAATGAATACGCATTCTTTTAGCGACCTAGCATTAAGCAGCAGGAGTATAAATGCGCACATTGAGTCATTAGGCCTCAACGCCGAAGCAAAATGCGCTATTTGGCGACGCAGCTTTAACTGTAGGAAAGCAGTGAGCAAAGGCGGGGACCGAAAGTTGATTAAGAGCCACAACATTTAACTCGGTAAGGGCTGGGTTCGACACATCCGGCATTGGGATTAAAACTGCACCGCAGATAGATCAGAAGTGGTGGATAGGGAATGGAGTAAAGTATTACCGTAAGCAGAATGATCAGCAGAGCGATAAGGCAGGACAGGTGATACATCCGCCAGCTCAAAGAAAGGAGTAGAAACAGCACGAATATCTAATTCACGTGAAACCCCTAATCTTAGGGAAGGAAAGTGGCTCTGTTTTAAAGGGTTGGCTAGGCGACTTTGCTCACAACTTGATGGCACAGTGCGTAGCTTGCGTTGATCACGTTAGCTCAGCCCAATATGGGCTGGGCAACGGCTGATGCGCTTTTGAAGCCAGTTAGCTTCTAGCCCTGGCGGCACGATTCCGCTGAATGCGGCTACCTTCTCGTTAAATGTCTCAATGGAGACTTCGTCGGGGTTTGTTGGACAAAAGTGTGCTGCGTTTTGCGGCGGGCTCTACAGTTGCGAATGCTGGCGATGGCTCCGCACACACCACCTACAACTTCGGAGTGCAGAGCAACGCAGTTTCAGGCCAGGTTTGTAAAGCAACGTTTGAACGTCTCCGTTTAGCATTTGGCACCTTTCTGACACCGGATAGTTTTACAGTTACGCACACCTGAGCCGTGTGGAACCGCTGGTGCGAAGCATTCATGGGCTTCCTGCCTAGGATTACGGTACAGGCCAAGTTGTAAATGGAAGTCTTCAAGAACAGCGCCTTAACGAAAACCAGTAACTCAATAAACGTTTTGTGACTCTAGGAGCACACCATTGTATTTGTTAAACGGGATAGGCTGGACGAGTTGCTTTTTACCTTAACTTCCCTTGATACGTGGTTACAGTTTACTATTGAGTTTGAACCTTGTAGCTGTACAACATCGTTTTACGCTTGCCTGTTTCACAGGAATGGGGGAATTTGAAGTTGACGACATACCGCAAGCCAAAGGGTACAGTCAGCGCACTCCATCACAATTCAGTTTACCTGAAACTGGGTTACGCTGGAATAGTGGTGATGGGCAAACTGATAGACAGTTGTAACCCAAGACAGCTGGTTAACTGCCACTTTCCTAAGGTGCTAAACCTACAGTCAATAACCAAAACGTGGTAGGTAGGGACGGTAGGGATTACGCATGCGGTGGGCATTTTGGAGACAATTCGGTTGGTGTTAAACGAGAAAAATATCAGCGTGGCCTTTCAACGAGGGCCAACGTTACTTTTAACGCTGGTGAACCGGGAGTACATTCATTCCAAAGATTAGACGATTAACCGTGTTTAGAAAGTTTGGCGAAAGTAGTTTGCGTGTACGTGAATAGTCCAGACCGCGAGAATGTGATGCACACAAATTTCAGAGCACTGTAGGCGCATTTCAAAACTACCGACAAACGGTTGTGAATAATGGGCATTCTTAAGAGACGGACGTGAGTGTTCAGACCTTAGCCAAAGGTCACTAGACTACGGCGGAGAACGTAGTATTTAGTAGGAATGTCATACAATCAACTATCAGGCGGTTGCAGTCCGAGGAGTTAAAAATTACCGAATCTAACAGTTGTGTACATATGCTAAAGAAAGTAAAACATTAGGTTGTGAAAATTACTATTGAGCAGGCAAGCCCAGGTGAGCTTTGGTGTGTGGATCAAGTTGGAAAGTGAAATCTGACCGCCACTGTAAATTTCTAATTCATTGACATAACTGACACTCTGTAATCCTGATTCGTTTGTGTAATTTTACTTCTAGCTATGTACAAGTAATACCGCTTTTCTTTTTATTCTTACCACGAGGATTAGACAGATTAATACTATTGATCACGTTCAGAAGCTGAATTATACTGTCTATTTTACATTTTCCTCTTAGCCTCTAGTAGATGACCGTTTATTATTTACTCACAACGGTGTGCAAAGCTCAGACGCCCGAACACTTTGTTTTAATGCGCCGCTTATTAGAACTCGAATGAGCGCTGATTGCCCGAATTGACTACGTGGCAGTATATCTGTACCTAATTACTAGTCCATTATCCTATTCGTAAGCTAAACGTTTCCATTTACATCATTTTCATTTGTGTAGGACCACGGTTGCTTCCGTAAAATTTACTCTGCTTGCCGCCCTTCATTATTCCAGCCCAAACCTGCGTTTAGACTGGTGTTTTCATTTCGTGTTTCAACAATCATTGATGCAGTACCACCGAGTGTCACCGCTTCTGGCTTATCCCTCAATACAATAAAGCACAAATAACACTCACATTTCTAGTTAGCACTCGCTTACTAGTCATGTGATCTTGAATTTGATTAAGCGAAATTCGAACGACCGTCGATTTAATTGTAACGCACCTATGTGCAGAGAGCTTCTTATCATACATTTGTTTTCTAGCTGCTCAGGTCTCTTGCTATTTCGGGATACAACAGTATGGATGTCCCGGTCGCCCAATGGGCACTGGAGAGTCAATATTGAAAATACTCGGAATATTTAGTTATACGAAGGCCATTGGGCTGGATCCTGTTTGGGTCAGCTGGAGGAGCAGACGCAACGAACCTTTTTGTCAACGCTATAAACTGTGATTCTAGATCAATCTTTCTTGAGAGAGCGTACGCGTTGTACTTTATTGAGTCAGGTATCTTAAGATTCGGTATGTCTTTAGAGGAGAAGCTTGGTCTAGGACATTTGGAGTCGTCCGTTGTTATACGCAGTTTGCATTACGAACTCAGGTTGCTATTGAAAGGTGGATGCCCAAGTCTACCTAACGACTGGCCGGCGGGATAAGAAATATTGATGTTCTTGCCCAAAAAGCGCACTGGCAATCCAGAATTACAACAGATGTACGCTGCTGTGGTTCAGGAATACACCTGAAACGGTTTTGCAGTAGTGATGGACACGGAACAGTTTGGTTAGAAAACGGTGTTCGGTATTTGCTTCATCACGCAGTAAGGCGCCCAAATAAACCTGGTAAAGTTAGCGTAGCTTTCGCCTTGTTCTTAAACCAAAAGTTGTTGAAAGGGAGGGATAAGGTGAACAGGTTAGTCGGCGCGTTGCTAAGGTTCATGCTAAGCACCGTGGCAGTAATTGCAGATATATGAAAGCTAGATTTCATCAAGTATTGGTTTTCCTGAAAGATAGAGACAACCTAATATTTCTATAGTCGCCAAGTGTTAGTTACTCGGACACCTAAAGTGTTCCGCGTGACGATCCATCCATTAGGTGCAACATCGTTCCTATGTTGCGCAGTATTCGCACTTGAACGAACTATTGGAACTGCAAGACCGCGTATCCCGATTCGACAATGGCGCTGTTACAGCGATCTTTTACCTTTACGATTTTCTGTACAGCTGTCGTAGCAGAGAAGAAGCTCGCCATTTTATTACGAATTTTGTATCAAGTGCATCCAGGTGTGGATTCAGCTTAAGGAACTGTGGGTGTAACGACTGCCAAATTCTGCGCCAAGTCACGAGAATTCAGGCATCCAGGGCGTCAGTTTAATTAACTGCACTCCGAACACGTATAACCCACTGGGATTGAAGTGGAACTTGTCAGGTGAGTGCAAAACAGTTAGTCTAACAAAGTGCACAGGAGACTGCACTCGAAGAATTCTTTTATCGTTTGTCGCTTAGCTGTATAGCCCATTTGATTTAGTAGCCACAGTACTGTAGCGTGCTATGATACTACTGCAATCTTTCGTACGGAAAATACTAACTTGGGCTACTCAGTTCGACGGAAGTATTGTATCGTTTCTCTAGACACCCAACAACTTAAACAGTTGAGAATTCCACAATGCACCAGACCAACGCCATGCACTGACGACGACGTACAGCTGCATTGTTTTGCAAATGCGTCAAACGATGGGTAAGAAGTGGTCCTTTACGTTAGGATCGTACACCGTGAAAAGCTGAGTTGGTCCACGCTTATTATGGGAAAGTTGCGTGTTTTGCCAATAACAGCAGTTTCAATACCACGCTTAGAATTAACAGCGGTAGTACTTGCCATCCCGTTAGCCGTCAAAGGTTTTGAGAGTTGCAGTTAGAGTTCACCGACGTTTTGGACGGACTCGATGGTGATTCTATAGATGATTCTTAATACGAGCAAATGGTCTACAACATTCTTTGCAGACAAGCTATCCGAGGTGCGTCAGTTCTCCACCCCAACGCAGTTGAAGTAAGTTGAAACATTGCTGAACCCTGAAAACAGCCTCTCGTAGATGGCGAATGGAAGATGAACTCCCGATAACCGTAGTCTTAAGGGCATGGTTTCCTAAGTCTCGAAATGTCGATTGGCGCAGGGCACCGGAACGTTTGTGCCAAATAGCAAACAAGTGCCTGAAGAAAGAAAACGTAGTCAAGTGTACAATTTTAATCAAACTATTGGCTAGCTATGTTCACGAGTTGTGGTAGCTGGGTCGAACTGAAACGACGTGTAACCACCTTGTTCAGGTTTCAACGGCATTTGATGCAACGCTGTGGAAGATATCCGAGTTACCCCACCGAGGGTCTTTTGAGGTTGTCCCAACTTAACGAAGTGGAAACGGGTGGTGCGAAAATTACAGCAACCGCTCTTTGCGCGTGAGGTTAAAGTACTAAAAAGGAAACGATCAAACAACGCAGTCAGGCGCTTTAAACGTTTGAATTGCTCATTGAAAGGACTGGGTCCATGCTTACATGATGGTATCCTGTGAGTGGGCGGTAGAGTCTGAATTTTTCGTTATTGCCGCATGATGCTAGATATCTCATCCCGCTTCCCTTCCAAACTTTCGTGACCAGGCTGATTACTTTAGATGGTTAAGAAAGAAACATACATGTTGGAGCACAAAACGTTCTTTCCGAATTGTGTCAGAGTTATCGGATCCCTCGCAGCGTTTTCGCAATTCGCAAGGCGCTGAAGGATTGCGCGCTCTGCAAGAGCTGAAATGTAAGGTCCTGCAAAGAAGAGTTGGCCCCACTCAACAAGGAACGTTGCATAGCATCCCAAACAGCCTTTTACGCGGTCGATGTCGACTGTTCCTGACCATTATTGGTAAAGGTTAAACGAAAAAACGAAGATGCGATACGGTTGTATGTTTACATGTCTCGCATTGAGAACCGTACATATCGAAATAACGCACGCCACGAATACAGACTACTTATTGTGCGCATTGCCAAACGTTTAATCGCGAAGTGGAATACCCCTAAGATTTTATAGTGAAAATGGGCAGGCTTTCCGGGGCGCTGAAGGTGAATTGTAAGCGATTATTTGACCTAGGAACCAAGTTAAGCTGCACCAGGCTTCAAACAAAACGAACTGCGGATAGACCTTCTATCCTTTTTAGCTGAGTCATCGTGGCAGACCGTGGGAACGACCGATGTGATCAACATATATAAAACTTAGAGTGATACTCGTTAAACAGTTTGTCAACGACGGAATACATCTGGCAGCGGTAGTTAGGGTGGTAAGTATGCTTAACTACAGACACTTGGTATCCAATCCCAGCCATGCCGAAGCATTTGGTACTATATCACCCAGTCTATTATTGACTTAACATCTGCCATGGTCCTGGACAGCGAACAAACGCGGACTTCTAACCGACTGGCAAGACGGTTTCGGCAGGTGCAGGAGCTGTCAGTCGAATTTAGGAAAGGTTGGTTACTGTGTTAGTTACCGACCCTACATGTTTGACAGAAGTAGCATGCGAAGAAGCGCAGCGTAAAGACGTGATTTGGTTTTGGTTTTCAATGTCTGCACTCCCTGAGGCTTGTGGCCAAAATACGTAATCAAAGAAGAGAAAATAGACGCGACGTGCTGGTTCGAGAACACCTAGTAGGTAAGTACATAGCAAGGATTTGCAAAGAGGTCCGGTTAGTGTGCTTCCTGGAAGAGACTTAAAATGACAAAGGATGATCAGCCAGAAAACGATACGCAAATCACCGGGGGAAGGAGAATTCCTATTTCACCGACTTAACTGATACTGTACACTACTGATTCGTTTGTGTAACTTTACTGCTATCTATTTACAAGGAGTACTCCTTTTCTGCTTAGTTTAATTACTGTGGTTAGATAGACTACTACCATTGATCACATTCGGAAGCTGAATGATACTGCCTATTTTACCTATTCCTCTTAGTCTCTATTCTGTGGCCGTTCATTATTTACTCGCAACGAGGTGCAAAGCTCAGACATCTGAACACTTTGTTTTAATGCACCGCTTGTTAGTCCTCGAATGAGCGCTGACTGCCCGAATTGACCATGTGGAATGAATCGGACCGGGGCTCTCACATCTGAGTTTGGCCTAGCGGCGGGTTTGATTCTGTAGCCATGCTTGGCCAATTGGAGATGATGCCATAGGTGGCGGTATATATATATATATATATATATTGTGTGCACATGTTAAGTCGGTGTACGTTATATATTGAAGAAGCTTGGTATGGTTATGATACTTAGTTGTTGTGTTAGCCTACAGGAGTATGGGAAATCACTTGGCGCTACATTTGTACTTGTCATCATGGTGGATGTAGCAGCGAGATTATGTCCTTTGGTGCGTACTGTTATCGCAATTTTGAGGAGGTTGAGTCCGATGTAACGAAATTTTTAATTTGTAACTGCCGCAGCATTTTACAAGCATACGGCTGTGACGCGACAGCATTATGAACGGCAAAGGGGAAGCAGTTACCAGAGGAGTACCCGTACCAATACGTGCAGTATCCCTGTGTTCAAGGCTGTCGTAGCAACGTTCATGGGGAACCGTAGGTTGCTATTCTCACTGCATAATAAATGCTACGCAGTTACAAGATGCCGGATTGCAAGGCACATTTCTCTTCCAAGTTGAAGGGTGAATTTTACAAACCAGGGGAATTGCATTTGTGTCATCATCCTGACTTCTAATTTGGGAAGCCATGTCTATATCAGCAAAACAGATTGTTGACGTAGATGCAGCAGGAAGATGGGTTTCCCTGATGTCCGTTTTTAAAAGTGGTGGGGAAATGCGGAAGTACATTTCTGTGGCAGATGGGGCAATTTGAACGCGGATGACCTGAGGATGCTTAGAAGCGACACAAGCAGCGGAAAACAAGGGAAGTGGGCGAGGTGACAGGATTGATTGAGCGCCACGGCGCTTGTCGGGTGATGAAAGATTGCAAGGTGGTGTGATATTTATTCTTCGTTCCATCGGTGATGGAGGCCATTGCGGAACGATACGGCGAAGCAATTCTGGCGGACGCGACTTACCAAGTGGATTATAAGGAATATATTTCGTGGCACTGTATGCTGGTTAATGTAACTGGTGTGGCACATTTCTTTTTCTATGCGTTGCTGCTGAATAAGACGTACAACAGCTATCGGCAGGCTGTGGAAGCAATGAAAGAGATGCTACCTTGCATGGAATCCGTACGAACCCTTGTAATAGATAAATGCATGGCTCAGGTGCGGATGATGACCTACGATTTTTCTAACGCGTCGGTGGTGTATTGCCGTTTTCACGTTTTGAGGTATAAGTTTCGCTAGGTTACTCGTCTTCTGTGAGCGACTTCGGCGGACGGAATCCGTCTGCAGCACTACCTGCATAAACTGATCTATACGCGTGATGCGGAGCAATTGGACGTGCTGGTGAGGGCGATAGCGGCGAGAAGTGCGGAATGGTATAGTTACGTCAGCGAAAGTGGTGGCTTTGTATGTGGTCCTGCACTGCTTACAGGTTGAGCGAAGTGTGCTTATTCTGTTGCGCTACAACCAATGGGGTTGAGGACGAGAACTAGCACCTGAAGAGGCAGGTTACCGAGCAGTTTTCCCTGCATACTCTGTTTACGGTGGTACTTGAACGTGTAAACACGTTGTTTCAGAAGAGGCTGCAAACGCTTGGTAAGAATATCGCGTCCGCGTACATACCACCCCGGAATTGTCCATGGCAACACCGATTTTTTCGACTTTTCCGTTCGCTCGCAAGCAATTGGAGACATTGGAGGAGCGCACGTATCACCGCTGTCCAGGATGTTGGTCCGCAATGGTTCCTTCGTTATGCTCGTGGTACGGCTACCCGTTCTTACTCTGTGACCGTGGAGTCCTGCGACTGCGAACTTCATCCTCGATGGTGTATGCTGTGTGCTCATGCGTCACGTAACCGCTAGGCTAGGTACCGATATGTGGACACTGGGTTAAATGCCGTATGAATGTAGGGACACAGGATGCACTAAACAGTGCATCGGATGCTTCATTGTGACGTTATATAACCATACATGTGACGGATCACCTGTTGGAAGTAAGATTCTTGGGAGAGGCTACGAAAATGCGGCATGCAGAGGAGTTTCCTTCAGAGTTGAAAATACACATGTGCAGCTTTTTATTAGAATAAAATCTCGAACTTTACATGAGCCAAAGGGTACAAAGCTTGCTTTTCGGGTCTGCTGCAAGGCCAAGCAACCTTGTAGTGGGTTGGACTGGCGTGCTAGCCGTATGTGGCATTTAAACAGAATGCACTTCGGCTCAAAGCTGACATCCCACCACATCATCCGCAACTGCTATGGAAAGGATTTAGGTAGCAGAGAAAAAAGAAGAGAAACTCCATCAAGTAGAAGGTGGTTATCTCAGGGAGTAATGCGGTGTAGCTCGTCCAGGTTGCAATCCAGGCGGGTCTTAAGACGCGCCACAGTGAGCGCCAAGACTAAAGCGGCTGGCAGAGCATACCACGGTTGGCAGATTCGCAAAGCGAAGTGATGTCGTCTGCAGTTCAACCGACTGTGCTGATGTGTGAGCCTCAGTGGGTAACCACGTAGGTGGGAGCACGATTGGTGCAGTGTGCGTAGGTGCGACAGGCTTGGGTAAGAGCATAAATACAAGGATCAGGTCGCCCTGTAGACGTCGGTACTTTAGCGAGTAGATGGCCCAGTCAATGAAGTCATCGTGGATACTTTAGGTGCTTGAGACTTCGGACTAGTTTTCTTGCTCAACGTTGTGGGGCCTCGAGTATACGTTGGTCCTTCAACAAACAGGGGCTCCAAGCCCGAATAGCAAACTCCATGGGGGTTCAAAACAAAGAGTTCATTAGGCGGAGATTGCTGGGGTCAATATGACCGAAGGCTCGTTTCAGCAATCCCACCATGCGCTTAGGAGCAGCAGCTGCTTTCCGGCAGAAAGTGGATGCGGAAAAACTCGTCTGGCCAATGATACCCAAGGCTGTTTTGGCTGAAGAGATCTGGAGGTTAGGATCTCCCAGGTAATATATAGGAGAAAAGGCGGAAGAGCGGGTAGAAAGGAAGCGACATTTCGAAGCGTTAAATAGAAGGTTGTTTTCTAAGGACCACTGATGTAGACTGTCGAGGTCCGTCTGAAGCACATGGGCATCGTCTAAAGGGTTAATTTACGCCACACTTTCGCGGTATTAGCATATAACGGCAGCAGACTGCCCTTGCCGTGTGATGTCATCCATGAACGCTAGGAATAGGTCCGGTCTGAGAACAGACTCCTGTACACGTTAGGATAAGGCATCGAAATTTCGGAACGCAGTGCGTCCTGATATGCTTGGCTGCCCGAGCGCTAAGAGGAATACTCAGTGAGCCGTTACAGGGTACGCATGGTGCGCCTCCCGGTGAAATACATGAAGAAAAGACGGCGTACGGAAGCGTGGGCACACTGGTCGCGGGTATTGATATGTGTGTTGTGTTTTCGAAACTAGGATCAATGACCTTAATGGGCTGTTGAATTAACTGCACCCGATTTGTCCTCGTTTTACTGGTCGCATCGGCATCCCCGGATGGCGATGCGGTATCCAAGGGTCAAGCTGGATTAGGCATCATGCTAAGCTTTAAGGCTGAGCCACCGCTGGTTGATTGGATTCCAGTGAACAGCAGTTTATGTGCAACCCGTGTCACGACATCAGCCGAAGTTGATTCCCGAAGTAGTACAAAACGCTGTTTCTTTGTGATTTCCGCTTAAGCCCACATCGACTGCAGTTCAATTGCTGTCAGGAACACGTTCTATCACGGACTGAACACCCTACTAAGTAGTGCTACAATGTCTGCTATTATAGAACTTGCTGGGGATATAAATGCACAAGTAAGGGGTCTATGCTCTTCAGAAGCTCACCTGGGTGGTAATTATTGGCTTAACACTGAACGGACTGAAAACGTTGAGCGTCTGCTGCAACTGTGTGCGGATCACCCGTTGTTTCTTAATAGCATCGCTTTAATACACAGCGGGCGACGAAGTGCTACTTGGCGTCCTCCTGTAGCTGGCCAGCGATGGACCCAAATTGACCACATGGCCATAAATTACAGGTGAAGTGGTTCGCTCCTGGATTCCTGCTCGTACTGGAATACCTGCGTTGACTCTGATTTTGCCTTGCTTGGCTGTCGTTTCTCCATGAACTTTACCGAGAGGCGTACCAATCATCTCCTCCGATTGGCAAATGAGAAATGGCCTCAGCCCTTGATCAGGCAAGCCTATCCGGACGCACTACATACCGAACTTTCGCTGTCTTGTTCTCACGACACTGAGCTTCAGTGGAATAAGATCTTAGCCGCCATGCACGACGCAGAAGCGTCTGCATGTGGCCTTATCAAACGTCACCGCACCGGTCACTGTATTTCCGAGAGGTCGGTGAACATGTTGGAATCTATAGGAAACTCCCAGGCTGGTTATGGGCACAAAGTGACCAGACGGGTTAGTAGGCGTGAATTAAAGCAGAGCTTACCTGCTGACAAGGAAGCCTGGTGGACCACGTGGTCCCAAGAAATGGTGGAGGCTGAAGCAGTAGGCAATTACCGCGAGCTCTTCAAGCTCATCCGAACCCCTGGGCCCAGGAAGGCAGGCGTCAGTGAGACAAGCAGAGAGCACGCGGGTGCACGGATACACAATAAGGAGCGCCGTATGGCTCATTTGGCGGAAAACTTTCAAGATTAGTTCAGCCTGCCCCCTGCTGCCGGACCTCTTCCTACTCAGGTGAAGCAGGACGAGTCATGGTCTGTTTGTTTAGGTCCTTCATCGGAGGCCAAAGTCTGAAACGCGAACGCAGCCTTCAATCGTTTTCGCGATGCTGGCCCGGATTTCCTCCCACCTGCACTATTTAAGGATGGAGGTGAGGTCTACTGTAGAGCACTGACCTCCCTATTCGAACGTATCTGGAAGAAAGAGAGTGTAGCGGCTGGTTAGAAAGAATCGGTTATAGTGGAAAAATACAAGAAGGGCAGTCGCACAGGCTGTTCTAACCGCAGAGGTATTAGCCTAACGCCAGTTGTGACAAAATTACCGGCCTCGATTCTCGTTTGTCACCTCACTGTGGAACGGGAACCTCGGATTAGGGAAGAGCAGGCAGGTTTCCGCCCAGGGCGTGACTATATAGACCATATATTCACTTTGCGGCAGGTGCTAGAGCAGTGCGTTCGATTCAGTCGACGGACCCGTCAGGGTTGTCCGATTTCCCCAATTTTGTTCAACTTCGTCGTAAATTCTATCATGGAGTGTCCACTTGATGAATCTCACGATGTAGGCGTTGAACGGCTTACTGCCGAAAGATTCTTCGATCTTGATTTTACAGACTATATCATCTTGCTTTTCGACAAGTTTGCGGCGGAACAATCTACTTTTAATAGCCTGTCCAGGGTAGTCCCATTATTTGGTATGCGCTTTGCACCTTCAAAGTGCAAAGTGTTGCTGCAGGACCACTATCCACTTTACGGCCCCTTGACCCTGGCTAATGGGGAACTTTAGCGGGTTGATCAATTCACTTACCTGGGCCGCTGCATCAGCAAAGATGCGCGCATAGAAACTGACGTCAGATCAAGCATTGAAGGACAGCCAGTGCTATTCCGGCCTGTACCGCATGTCACCTTTGTGAACTGTCACAGATTACGGCAATACGCTTAGCATAATCAAAGTCAATAAGGCATTCTCCTGTGGGCAGAGCTGCATCTTCTAAGTAGCGTCCTGTGAACGCGATTTCCACCACTTCGTATATAGTTAGCTTGAAGAGAAAAGATGAGAGCTGCGAACCTTGCCTCACACCACTGGAGATATCAAAGCGCGACGACATCTTGCCATAAGCCCTCACTATGATTGAGCTACGCGCGTATAAGTCTCAGATACTATTTACATATTTCTCAGATGGCTAGAGCATCAAGAAATTGGTTGACAAAAGACTCATATTATTGCGTGCGCTATCCTTTACTGCATCCGAGCTGCATTTTGTAAGGTCGTAGGTGGAGAGACAAACAACAAACGCTTAACTTCTCCACACCTGCTTATATTACATGAACCGCGTAGCCTGACTGCACCTAGCCGACTGTTGACCGGGATCAAGTCAAACAAGGCTGATTCCGTCGTGGCACTCCGTGCATCCACAAGACCATCTTGGCCAGAGGCGGCAGCTACTGGATCTCCGGAACGCCGCAATTGGTATTTCCCGTTAGAGTTCATCCTGGATAGGCTATTCTGACGACCTCGCTAGGGCCCTATGATCTGGTCTCTGTAAGGCAACAGATGTCTACCAACAGCGTTTCAAGAATACCGGCCAAACATGCTTACCGTCCGAGCTGCATCTAATTTCGAACATTAAATGCTGCGACGCTGAATGCGGAACCAGGCAAAAGCCCACCACGTCCTGGGAACATAGCCATCAAACCTTTAGCTGGAATGGGAAAACCCAAACAACGCACCTGGCCCCACGAGGAGACTGTTGGGTAAGGCAGCGCAGTAGTAAGGTGACACTGTGGAACCCTTTTCAAAAGGTGCATAGATATGATACTGCGCGGTAGAATTACGTTTCTCTACATTCCGTAAGGATATCAGGTAAGTGAACACGTCATCACCGTTTTACTGATTGCAGGACATTTCCCTGTTACCTAATTCTTGTATTCGTAGAATTCAAGATTCCACTTCGGAATACCACCGGCCTTCTTTCCCATAGGTGCACATGAAAGCAAACGACCCTTACGGTTTGGTGGTGGAATTCTTCCGATTACAGCCCACGTAACACACTCGCCACATACTCCCCTATGCCGCCGTGTTGCCTAGCATCCTCCGTCGATATCGCCACCAGCCGTAACCCATGTCATCATGATAACACGTGTGTTTCTATCATTCACTTACCTATCAACAGAAACCGTAACAATTACCGGATTCGTTTAATGCCGCTGCCTTACCCAGCGTCCGCAGTAACCCTGAGGCCTCCGCTTTACACAGGCAAGTAACTTTAATGTATATACTCCGCTATCATATCACCTGTCACTTATGCCATCGCTATATGGTATGAGTTTCCGCGGTTTCCAGTCAGTAAGTCGCTACTGCACGTGAAGTTTCGAAATCTAACTGGTTGCCATTATTCATGTCTGCGTGAACGACCCCACGGCCCTTTTCAGGGCCACCAACAGTGTTATAGCCTTGCGTTCACCCTCTCCAAGAAACATGTAAACACCGGACGGCTTTCAACGCTTGGAGCACTGGGACATAGGTGCAAGTACTCGTCTGCCGAATAAAGTACTGCACAGTTCACTTGGATACTGTGTGCAACTGCTGTCGTAACCCTTCACTGGATTTTCAGACAGCATAGCAGCGGCAATCCCATTTTTTGCTTCACTAAGAAACTCTTTAGTTACGGGTTATCACTCATAGCGCCATGCATTGGTCATTACTGCACACATTTGAAACGGAGACCCTGAACAGCAGATAACTGATGCATTAACCGGTAAGTTACCTTTACCCACTCTGCAGTGACTCAATACTGCAAATGGAGACCAAATTCTATTCATATTGCCGTCTAGCATTGCATAGTAACCTTGACCAACGATAAAAGAAGTGCGCAGTGCCAATCTCACAGAAGCCGGTAAGCACGTTGTTTACTGCTATAAGTCTTGTATAAAGCCTGTGGTTGCTGGTGTGCAATATCTCATCCGCCTGTCCGCAAACCACTGCATTACAGTGGTTTCAACGTGGCGGCAATGATCACTACAAGAGTTCCGAAAACAACTTCCAGACAAGGTAAGTGACAATGACAGACCAAAAATTTAGCCATTGTGGAATTAGTAGCTTCAGTTGTGCACTCGCCCGTATGCACACTCTTCTCCGATTGATAGTTGGCACCGTAATGAAAAGTTCTCAAATGTTTATCAACAAACTACGGGATTTTTATTTCCCGGCAATGTTGTCTAAGATATGGACAACGTGAACGATACACCCTACCATCGAGAGGTGCACTACATCGTTTTCATGTGATTAAGTAAATCAACCCCGCGTTACCTCTATGCATATTACTTTTATGCGTGTCTACCAAACACATTTTTATTAACCATTCCTCAGTGTTCGCGCGTTATGGGTCAAGAGCGCCTCATACGCTCCCCTTGATGACTTGAATATTCGGAATCGGTACAGAGTTATATCTGTCTCTTTCACGTTATCATTTCCTTACAGCCACAATTACTCCTCATAATGCATTCAACGCAGTTGCATACAATGACGGAACAAAATGAAAGCCATGTGACACCATTTCAGTTGTATCAGTAGCTTAACAAAGCCCGTTACTTACGTTCTTTTCGTCGCGATGCCTAAGGTTACCACTGTGGCTTCCCTCGTAGCGACAATAACGCTTGCTATGCGACCTATATGCATTTCATAACCACTGGTTATGGAGGCGCGCTGTGCCTATAGCGCAGTCCTCCCCCGTGCCGATTATGATGCCACCACCGTGAGACCTACATAGACTTATATACTATCAGTCATGAAGGCGGGTGAGACCAGGCGTTGCGAAATGCCTAGTGGCAAAATTGATGCCGCTTCCCTGGGCAAAGTTAGAATTATGCCTGGTTGCGTGCAGATGCATTCTAATTTGATTTGTTTTTTTGTTAGCAGCGCTTAGTATACCGCCGCTGCGGGGCCAATATGGGCTTAATAACCGCCCGTATTTGAGGACTATGGTTCCGACAACGGCGGATATGCTAGATCCGATAAGGACACCAATGTTCTGCGATTAATATAGCGCTAATAAAAACAAGCCTTCAAGGCATGCGCAGCAAGTACGTGAGGCTACCCTAGTGCTCATATTGATGCAAATATCATGAAACTAACTTAGGATGTGAAGGCCGTTCACGGAGGCTCCTGGCGCCGATAACATAAGTGTTGCAGTAGGCTATAATTAGGTTTCCCTTTGGAACATACATAGGCTTACTAAGCGCCATTCCTTTATCGCTGTGAAGCCGAAATTGTTCATCTGTTCAATGACCTTTTTGACACCGCTGCTAAAGAGCCTGTGATACATTTCCATGCATCGCTCAAGCAACTGATCGCGGCCAACACTGGAGTTCGCTTGAGTGCACAAACAAATGCCACCCGTGACGCAATCGTATGGCCTTACTATGCACCCGGCACGTTCGCCGGAACATAAAGCTACATATAGGCTTGCGTATATATGTGGGATACTTGTATGAAAACAGGTAAACTATATTCATTGATTTTCTTCCTTTTCGTTTGCCATCCTATTATTCCCTATGCTTCATATCACTTCTGCATATACTGCACTTGATAAATTTTACTTAGTAGTATTCATACTAATCGTACTAGCTTATTCATGAAATGCGTAACCTACTTATTCTACTCCTGATACTTTGATACTTTGATCATGCCTGATTTGGTGTGTCTCCATGAATTTGAGAATGAACTATTTATTTATTTATTTAAGTACAAATATAGATACTGGTTAAACTGATGAAAACTGGCAAGTACACAATTAATTTTTTACTTCATTACGTACGGATAACGTCATTTATGTCTCTGAAATGCAATGTACGTATACCTTTGTCCATTGGCGTCCAGTTGTAGGGAATTGCATTAGGCAATCACAGTGAAGACTAATAAAGTGCCGATCGCTCAAATTGCATAGTGATGATGATTAGTGCTACCATAATACGTGTAAAATGTCTTCCTACATAAGGCTATAAGCATAGATAGATCGGAGGAGCAATTCCAGTTCTAATGACGTTAAATTTTTAAAGTTAGAAATGCATATATTTGTAAATAAATATAAGCATTCACCTTCACATATCATTATGCATACATGCATTTACGCATTATTGACCTAAATCCCGCATATATATATCGCATGTTTCATCAAGTATTCATGCACGCGCTATAAAAGCCAGCATTAGGACACTACATATTGACCAGAGAACGACATGCATTTTGACTTTCCATTCACTTTACATCACTTAACATACTGCTTTCCAGACATTCAGCTATGCAACTGACGCCTCCGCTTTACTTCTCCTTTGCAAATACGCATTCCGTAACAATTCCCTTATGTAAATATGTATGCGCATTTTGCAGGGTTATTTGTCTATTTTTGCCGCATCAATTTACCCCGTTAGTTGCATATTACTTTCAGAGCCATTTCCGTTCTTGCCCACCTATTTCCCGGAGTACGCTAGCGTTTCTGCCTAGTAGTTACGCAAAAAACGAAATTACATAGGAGCATGTGAGGTAAGCAAAATAGGCATTTCCCGTTCACTTTACATGCATCACTCTTCAAATACTCCATTAGAAAGGCGTTTCTTCATTTGCCGATTAACCGAAGGCACTAGTTACTTATCCAAAAACATAGGTCCACTTTAGACCTATTTATGCAGTTGGAAAGTTCGGGAACCTGCTATCAAGGTTACAGTACACTATAGCGCTATAAAAGCTACATGACATTGCTTCTATCGTACATCTGCTCCTGGTTTAGTTATACTATTTACAAATTATTTACTTCCTGTCAATATCCTACGCTACCCTTATACTCCTGGCTGTGCCAATTAATCTTGGCCCGCAAACCCGTTCTCGCTGGATGTGAGGGTCCAGGTCCCAGAATGAATGGGAGCTGGGCTCTAACCAACGCCGGAAACTTTGTTACGGGCCAAGGTGAAATGGGAGTACAGGCATCAGCATGGCCATCGCGTGACTTGGGAATTAATTATTAAGATTTCCATAATAAAACGGAATGTGCTGGCTACGTTTCTAAAGTGGCACGATGATGTAATAGTTTCGGTAAATGGGTTCACCGTAACCATGGTAACATGCTCCAGAAAATTACACGGGGATTAATTGCAGCGAAATTTTGATATTTCACAGGTTTGTTAAAAGGTGAAATATCTTACTTGTCTAATAAGCCTATTTAGGCCTATTTCAGGTATCCTATGCGTGATAATGTGCTTAAAAGTTATAAGAATGTATAAATCAGGCTTACCTCGCATAGCGTGTTGTAATTGTTCGTTGGTGATGAATTCTTATGAAATAGCATTTGCTGCAACGGAGAAATCAGGAAATCCGCAACTTGCAATAAATGAAATCATGAAAAGTATGGAAAGAAATTGGTTGAATGTAGAAGGTTAACCGGTGAAGGAGAGTAAGGATCCATATTATTTTGAAATATTCAATTAAATGGAAGAACTTCTACAATCAGTAAGAGAAGTAAACTGAACTAAATAATGATTGGCATAAATTAGCTGCCGAAAAAGTGACAAGCGTAATGTGAACGCATAATAAGTGTACAGGTGTGTTCTGTATTAAAGTATCTGCAAATTATTGACGCGGAATTCATTTCGAATTATTAATGTGTTGGCCATTCAGTAAGTATATTGTGCAAAGGCGGTACAAACGGAATGTTGAATAGAAATAGCCTGATATATAATGCATAAACGTATGTAAGGGTGTAGCCAATGATGTGAAACTGCAGGTAAAATATAAATTCCAAATATATCAGGCAGCATGTATATATGCATATCGTCGTAATTATATACATATATATAAATATATATATATATATATATATATATATATATATATGAAAACCATGCTAACACATGTACATAGATTTAGACTCATTTTTAATAATGGAATGTACGTCGATGTTTGTGTGACTTATATGGGAAATGTGATAACGCATGCGTCAATCGGTAACTATTGGTATTCCCTATGTAGGGTGACAAATTTCCTTCGTTGAATGTCAGCACTGCTAATCATCATAAAGCATAATAACAGGCCATCTGTATAATTGTTGCTACATGCACTTGCCAACTGCAATATAGCCATGCATACGAACTTCGGATAGGCAACATGCACTGAAGCTTTTCCAAAAGTTCATGCGTAGGTAAGTTAACATTTATACTATGTAAACGGAAATGCGCTCACGCTGTCACAATGGAAGAATGCTGAATAATTTGATGCCCAATAATTTTTAAGGATAAATTATGCCAATTGTTTAACGGAGCGTATTGTCCAAATAGCTTTGCTTGGTGTAGCGCTACACGCATGAACACCGTGTGATAAATCGTTATTGGTCGAAAATGATGCGCTTGCAACACAACGGGTAACTTACCAAAAATACCAGGCATGCACGTATTAATTTCACGGTGGTGATGCTGAATGGAATGAAATTGGTAGAGTTGCGCATGACTAACAACGTCCACAGGAAAGCGAGACGTATGCATTACTGGGACTGTTTTTCTTGGATGCGAGAACAAACATTCGAGCCATATGCGACTGGTGTCTTCTAAGTTGGGAGCGTTCGAAGTGCTCATACCCCGCAAAGCGGCAATACCGAAACATGTTTGCTGGTTTTCGGCTACGGAATAGCAGGTCTACGCTTAAGAACCGGAGGTGTAGTGGAGCGGCAGAGAATGTAGTCCAGGATTACGGACTAGCCAACTGAACTAGCGGCCAAGTGGTGAGACCCATGCAAGCATATGAGTGGGCACTACTGGCTTGTAAGGATGCACCACCAGGCCATAGGACAGAGGGTCGTCCTGTAAAGGGTTGTCGGGTTTTCACGAAGTAATGGAAAAACAAAGGCGGTCTAAGCAGGGGAATGCGAACGTAGTGGCGGGCAGTTGGTATACCTGTATGTCTGCGGAGTAGGCTGTAAAGTACGGAAGCAAGGACGAGAATCGTTAAGCTGAAAATACTCAACTGGAGCAGCACCACTCACCAGTAAACATGGGTGGCACTGCGGTTTAGTAGAGGAATAACAACGTGTAGCATGAGGGCAAGAAGGTAGGCAAGCGGCGCGGTAGACAAGGCACTTCAAACTAAACGTGAATCAGATACTTGCACATTTACATTTTCCTCTATGGTCATTAACTGGAGCATTCATGAATAAGGTACAGGGATGCGGCATATTGCAAGTAGCAAGCGACAGGTGGGTAAGCTGGTGAGCAAGGGGCGCCGGAGATATGATGCTGTATTGTTTGATATACATGCCAACGTGACGGGTGCTTTGTAAGCCTATATAACTGACACGGATGTGGCATTTTTGTCAGCACTCAAGGAGATGCTCCTGGTTGTCTCGCTTGCATGACCACTACACGGAGAATTACTATAGGTCACATAACAGGGACGGCATGCTCGCAAATTACCTAATGTCCAGTTTGGTTTCACCGGCATAAGCCAATGTATGTCCAGCGGAGCAACATTAATACTACTTGTGGCTCTACGGGCCTCCATGAATGGTTGTTACTTAGTCCAAATACGTTCCAAGACACTGCCATCAATATTACAACGCGAGAAGCTTAAAATATTGGCTCCACACGCCTTTAAGACGTATTCGTATTTATCCTAAATTTGTCCCATAGCACCTGTTTTATTATGGCAACTAGCGTAGTGGATATTGTTGCCTCCACCGACGTTCGCGACCGGTTGTTATTGAGCCCATGTTGGCGGCACAGCAGTGTCATCAGTACCGCCGCTAACAAAACGTACTTTGGGCTGCACACGCCTCCGTGAACGTTGGTTACTGTGCCCATGTAAGTGCTTTGGCAGTTGCCACAACCTCGCTACTATGGAAGTTGCAACTGTTGCCTTCGCCTGCCTTCCTGACGGGCCTATGTAGGTCCTAAGCCAGCCGCATCAAACTAGCCACGGGCAAAGTAGCCACTACGGCGTTCTTCCACCAGGAATATTCATTAAGGGCATATGATCCCACAGCGGACGTCATTATCGATACGAGCGAAGCCACTGACTTGGCCTAAACGGGTGCTTCAAGAAACATGCATGGAATGGGTTTTAGCAGTGTCATTGATACAAGGTTACGCGGGTCACCTGGAAGCTTATGTTTTGGGACATGAAATGCAAATGCTAGACATTCCTTTGCGCTGCATAATCACTGAAATATGGCATCAAATGCGACACTTCTGTACCGATTCCAAATATTCACCTTAACATGGAGAGCGTTTTCTGCGCTCTTAACTCACGACGCGCAAGAGCTGAGGAACCGTTTATTACAAATTGTGACACCAACACACAGGAAAACAATATACATAGATGCAACGCAAAGTGCTCTTACAGATCCAAGGGGTACGAAATTGTGCACATCCAGGCAGTCAGGGTGGATTATTTAGAACATATACGTTCAGGAAATAATTATCTGGAACTTATAAAGGCCGTTGGATTTTGTGTGAAACACATAAGCGCGTAGCATGGCCGGGATATCTAGCATGCTGTGACGAGGGTGCATATGTGCGAATGCAAGATAGAACAGGGAAAAAGACCACGATTGCAAACTTCGTGGTCAGACAATCTCCCCTGAAGTTGCCATCTAAAATGAGGTGGTGTCCATTACTACCACACCTCAATGCGGCTACCCACTAGTTTGCGAACAGGCGATAGATATACTTCACACAAATAGACGTAGACTGCGTGAAGGTGCTTGGCGGAGGTGAGGCATGATTACTGCAATGGTGTATGCAATGTGATGGTGGTCACCCATGTGGGTCAACTACAGGGGTGTCAGAAAGACATGGTAAAGCGTCACATGATAAGCGATGTTCGAAGGACTTGGATAATCGAAGTAAAGGAGCGTAATGCAGTAATGGCTTATGACGTTCAAACCATTCACAAATGTTCCCAAACTTGCGGGTAAGCGTGCAACTCACTCGTAACGCACAAAGCTTGGACATTGAGAAATGGTTTGTACCAAGTAAAAAGAAGAGCATCATGCACTCCGAGACAGGATTGCGCCACCAAACAAGGAATGCGGGCGACGCATGTCTACTGGCGGTCTAAAAGCTATGTGAATATATGCTGTGTAGTTACCTGCGGTGATGCGGACAATATGCGCATTAGATCACCGTACTTAGATACTATTTGTCATCCGAATAGCATCTGGATTTGCATCGCAATCAGTGAACAGATGCTTGCAGTCTGACTGGCCGAATCGTTCAAAGCTTTGAAGTCGTGCAGGGCTATTCCGTGTCTGTTTGTCATCCATGCCTACACCCCACAAACTATAGGACTGTAGGCCGTTACGCCGAATTTGGCCTCGGATGGTGACGCTCAGCTGCCCGCTTGGGAAGCCATGGATATGGACCCCGTGAAGTCGATTATTCGCCATACGACTAACAGTGCACTTAAGCTACTGCTAAGCGCGGTCGCTAGCACCGAGTGGTCAGGCTAGGTTCCAAGGAGGATATACGCGTCCGCCAAACGAGCGTACTGTTTCTTGCATGGGCAAAGGCATAAGAGTCTCCGGGTACATTGCCTTCCAAGTTGCATACTATGTCCATGACGAAGTCAATGCATTTAGCAAAGGTACAAAATTGACGGGTTTCGTCCCATAAAAACTCCGGTGGTTTGATCAAAGAACTGACGCAGGGAAGCATGCAAGGCTAGATCGAAAAGCTCAGTAGCAAAACAATTTGAAACAGCATCGATGTAGAAAATCTGCCAGTCCAGATGGGGGCGATTAAAGTTCCTCTTCACTAAACACCCAGTGGTCGAATGATTACGGATAACATCAGCTAGACCACCGTCAGCCCTGTCGGGGTTTCCATTAAGCAATACAACTTTAAGTTGCACTGAGGAAATATAAAAAGAACCTGCGAGTGCGGTGCAGGCCAACCTTCGAGGGTGCAAAGCAGAGCCCGAAGTGGCGGACAGCCAGTGCTAATCTGTCAAGTCCCGCTTGACACGTTTATGAGCCGTCAAAAATTAGGGACAATATCGTCAACATACTCCAAGTCAAGAAACCGTTCTCCTGGGAGCGGATCCACACCTTCGAATTCGTGTCCTATGAACGCGATTTCCATGTCTTCGTCAATAACGAAGTTGAAGGGGAAAGGTGACATCGGACATTCTTCTCACATTGCTAGAGATATTATGCGGACGACGGCAGCTTGACGTGAGGCCGTACTCTGTCCGAGCTACGCGCGTATAGTGATCGGAAAATACTTACATATTTCACAGCTACACCACTCCTGAGTAGACAGTCCTAAAGTGCATGTCTATCTATCGAATCGAATGCTCCTTTGATATCGAGGAATACGACAACGGTGGGCCGCCAATATATTTGACGGTGCTCCAACAACTGACGCAAAGTAAAGATGTGGTCAATGCAGTCACGACCTCGACGAAAGCCGGCTTGCTCTTCCCGGATATGGGATTGCACAAGAGCCAGTGGTTTTGTGATGGATGATAGAGGCAAGCAAGTTGGAGGTGATGGAGAGCAGGCTGTTTCCTCTGTGGTTGCTGCATTCCAATCGTGAGTTGCTTGAAAATTGGGACTATGACGAAGCGGCACTAGTCGGTTGTTACAGTGTCGTTCCCCATAGTTTTACTAGTAACCCCCATAAAACAGCCACATAAGCAGGTTCCCCGAATTGCTGAAGGGCTGGAAGAAGGTCATCTGGTCCCGCGGCTTTATTTATCTTCAATAGTGAGATCTCCCGTTCGAGTAATCTACAATACTGACTGATTATATTGCCTTTTAAATTGCTCAACCTAACGCTACAAGCGGTTTGACAAGTTGTGGATAGGCCATCCAATCACGTCAAGTATAGTTGCACTAACACCAACTCTCCTGCTGCCCGTTTCCCGTACCATCCGGAATAAGTTACAATGGTTGCCAAGGGCAGCGGCCATGTTCATTTCTGATGCACGATGGGACCACCAGGATTCAAGTTCTCTGTTCAGGCTAGCACGGAGTTTTTCCCGGAGCTTATTGCACGTTTCATGGTGTTTGCTTCCAGTCTGAATATGCCGGCGAGCATCGATAAGTTCCAGAGACGGCTCGCGTGACAGCCTACTTTGATAGGCATTCCTCACAGTTGGTTCCGCCAGTTGGCTAGTGTCAATGCGCTCACAACGTCGACTTGGGCGTCCACCAAACTGCACGCACAGGTCATCATATACAAGTGCGTGGTCGGCGTCCACACGTGCTCCAAATTGAGTGACAGCTCTGGACGCAGTCTCTCCATTGGTAAAGTATCGCAAGGTGATCGCGTCGCCTCCATAGCTGGTTCGTGGCTGGTGGGCGCCGTTACCCTCTAGCGAGTGCTGTGTCAGCAATTTGTGTTCACAAGAAATAAGCAAGCATCTTGGCACAAATGAAGTAACCGAGAACTGTTATCTTTATGGGAGCCTACGCCATGTTGACGGCCCAGATGCAGCTCAGCAGTGGATAATTTTCTAACTTGAGCGTTCAGATCCCCAGTCAGCACTACAGTGTCCGCGCTTCTTCTGTGTCGGAGGAGCTCGTTCACGTAACGATAGAAGTCGGCTTTTACCGAATCACCGCTAGAATTTATGGGTGCATAGACAGCGATAACGAATAGACATCTTTTAGTCCCGCGCGACTTCGAAGCTTCGAACGAGCCCGCCAATCAGACCGTACACAACTAGCTACTGCTTTGACTCCAGTCAACCAGAGCAGCTTCAGAGCGGGGAACTCAGGGCAATACCAACACCGGCTTCGCCGGAGCTCGAGGCTGTATCGACACCGGATAGATGCAATGAGAAATTGCTGCTGGTGTCACCTGAAAATAACACTACAATTAGTGTACGAGTCTCAGCGACGCGAAGTACTTATCGAACGTTCTTTTGACGTTTTGGTTTCGGATTAGCGTCCGATTTTTTAGACTCGGACATTGTAAACGAATCTACCTTGGATGATGCAGCGGCGGTAAACATGGAGGGGATGAGGATAGGGCACTTGACGGACCTCCTACATCTGCCTTGGGTTTTGCACATTTTAACTATCCCCTTGCCTTTGACAAGGGCGGAAGCCAGATATTCACCCTGGCTAACAGACGAATCAAACACGGTAGCTGAGGGTTCGTTGCCTACCTTGTTGTTACTAACTTGTGTACTGATAGTAAACTGTGAGCAAACAGACGACGTGTTCAGTAAACCGTATCTTCCACCGCCTGCTGACAAAGACCTAGGCATTCCACATACTTGACAAAGCAAGCAAATTTTCTGTCCAGCGAACACAGCGGACATCAGGCTTTCCAGAGACATCGGACTGCTAGTTACAGACCTGTATTGCTCAGTGCTACGCACACAACAGTAAATACAACTAGGCGGTATGCTCTCGCTACTAGCCATAAGTGCATACTGCATCAGATGCAAAATAGCACAGTCCACATGGAACCAACGGCAACAAATAGCGCATTACAAACCCCCAGTTGAGTCTGTAACCGCTTTGCGAGATTCTGCTTTGCCATATATAGCAAAACAATTGTCGCAAGGAGGACACAAAAGGTTAGCGCTGCACTCACAACCATCTCGACAGAAGAGTTAGCAAATCGAATACATGTAAGAGATAAGCAACAATTGTGAACCGGTTTACAGTGACCAGGTATGCAATCGACCAAAGAACCAGTCGGAAATACCAAGTGTCATAAGTATATATTGAAATGGAATCACCAATACGTAACGGCTGAAACAAACTCAACGTGAACTCCAAGCATGTGACGTGAGGTTCTTTGCAAAACAGCAGAGGCACCACAACCAAGAACCCGAGATCAGGCAGCCAAGTTCCACCGAAATGAGCAACTCACAAGAAATCAAAGTAAATGCGCCGTTTGCAAATGATTAAGGGCGCGCAAGCAGCGATTTGCAGGTTAACGTCCAGTAGTCAAAAGACGATTAAGTATCCAAGGCTTCAGAGACCACAGAGTCAGGACAGAGGATCCATGGACAAAGTAGGCTTTAGCTAAACCAGCGTCTTCTTTCGTGCGCCAGTAAGCAAGAAGAGTTCCCAGCACATCGACATGCTAATCGAATCTTGCGTATGCGCCGCAAAAATGAATAGCAATAAGGTCACTGCATTTCCATGTATTTGCATACGTTTCTTGCGTGTGCTTAGATGCTGAGATGCGTATGCACAAAAAACGGGGAACATAACCAATCGCATTTCTTTCAGGCCTCGTTTGCAGTCCTTCATTGTTTGCGGGAAAGACACCAAAATTAAGCTTTTAACGATGCTTTTTCCACGTGGCTCAGCGACAGGACGATGGAAGTGTTTGATTGTAGGTCAAAATACCCTCATCTTGATGACAGCGATCCTAAAACTGCTGGAACAAAGTTCCTTGTTCACCCTGCACGTAAAAAAGACGATTATAATTCAATTTTGTGGGCAAAATTAGTCACCAATTGCCGCTTGTAGAATTACGTAGCAGTCGTTAGTTAAGCTTAATTAACTTCATATCATCATGCAGACGTATTTGCTATGTGCATCTTCCATTTAAACATTTTCAGCTTTACACTGAACATAACCAACTTGTAGCCTAGCGTACCATACAACCCGCACCAGCTTATGGTTAGAATTCCGGTCCGGGAATTATGTATGTACTTAAGTACGAGTCCATTCACCTATTCGTAAAAGTTTCTATTTACATCATTATTATTTATGTAGGACCACGGTTGCTTAAGTACAATTTATTCTGCTTACTGCCCTTCATTCTCCCAGCCCAGACCTGCGTTTGGATAAATGTTGTCGGCTCGCGGTTAAACAGCCATTGATGTAGTAACACCGACCGTCACCACTTCTGGCTTATCCGTCAATGCCATAACGTACAATGAACACTTGGACCGTCCCCCTTCTGCTTGAACCACCTGCCATGATATCACAAACGGTACTTGCCTTGACGCTTTGTCTCAAGTTTTGGGTAACGCGGTACTCATCCCTCTTTGCCAAAAATTGCAATTCTAGTTGCATAATTACACAGCTGGAATACAGAATCTAATGTGTCAAGAGCAATAAGTTACAAAATAACTACAACAACAGATTTTTTAAACCTATCTTAAGTCAGGACTTCCGAACATCTTCCAGGATGTTGAAACCAAACAGGTTAATCTTTTTTGGACATGTTCACTGCGAGCCTAACTAAATGTAATACGTTTGCTTAAATACCCCAAGTCGCATTCGGAAGGTCTGATCACAAAACCCATACTCGAATATATGCATTTGCAAAAGAGGGCTACAGCGGGCAGTCACCCTTTAAAGTGGATTACTTGGCCGCCTCGTTGCTCCTTATAGTACAACCATATATCTTCAGCCAAATATTGATCTGCGCGTAAAGGATACTAATAAGATCTGCTGCTTAGTTGCACTGTGCGGCGTCGCAGAACGAAACAGTAATGGCCAACTGTAGTCCTGTTTTCGTGTCCTTTGCAACGTCCGTAGGATTGGGACCAATGTTGCCGTGTTGGGCCAGAAGAAAACCTGAAATTTTCATAACACGGCCAATATGGTAACTCAACCAGACAACCTGTGCACGGCACTTCTAAAATGGCACCCGGTATTGTGCACCGCCCAGCAGGCACTCATTAACGCTTCCACACACATTAGACTTTCTGAGCACAATATGAAAGCGCTTGCAAAATATGCAAGGAAACAGTTGCGTAGCAATGCACTGTAGCAGCTGGGATATTCCCCGGCTTGTCTGTGTAAAATACTAGACAAATTATTATTTCATTGTAAACTTATGCGGACGGTTGGGTTGTTAAAATGGTTGGTTGAGTTGCTCATCGCCATTTTTGCAAAACGACCGCTTCCGTAACAATGTGTGACTGCATCATGTGCCGTGCTTTTCACGTTTCCCTAGCCAGCGTATCAAATTTGTCGTTTTATTCAGTTAGGCAATAGGGAACCACTTGATGTACAAATACATGTTTCCCTGCAACCCGATCTGTCTTTTGAAATCGCTCTCCATGCTCGTGCCAAGCGCCACACGCTAAATGGGTTACCGCAACTCCGGAAGAAACTCAGTGCCGGATATTCCGAATTTTTCTCCAGTGATCTCGTTCCGTTTAGTTTTGTATATTTTTCCGGTTTATTTTTGCATACTAGAAATGTTTCAGTATCCGCGTTTTAAACCAAGTTTCCCGCAGACCATAAGGTAGCGTCTCCAACAACTGCAGTCTGCTAATCTACAGGCAGTTTCATATCTACAGAACTACTACAGACTATGCTAAAACCAGCATGCTTCTGTCAAATGGGCTCAGAAAGATATCCATGCAGGTTCAAAAGTGTTCATTTTTTAGACAGGAAACCGCTATGAGGCTCTCAAGAAGGCTATCATTAAGCATGTCATGCCCACTGAGAAAGCCCGTCTGCAGCAATTTTCCAAAGATCTCCAATTGGGTGACTAACTGCCCTTAAATCTGCTTTGTGAGATGCAATAGCTCCTGCGTTCATTAAAAATGGACAATACCCAGCTCCTTGAAATCTGGCTACAGTGACCACCAAAAAACGCACAAGCGATACTCGCCATCTTAAGATGCGTATCGCTCAACCAACTAGCTACTTTAGCAGATAACGGCGACCAACGATCACAACTACAAGCCGACGTCAGCCAGTTTAACGCCGTAACGTACCAGGGCACTTCTAGAACTGGCTTCCAGTCAACTACTGAAGCCCTGCAAACACAGGTTGCGACACTTAGCCGCCAAGTTCAAGAGCTAATCATGAGCTCTAGTCGCTACAGCCGATCGAATTTCTAGTCGCGGTGCTCAAAGTCCAAAAAAGACAAGCTCGCGTTTGGTACCATCAACACTTCGGCACCGCAGCTCATATGTAAAGTCTTGCACTTTCGCCGAGAGGCAGGAAAACTTCTCTGCCGCCCCGTAACGGCGACGGACTCGACTAGCAGTCAACAAGGTCGCCTCATCCGCGGTATGGATTTAACTTCGACGCAGAGTTCCTAGACAATAACAAAGCCGAATTTAGCGCTTCACTCCGTAGCACAGAAGCGGTGGCTTCAAGCACCGCGACCAAGATGTGTGCCACCAATAGCTCACCAATCGCAACTTTCGGCGGAAAGCTGCTACCACTCAACCTTGGGATCCTACGAAATTTCGCCGACCTTTTCTAATGGCAGTCATGCCTTTCTCTATCAGAGGCATATATTTTCTTCCACACTTGGAACGTACCATGGACGCTTTAAGGATGATTACCGACCCTCGGACACAGCGCAGTAATACCGGGACCGGAGCCAACATGCCCGTTATCACTCAAGCGCTTGTCCCGACTTAAGCTTTAAAGCATTTTATAGGCCTGATGCAGACGTTGAGCGCGTCACGGTCATATTACACTATCTAGCCTGTGGAGCCGCATTGTGCGCGCTAGTGCGTGAGTGTACATCTCCCGACAAACCAGTGACGCTTATTGATTGGTTCAAAAGAGTGTGCTTAGCTAAAACATGTGGACTGCAAAAACTAAACAGTTGATGTCTACCC
Organism: Dicrocoelium dendriticum; assembly: GCA_944474145.2. NCBI lineage: Eukaryota > Metazoa > Platyhelminthes > Trematoda > Plagiorchiida > Dicrocoeliidae > Dicrocoelium > Dicrocoelium dendriticum. Next base: position 138,985,878 of record OX104066.1, on the reverse strand, counting down.
AGTGTGGACTGCCGATGTACCATTGCCCTTACTGCTACTAAACTTCCATTTACGATACTGTTGTTCTGATTTCGGTTGAGTGTAACAGTTTGGCGACGGAGGTTATTCTGATTGCTCATGGCAAATTCAATAATGGCACCCCAACCCTTTTGGAATTCTTCTACTGAAAGGCCTACTGCGCAACAATGGTTGCAGTGGAAAACTACATTTACTAACTACGTTGATTTGCTTTTGCTCCTTGGCGGAAATTGCTTGATTGATGATGCAGCGAAAATTAGATTACTACGCCACCATCTCGGCATCGAGGGCCAACGACATTTCGACAGTTTACAATTACATACGAAGCGAGACCCAAAAACTGTGTTCTATTCCCTGGACCGAATATGGGGGAAAGCCCCATGTGTTTACTGCTCGGTATAAATTCAGCACCATGCGACAACATCCAAATGAGACTGTAAATGAGTTTATCTCTCGTCTCCTTACTGCTCTCCCTGACTGCGCCTATGATCAGATCCTTACAGCCCAGTTCGAAGGAGCGATGCTGTTGCAGGCATTAATCGTGGGTGTTTTCGATGAGAAGGCAAAAGAACGTCTGCTCTCTGAAGATGAAACGCTACTGACGTGGGAAAAAGCATGTGATATAGTCCGACAGCGTGCCAACCTCGTCCAGGAACTAGCCACATTTCCCTCTTCAAATCAATCAATCTCACATGACGTAAACAAGGTCTACCAGACTAACCGTGGACATGCCTTACCTCGCCCCGTACAGCGCAAGGAATTCCGTTGTTACCGTTGCGGGGAGAATCACTTGTCCCCGACTGACTGTCCGCACATTCATTCATTATGCAGATTTTGTGGAAAAATGGGTCATATTCAGAAAGTGTGTCTCTCCAAGCGGAAATCACTCGTCCAGGAACAATCTAAGGCTACAAACCGCATTACCGATGCATTGCACCAGAATTGGATTAACACCACAACCGTTTTTAATCCCACCATTACAGCAGAAAAACCGTTTGTCGTATCCGTCCAAGTGAACGAACAACCGGTAGAGTTTGAAATTGATACCGGTTCCGCAGTCACTTTGATCCGACCAGACGCCTTATCCCAACTTCCAAAGCTGTGTCCATCGAACATACAGTTGCGATCTTACACTGGACAGATGGTGAATGTGCTTGGTACCTTCAATGCACGCATTTCTTACCGTAATTCAACGAGTCATATGTGTGTGTACGTTTCTGGAGGACCGGGTCCAAACATCCTGGGCCGCGATGGAATTAAACGCTTTCCTGGCATAATGTCGAACGTCAACCTGGTGAAAGACAATCCGCAGTTATCCGAGATTTTGCAGAAGCATGCAGTCTTATTTGATCAGTCGAGATCAGGACTTTTAAAGAATTACAGTGCACATCTGGTATTGAAACCACAAACAAAACCGCGGTTCTGGAAAGCTCGAACTGTTCCCTATGCCCTCCGTGATAAGGTCGAAAGTGAACTTCGCCGACTTCAGTCGGAAGGTACCGTTGAACCCGTCCAGTATTCAGACTGAGCAGCCTCCATTGTGCCAGTATTGAAGAGCGATGGTACGATAAGAATCTGCGGGGATTACAAGGTTACGATAAACCAAGCGTTAGAATTAGACCGATATCCGCTACCAAAGATTGAATACATTTACGCTTCCCTTTCCTGTGGTGATCTATTTACAAAACTAGATTTGAGTCATGCCTACCAACAAATTGAACTTGATGAGGAATCACGTGCGTACACCACCATTAGTACTCATCTCGGATTATTCCGCTATATACGCATGCCTTTTGGAATAAGCTCGGCTCCATCTATTTTTCAACGTATTCTTAACTCACTCGTGAAAGATATACCAAACACATGTTCGTACCTAGATGACATTTTAATTGCTGGACGAACTACCGCCGAGCACTTACATACATTGGACGTCGTCCTGAAGCGAGTATCGGATGCCGGTTTGGTTCTAAAAAGAGAAAAGTGTGTTCCTTGTTCCGAGTGTACAGTATCTGGGCTATCGGTTGTCACGTGAAGGATTGTGCCCACTGGAAGAAAAGACAAAGGCGTTACTTGAGGCGGCAGCACCCAAAAAGGTTCATGAATTGCGGTCGTTTCTCGGTGTTGTCACTCAGTTTTCCAGGTTTTTACCATCGGCAGCAACTCATCTGCATCCGCTTCACCAGCTGTTACGTAAAAACCAAAGCTGTAATTGGAACAATACTCATGAAAACGCATTCAAAGCGGTCAAGAAGCTCTTAGCATGTACAGATGTTCTTGTGCATTATGATCCGCAGAAGCCCGTTGTTCTTTCTTGTGACGCCTCACCTTACAGCCTCGGAGCTGTTTTAATGCACGAATTACCGAATGGCTCTCAACGTCCCATTGTTTATGCTTCAAGAACCCTGACACCAGCAGAACGGAACTACTCCCAACTTGATCGAGAGGCAGCCGCTGTCATCTTCGGCACCACTCGATTTCACCAATATTTACTCGGGCGACCTTTCGTGATCCATACGGATCATAAACCTTTTGTTTTCCTCCTCGGCCACGAGAAAGGTATTCAACAAATGGCTTCACCTAGAATGGTACGTTGGTCGCTTATTCTTTCTGCGTATGCATACGAAATTCAGTACGTTCCAGGCAAACAGAATACCACCGCTGATGTTCTTAGCCGGCTTCCCTTACCAGAGACACCATCGAAAGAATTTATCCCACAAGAGCTCGTAAACCTGGTCCAGCATTTTAATGATTCCTTGGTCACATGTACAGACATACGTCAGGAAACTGACAGAGACCCTGTTCTATCGCTGGTCAAACGCTATGTCCAAGTTGGGTGGCCGGACAACACCCCCAAAGAACTCATGCCCTTCCGTAACAGGATGTCTGAACTCAGCCTCCAGAATGGATGGTTGCTGTGGGGCGCACGAGTTATTGTTCCCAAGAAATTTCGGTCACGTATCCTTGACGAACTACATGATGCGCATCCAGGTGTCGCAAAGACGAAGTCGTTAGCTCGATTTTATGTGTGGTGGCCTGAATTGGACCGTGATATTGTGGCGATGCCCATTCTAAATGGATTGATGCCCATATTCTTGTTTCAGCAAATTCGGCTGGTACTATAGAGAAACTACGCACATCGTTCGCAACATTTGGCCTTCCCGAGACATTAGTATCTGACAATGGACCAGCCTTCGCCAGTGTTGAGTTTTCTACCTTCCTCAACTCCAACGGCATTAAACACCCTATCATCCTTCTTCCAATGAGTTGGCGGAGAGAGCCGTACAAACAGTGAAGAAACTGCTACTAAAACAACCGAATGCCCCGCTGCGTGTGCGTTTGGATCGTTCCTTGTTCGCATATTGAAACATGTCAAACGAGACCACAGGCAGAAGCCCCGCTGAGTTAATGTCTGGTCGTCGACTGCGTTCACGATTGGATTTATTGCATGGATCTATTGAGCCACAAGTTTCGGAAAAACAACAACGAGTGAAAGAGCGTTTTGATACTTGTAGCAGAGACAAGCATGTGACAGACACAGATCCCATCTACATCCGCTTACCTACAGGCTCGGGGTGGGAGCCAGCCGTCGTTAAAACAACTAACGGACAGATAATAGAAGCAGAGACTGAGGATGGCAGGATCGTTCGACGACATTTAGATCACGTGCGACCGAGATTGTCCGACACAGAAACAGTTGCCGAGACAGAGCAGCCGGCTCAAGCATCAAACGACATGCACGCGCGTGACGCTGAACCGATAGTTGAGTCACAATTGCGGCGCTCTGAGCGCCGACGCCGACCGGTCGATCGTTTCCAGGCTGGATAGCTCCAACTAAAGGTGGGAAAAGTGATGCAGACGTTGAGCGCGTCAAGGTCATGTTACACTATCTAGCCTGTGGAGCCGCATTGTGCGCGCTAGTGCGCGAGTGTACATCTCCCTACAAACCAGTGACGCTTATTGATTGGTTCAAAAGAGTGTGCTTAGCTAAAACATGTGCACTGCAAAAACTAAACAGTTGATGTCTACCCAGTGTGGACTGCCGATGTACCATTGCCCTTACTGCTACTAAACTTCCATTTACGATACTGTTGTTCTGATTTCGGTTGAGTGTAACAAGGCCATTTCAGTAACCATCCTTTATTCTTCCGCGTACCAAAAGCTTTGCCTCCGGTGACATTAACTGTTATGCAATCTAACCACGCTAAGGGTCTACTTGTTACTTTCTGCACTCGCAGGCTAGCCCTAGACAGGCTCAAACTGGCTAAGGCGAAATTCAAACATATGCTCATACTGGACATTACCCGTCCGTCCATAAAACATGGACACCACCAGTACACCTGGTACCCAAGACATCCGATGACTGGCGTCCACGTAGTGACTACAGGGCACTCAACAGACTAACCGTACTAGAAAAATACGCCATTCCTAACATGCACGACTTAATATTAGCTCTAACTGGTAAGTCAATATTTAGCAAAATCGACCTAGTTCGAGCCTATCATCAGGTACCGGTGGCGCCAGTGGACATTCATAAAACAGCGGTCGTCAATCCGTTTGGCCCTCTGAATACTTCAGAATGCCTTTCAGCCTCAGCAACGCTGCTCAAACTTTTCAGCATTTCATTCATGAGGTAACACGAGGCCTTGAAGGTGTGTATCCTTAGTAAGACGACATTCTCAGAGCCGGCACTTCAGACGACAAACGTAAATACCACTTAGATGCTCTCTTTTGTCGGTTGCCTAAACATTAGCACACCGTTAACTCCGAAAAATGCGAGATTGGCCAAAACTTCATCGACCTCTTTGGCAACCGGATATCCGACTCTGGCATTGGAGCCGGGTCATACGAAAGTTAGGCACTGAAGGACTATGCTGCTCCTAGTTCCCTCAAATGACTACGCAGCTTTCTTGGTCTGGTGCACCAGTGCCAAAGTTGTACCCCACACCGCTCAAGCATTGTGCATCCTATAACCGACTTGTTCCGAGGTAAGCAAGACTCTTTTCTCTTTCCAGACGACGCCAGACTATCGTTTATAAAGCTCAAAGACATTGTCTCCAACATAACACTTCACGCTCACCCAAGCTCAACCGCGACACTTCCCCTACGAAAGACACCTCAAACACCGTCACCGGTGCAGTTCTGTAGCAAATCCTTGACCATCGGTGGATACCTCTAGGTATTTTCTAGAAACATTTGCGATCTGCCGAATCGTGTTCCAGCAGCCTCGGTAGGGAGCCATTAGCTATCTACCTAGGTTTCCAACACTTCCGCCATATTTCAAATGTCGACACTTTACCGTCTTCACTGCTCACAAGCCGTTGCGCTACGCAGTTAATAGTGCAAGCGACTAGCATTCTTCGCGAGAAACTAGACACATACAAGGATTTTACTTCACGACAAACGTTCGACATGTCTCAGGTGCTCTCAATCCCGTCGCAGACGGTCTTCCACGTGTCCATCAGATCATTTTACCCCCTTGGTCCAACATCGACCCAGCCGCCGCTACTGCCGACCAACAAGCAGATTCCAAACTTGACAAGCTTAGAAGCAACACCTTGCAGAAACTAAGGGAAGTTCTACTTGCTTCACCTTATTGGACCATTCTTATAGACGTTTCCCAAACTACTTCCTGACCCGTAGTTCCTACATAGATGCGCCGAATTTTCAACGCTTTATACAACTCAATTCATCCCGGCATACGTGCTTCGCAAAAGCTGGTACCCGAACGCTTCGTATGGCCAAGCGTCAACCGTGATATCCGCCTTTGTGTTTGCGCGTGCTTAGGGTGTCAGCGCGCCAAGGTTTGGTTGGAGGCATCCGGTTTCGGATTTGCCTGTCACTGTGACCAGCCACAGGATGCCTGCGCATACAAAAAGGACCAGAGTTGGCTTGCGCTGCACCACCCACAGTTCTAAACACACACCCCATATCCGGTGTAAACCCGAAGGAATATGACCGGGAGGCATGTGGATTGGAGCCACGTTTCATCAACGGAGCCGGCCCACACTCCTTCACTAACAAACACAAGCACGCTGTATTTGGGAATCAAGCACACACAAGGCGGTGGTTCGGTCGTAGTCCACTCCACACTGAGTGCTTGGAAGCACTCTTTGATCCTAACATGGCCACAACGACCGTGCACCACGTTCTCTTCAAAAACGACCAACTGTCTCCTAGCGCAAGTATGGACTAGGTAGTGGGCAATAGACAGGCTGGCACATTGTCAACGTACACATCAAGCACAGCCACACCGGAGATATCAAGCAACAGCCAATCAATTGAAACAACAAATTAAATAAATCGTATAATACATACAGGTACGGCGGCATAACTGTTCATTAAATGGGCTTATAAAAAAATTGATTACGAAGAAATCCGCGATAAGTTTAAGAGGTCAAAACCCAGATTTTTAAGGAAAGGCGACAACTGCGAAAGGGTTAACGAAATTAAATACAGTTATGCTCAGTAACGTGTGCAAGGTTATAGAAGATAATACAGGTAGAGATTAATATCAGAAAGAAAAGCATTAGGATAAATTTGGAAACACACCACCTGAAATAAAGACTTAGCATGTAAGCATGCGGTTAGTTAGTCGAATGCAGCGTACCTACCACCGCTGCGCCGGTTCTGCCTCAGTTCTCTGCAGGAACCGTCCTCGCTTTGGTAGTGGTCCGGAGTGGCCTAGCTCAGGGCTCAATAAGCATGCATGACTCAAGCACTCGCAAACGCATGTGCTACAGCACCATGCGCTCGATGTTGATGACGTACAGCTCATCGATGGTTGCTGCTTCCGCACTTGCCGCTTCTCTGCAGTATGTGGTCTTCCTCTCGACCTTCGGCAACCGCCTTCATGATAAGATCGCGCCATGCACGCCGATCAAGCGCTTTCGATTGTCGTAATCTGCGATCAAGATAAGAGCGTAAGAGGCCCACTTTAATCATGTTCTGTTAACATAAGTTTTGTTTCTCCACATGCAGCTTCCAAAAACGCAGTGGACCATATAATAGTTGGCTCGGTATCCGCGTCGAATCCACACGGCTCACTTGACCAAGCCGCCTCAGTTGTCTCAGCAAAAGTATGCAACCTAAAGCATACATTCCTCTTCGACTCAACCCTTCCGCGTCCGTAACTCTGTCGCCCCATCCGATGCGCAGAAACCGTCGCAAACACTGTTGATGGAACCGCTCGAGATATCGCACATTCTGCAGATGCGTCGTCCACTTTTCATTGCCATATAGAAGAACGGACAGCATCATGTATTTGTACACCAACATCTTCTTTCCAATGATAAGCTAATGGTTGTTACCCACTCATTACTCTAGCTTCCTGAATGCCGCCGCTGCCTTCGAGACGCGGATGCGCAGCTCACTGTGTAGCTGCTGGTCAGTCGACATCACACTCCCAAGGTAGCAAAAGCGGAAGGGGTTTTTCAATACTTCAGCACTAATGCTGATTCGCGGCAATGTTGAAGATTGCACTTCCGGTGAAAGCTGAAAGAGACAGACAGTTTTGCTTGGTTAGATAATGAGCCCGGAATTGACCGTTGTCGAGGCCAGAGCACTAGTCATGTGCTGTAACTCATCCGCGCTGTGTGCAAAAAATGCGTAGTCGTCAGCAAACAGCAACCTACTGATAGTTATCTCATAGACTAAAGTTCTCGCACTGCAAAGAGGAAAGTTAAGCAACCCACCATCAATACGGTGCTCCACACAAACACCGTAAGCACAAGCGGCATCAAATGCACAAGACATAATTGAATGGAGATAGATATTAAACAGGGCACGAGCTAAGACACGGCCTTGGTTCACACCAGTGACCACGGCAGCGTCAGATGTGGTGTCTCAACTCAGCCGCACCATCACCCGCAAATAAGCTTACAAACTTACTCAGGAAAAAAGGTTAACCAACGCCAGCCACAATGCCTTGAAGTTTACCGTGTCAATCGCCTTGCTGAAATCAACAAAAAGCGTCTAAAGCAGCTGGTGTTGTTCTGTGCACTTTTCCTGCAATTGACGAGCCGCAAACACCATATCTATAGTGCTGCGACTCTAATGGAATCCACAATGCTTTCCCGTTACCCTCGGTTTCATAACCTGACTGACGAGGGGTCGAGCAGGAGTCGGGTAATCACCCTGCCAACAAAACTCAAAAAGTTGATACCACGATAATACATGCAACATTGCTTGCTTTTGCCCCTGTGCAATGGTAGCACAATGGCATCCAGCAGCTTAACTGGTACCTCCTCAATCCATATGCGTTGCACCTAGTGGTGCAATGCGGTCACCAAAGTGGGTACGCCGTGTTTCAATACTTCAGGCGGGATCCCGTCGGCGCCTGCACGCTTGCCGTTTCGCAGCTGAGTAAGGGCTCTCAGCGTCTCATCCAATGTCGGCGTGTCTTCCAGGCTCGCCTTCACGTCGTGCTATCTCAGGCCGTTCAATGTAGGCCATTCGGTCGCTGAACGGTTATTAAAGAGCCAGGCAAAGTGATTTCGTCAAATCGGCCGTATGATTGCAGTCTGGGTGCAAGTAGCGCCTGAACTACAAACTATCATCGTCCTCAGAGGCTCCAATCTCGGTCCATACACCGCCTTCAAGCAGTCAAAGAATTCCTCGTAATGAAAGCGCTCGTCGTGCCATTCCATCTGCTTTTCCCTCTCCGTCCACCATGCATTTTGGTACGACGCAACTCTTGGGTTAATAGCAGTTGAAGTTTGCGGAACTGACTATTATTCCCAAGTCACTCGGGTCTGCCACATATGCAGCAAATACTGCATCCTTCTCCGACACCAATGCGTTAATCGTCGCGCTGTTCTCATTGAACCAATCAAGCCGCTTGTAGTTTGCGCGCCCGATGGTCTCCTCTGCAGTAGCTGTCAGCTGGTCGCGAAGGTGACGCCACAGATCGCACGCTGTGGCCATGCCGTCCACATCAGTCAGGCGTGCAGCCATCGCCTTCTCCAGCTCAATACGTTTTGCCACAATACCGAGGGAGAGAATGTTAAATTTACGCCGTTTAGCGACGGCAGTGAAATACATAGATTTACGAAAATATATCTACAATTTGGTCCGCACCAATTTATGCTCAGTGCCACACTCAGCTCCACGCAGTACACGTGTCATGCGCACTTCACGCATATCACGCTAACGTACTATGATATAGTCGAGCAGGTGCGCGCGACCACTCCGTGGGTGCGTTCAAGTTGCTATATCACTCGCACTCAGTGCAAACCGAGTGTTGGTGATCGTCAGGCCGTGAATGGCACACAGTGAGACCAGCTAATCACCGTTCGCATTCGCTGAACCAATGTCATACGGACCGATAACATCAGTCCACACCGATGTGTAATACTCCTTCGGTCGGGCGTTCCAAGTTCTTTGGTGTCCAAGTAGTGCGGCAAGCTGCAGTGCAAAATAAATACCTGGTAGGTGGATGTACGCTCGAGCCGTCTAGTAAGCGGTCAATGTAAAGGTGGCAGCTAAGAAAGTAGGGCAGAGAGAAGCGAAAGTGCCGCAGTGTAATAGGAAGGTAAGAGTAACAGAAAGCGAAAACCGATCGACCTCTTACCTGTTAACGTGATACCGTGACCCCGCGGACCGACTACAGAAGCATCAAGCCAAACGCGCTCTTTGAAACCACATGGCATACATAGTCGGTCGCTCCTCGACACAGTCAATTATTTTATCTAAATCAGTTAGTTCCCTTCAACAAGTTGAAAAGCACGGCAAGAAGATGAAGGCTGGTAGATGCATGCATTTCGTATTGTCTCCAGTATCCGGGAATCAGATAAAAACATAAAAGAAAAAAGGGAAAGCATATAATGGTGACTGAAAGCTGGGCTGAAGGAAATCGCCTACCCCGTGCGGTCGATCAGGCAATCGATCGAGCGGACGAATGCGTTTTCAAACACCCGGCTAATTGGACTTTTGCCTCAGAGTTGAGAGGACAGTGTTTTCGGCGGCATTTTCTGGCGACGTTGGCAGAGTTTTTGTTAACACGTTTTTCGTGGTCAAGGCTGTTGGAATTTTGATTTTTCTTCGGCTGGGCTAGAATTGCTGCGGAGAAATTCCTGGGTGGTTAATTCGGAATAGCGAAAAGGGGAAGATCTAACATCCAGAATACAAAATGCATGCAACTACCAGCCATTATCATCTTTCCGTGCTTTTCAAATTACTTTTGCCTTATTATTTTTGTTTCCTTCCTTATTCCTATGTTACCTTACCATTACATGTTTCATACGACCTATTAATATATTACACATTTAAATTGCACCAGGTGTAATTTTCGTAATGGTACTGTGTTATAAATGAGTTGCGTAAAACCGCTATCATGCTCACCACAATATGAGATGAACAATGGCACCTATTGGTTAGCCTCTATGAAAATCGTAGCGAACATAATTATTTACTTACCAACTAAGCTTTGTTAAAGTGAACTGTAGGTTTGAAACACGACATTAACATGGATTGGTCTGTTGTCGTTAAGTCGGAGAAAATTGCCTATGGCAAGTGAAGGTGGGTGAGTATGTTAGTTGTTACTATGCATAATGCTATTTCCCAGTGCTGACATTGTAACGAAGATAAATGTCTGGTCATAAAACGAATACTTGAGTATACAGTTGAAAAGATGTGCAATCCCATCTCTTATTATATATTAAAATTGAAAACAACAATATACATAAATTATTCATCAGTACGTATAACTATATGTGTAGCGCCCAAAAAGATAACTCTTATCTTTCGTGTACAATTTACTTGTTGACCGATTGTACATTACTCCTTCTTGTTTTAATCTTACAACCGGCTCGACACACAACTGCCTTGTAAGTTCCCGCGCTCACGTGTACGCTCTTGCCTCGCTTCATCCGTCCGTTTCTTGTTGTAGTCCCATCGAATACAGTCCGCTGTGTCCGACTCCAATTGCCTTCTGATATCCGCGCTTAATTCCGCGCACCGTCTCGGACTAGTATTAACTAGTCCTACAAATTGGTGACCCCGATTCGCACGCGCGAATTCAACTTTTTTTCTCGTTTGTATTTTTGGTGAGTTCGTTCCTTTTTCTCGATTATATACGTATATTCATTTGTTTCTTGCGTAATTTTAGTACTTTTATCGTATTTCGTTCGTTCTTTATCTTTCGACTCACATTTCGAGAGTGGTATCTGAGTCGTTTCACAGCGTAACCATGCTTACTTTGGCTGTTCCAAGTTTCATGGAACACAGTCCAGAAGTTTGGTTTAAGATATTCGAGATCGAACTAGAAAATAAGGGCATAACGGCGGACCGTCCAAGGTACAATCAGCTCGTCCCACGCCTTCCTCCGTCGGTAGTGACGCTGATTGAGGACATTCTACTCTGCCCATCGAATGAGGCAAAGTATGAAACGATGAAGCAAGCGATTTTGAAAGAGTTACGACCCAGCGCACGAACACGATTTGAGCAGCTCAATGGTCTCAAGCTTGGAGATCGCAAGCCGTCGGCATTGCTCCGCGAACTTCAGCGCATCGCTGGTCCCTTATTCTTGAGCGAAGAAGGGATAAAGGAGCTGTGGTTTGCACGTCTCCCAGAGCCATTGCCGGTAATGCTGTCCATGTTTATAGATGCACCCTTGAAAGACTTAGCTACCAAGGCAGACGCTGCGTTCGAACGTTTTCCGCAGCAGACGACCAGTAACTCCGGTGACATATTCTCACCGATGAAAACCGAATCACATGTTTGTTCCCAGTCGCTAGACCGATCGGACTCTAAAGACGAGGAAATTGCGCTACTTCGCAGCAGGATAGCAGCAATGAAGGCTTCGAAGCAGCGGGTGCTACGGTCAAATGCTGACCACGTTTTGGCTACCGTTCATTGCGGCTCGTCTGTGCCTGCACCGAGTACGTCACGTTCGGCACGAAAGCGCAACATTTTCCTTACAAGTTCTCAGTCAGATAATGTCAAGCCCGTCGAAGAAGTATGTTGGTATCACCGCCAATACGGTGGAAGAGCTAGACGTTGTCGGGCTCCCTGCATTAGGCACGACCCAGGGAAAACGAATAGCCCGCATACTAGCACTACAAACGTATCATTTAATAACCAAGTAAACCGACTGTTTTACGTTAAGGATCGACGTTCTTCCATCACGTTCCTCATCGACACAGGAGCGGAAGTCAGCGTCATCCCAGCGACCGCTAGCGACAAGCACTCGAAGCCTACGTACAATTTGCGTGCGGCCAACGGTTCTCCGATAGCTTCATTCGGTCAGCGCATGATGAACCTAGACCTCAATCTTCGCCGAGATTTTCAGTGGGTCTTCATGGTTGCGTCTGTACCCTTCGCAATTATCGGTATCGACTTCCTCCGACATTTTGGGTTGCTTGTTGATGCTGGTCGCCACAGGCTTTTAGACGACCGTACGAAACTAGGTGTTGATGGTGTCCTTTCAGATGCCCCGGTAATCAGCCCTGTATTTCGGATCGCAGACGCACCGTCCGACTACTTGAGCCTCCTCTCCGAATACCCGCGACTGGTTCGACCGGCTGCAGAGCTTCCACCAGTCACGACAGAGGTCGCTCACCACATAGTTACGCGCGGTCAACCAGTTAGCGCACGACCAAGACGGCTTGCTCCAGACAAACTACGGGCAGCACGAGCCGAATTTGACCACATGCTTCAACTTGGTATCGTCAGACCGTCCAACAGCCCATGGGCGTCGCCTCTGCACATGGTCCCGAAGAAGGTTGTGGGGGACTGGCGTCCTTGCGGCGACTATCGATCCTTGAATACGGTAACCACGCCTGATCGCTATCCGATCCCACACATAGTGGATCTCACCGCCAGTCTGGCGGGTAAAAATATCTTCAGCAAAATCGACTTGGTACGCGCATACAACCAAATTCCGGTAGCCGAGGCGGACATCGCTAAAACTGCCGTGACGACTCCATTTGGTTTGTTCGAGTTTCTGCGTATGCCATTTGGTCTAAAGAACGCCGCGCAAACTTTTCAGCGTTTCATCGACCAAGTTTGTCGCGGCTTAGACTTCGCTTACGCGTATCTTGACGACATTTTAATCGCAAGCTCTTCACGAGAAGAGCACATACGCCACGTACGAACACTTTTTGATCGTTTATCTCAACACGGGGTGACGATCAACGCAGAAAAGTGTTCGTTTGGTGTCGATTCAGTTAATTTCCTGGGCCATCGTATCTCTTCTGCAGGCGTCGTGCCACTGCAAGATAAAATTCAAGCCATTATCGACTACCCCGAGCCTCATTCTTTCAAGCAGCTCAGGCGTTTTGATGGCCTGGTCAACTTTTACCGTCGATTTATACCCAACTGCGCCTCTCTGATGCAACCCCTCACGGACCTTCTCCGAGGGAAACTCAAGACGTTCGAATTTCCTACCGCAGCACGCGCTGCTTTTAAGTCGCTGAAAGAGGCTATCGCCAACATAGCTTCCATAGCGCATCACGATCCGACCGCCCCACTGTCCCTTAGTACTGACGCCTCGGACGTCGCGGTCGGCGCTGTTTTGCAGCAACGCGTAGCCGACACGTGGCAGCCCTTAGCGTTTTTCTCCAAACGCCTACAACCTACCGAATCTCGCTACAGCACGTTCGGTAGAGAACTACTTGCCGTATATCTAGCGATACGTCACTTTCGACACGTCCTAGAAGGCCGCTCCTTTGTCGTCTTCACCGACCACAAACCCCTAACTTACGTGCTCGGCTCGACTACCGACCGATACTCTCCTAGAGAGTCGCGCCACCTTGACTATATCGCTCAGTTTACGACCGATATACGGCATGTCTCAGGTGTGCACAACGCCGTCGCCGATGCACTTTCCCGCATTCAAGCTATCTCCGCTGACGCCGGCACTGCTATCGACTTGGCAGCCATGGCCACAGCGCAACTCAAGGACCCTGAGGTTGATCTACTACGCAGGTCTCCCTCATTGGACATACGACCTGTTCCGCTGACATCATCAGACGGCACTATACTGTGCGATTTATCTCTGGGCACGCCGCGCCCAGTCGTCCCACGTGAGTTTCGGCAGACCGTGTTCGACGCGTTGCACGGCTTGTCTCATCCAGGCGTTCGTGCATCGGTTAAACTCGTAACCGCACGCTTCGTTTGGCGCAATGTTAATCGGGACGTCCGTACCTGGGCAGCTGCTTGCCTTCCGTGTCAACGCGCGAAGGTGCACAAGCACACGAGAAGCCCATTAGGCACTTTTCCGACGCCAGACGCACGCTTTCATCACGTGCACGTCGACCTCGTAGGTCCTCTGCCGCCTTCCAAAGGCTCGGTATATCTACTGACCTGCATCGATCGATTTACTAGATGGCCTGAGGCCGTCCCTATCCCAAATTGCTCCTCGGAAACAGTAGCGAAAGCTTTTATGGAGCGCTGGGTAGCTCAATACGGCTGTCCCGCCATCGTGACCACCGATCGAGGGTCACATTTTTCGTCAACGTTTGCCACGTTGCTTAAGGATTTAGGCTGTCGCCACGTTCAGACGACAGCGTATCATCCGGCCGCTAACGGCATGGTGGAGCGTTTTCACCGCCAGTTGAAGGCAGCGCTACGTGCGCACGCAGATCCTTCATGGTCTGAAACGCTTCCCCTCGTTCTCCTAGGTTTAAGAAACACGGTTAAGGCTGACTTCGACGCCACACCAGCGCAGCTAGTCTACGGTTGCACGCTGCGGTTGCCCGGACAGCTGGTAGCACCAGCCCCATGTACTTCCACTTTTGACTACGGAAGTTACACTGATCGATTGGCTCACCAGATGCGTGAGTTACGTCCACCTGCTCCTCGATCACAGAAGACACCAGTGTACGTGCCCGAGAAGCTGTCTACGTGTTCACACGTTCTTCTTCGCGCAGACGGTGTTCGACAGCCTCTTCAGTCGCCGTACATAGGACCCTTCAAGGTGCTACATCGTGCGAGTAAGGCGTACACTATTGACCGCGGTGGTCGACACGAAGTCGTCACCATCGACCGTCTGAAACCCGCCTTTATGGAAGAAACTATCTCGCCTACTTCGTCTAGTAGTGCCTCGTGCGACGTCACAACTCACCGTACCAATTTTCCGCATGCTAGTGAAGTCCAACCAGACCACGATCACGGTCTGCAAGCTTCAGCAGTTCCGACATCACCCGAACCTAGTCCGCCGCCTCCCACGACCAATCGCCGTGGTCGGGAGGTACGTAAGCCCGTTCGCTTCTCCGACTATGTACAGTGTAAATACTTTTAACTTTGTAGATATTGTATATATTTGCCTCGTTTTTGGTCGATTAACGTTTTGAAAACAAACAAAAATATCAAAAACCCCCGAAAAACCTTTTTCGAAAAAAATATTCAAAAACCAAAAAATATTTAAACACGCAGCTCATTCGTTTGTTCTTTTTGGCGTTTTCTGCGCGTTTTTTCTATTTTCTCGTCTTTACATGCCCCAACCCTCCCCTTCGATCGACTGGCCCACACGAGGAATGTTTTCGAGGACCCTGACGCGGACACTGGTCGTTTCTCCGCGGGACGAGGATCGCTTCTCCGCGGGACGAGGATCGCTTCTCCGCGAGACGAGGGTCGCTTCTCCGCGGGACGAGGGTCGCTTCTCCGTGGGACCATGGTCGTTTTCTTCGTGGGACGAGGGTCGTTATGGCGCGGGGCGGGGTGCGGCGGGGGGAGAGACCACTCCCAAGCGCACCGTTTGGCAGCAGCGGAGGTTGAGGTCCTGTCGGCCTTTTTCTGGACTAGCCAGTTTTTTTGTAGTCCGACAAGCCCGCTCCAACGGCTCGCCGAAATGCACCCTGCCCTGCATTCAATAAATAACGAATCATAAACGGCACAGCGGACTCCGACTTCCGACGAACCCCCATTTACACGAACGCACGCCCATTTTTACTCGGCACGATTTCGCCTTACGAACCTGTTTTCAACATTCCTTTTCGATTTCGAAGGCTTTCTATGTTCAGCCTTCTAGGGGGGAGCTCTGTAGCGCCCAAAAAGATAACTCTTATCTTTCGTGTACAATTTACTTGTTGACCGATTGTACATTACTCCTTCTTGTTTTAATCTTACAACCGGCTCGACACACAACTGCCTTGTAAGTTCCCGCGCTCACGTGTACGCTCTTGCCTCGCTTCATCCGTCCGTTTCTTGTTGTAGTCCCATCGAATACAGTCCGCTGTGTCCGACTCCAATTGCCTTCTGATATCCGCGCTTAATTCCGCGCACCGTCTCGGACTAGTATTAACTAGTCCTACATATGCCAAATTTTTGGCAACGTCTCCCCTCATCTTTATAAAATATAACCATATGGAAGTTTGTATAAAAATATACTTGCATACATCCCATAATTTATAAAAAACATTAAACTTGCTCAGTTTAATATATTTATTTATGTTTAAAGACATCCATATATAAATATATGCATACCGCAATTGCCATCTTGTACATATCTTATTGCATGTAGTTGATCATCCGCCATTTCATCCATACGTACGTGCATTATATAACAGGGTATTTCCATTCGTTCTTCCGCTAACAGTTGTAGAAAGCGGAAGCGACGATTAAAGTTCACGCACAATAATGTGCCTGGACGGGGAATCAAACCCCGTTCCACGAATTTCCGGTTCGCTACTCTACCACTGAGCTACCGAGGGCTAATGATTAGGTGCGCAAATTTTAACACATGACTTCTGCTTGGTGCGCGACGGATTGCCAATGGGCTCACAGAACCTGTCCTGGTGTTGCAGATTGGCTCACTCACCCGTCACTTCCCAATGGGCTGAAGTATCTGTCCTTCTAATGTCCAATCAGTGATAGTAGATTAATCGTCAGCTCTCGGTAGCCCAGTGGTAGAACAGCGGACCGGAAATTCGTGGACCGGGGTTCGGTTCCCCGTCGAGGCACATTATTGTGCGTGAATTTTAATCGTGACTTCTGACTTCTACAAACATTACCCTACACACAAACATCCAAATTTAATCTACTATTGCCCATTGGACATTCGAAGGACAGGTACTTCAGCCCATTGGGAAGTGGCAGGTGAGTGAGCCAATCTGCAACACCAGGACAGGTTCTGTGAGCCCACTGGCAATACGTCGCGCACCAAGCAGAAGTCATGTGTTAAAATTTGCGCACCTAATCGTCAGCCCTCGGTAGCTCAGTGGTAGAGCAGCGGACAGGAAATTCGTGGACCGGGGTTCGATTCCCCGTCGAGGCACATTATTGTGCGTGAATTTTAATCGTGACTTCTACTTTCTATAATCTTTACCCTACTCATAAACATCCAAATTTATTTAGCTTACAGTGTTCGCTGGCAGTATGCCCACTGACATGCCAGCATTTCATCACTCTCAGATGCATTTACTGCCTCCAATTTCCAAAAATTGTTAGGCAATGAATATCGCTGTACTTCTCTTGCATTTTAATCATTCCTGTTACTCTAGTTAGAAGCTTATTTAAGGCACGTTTTATCTATTTATCCTTAGGATAATATCGGATTTTACAAGTTGATCTGTTTATTTGCATATCTCAAAATGCTATGTTTTTTCCGGCTCCGGCGCTGCTGAGCTTAAATATTCAACCAAATTCGTGTCATAGTTCAGCATGCTATCAGAGATCCCACTTTTCTTTCCCCGAGCTTCCTGTTGCGGCAAAGGTTTCTTCAAAAGTGTTTACCAGAAACAAAAATTTACAGCACGCAAGGCGTTGTACTTCTTATATATTTTTCAATTAACATTTCAGTACTTTTCCATTAATTATTATATCTGAAATAGGGTTACGATTATTCTAAAATATAAGTATTGCACTGTTTAGAACCCCTTGACATCTTTTTACTTGGCTGCAATAAGTTGCTTTGGAGACCCCAGGAAAATGTTAATGTTACCTCATCGTACTGAATTAAAAACACGCAATACCTTCCTTTTTATTAATGGAACCTTGTTCGGGACTTTCTATGCATCGCTTTTGCCGTCAGGATGCCAGCTGTTCTATCTCACCTTTACCCGTAAACAAGTTCCTGCCATTAGTTAGCGCACGGTTCCCATGCCTGCCAAATTTGGAGTTCGAAATAACTGTTTAAAAACCTTGGTTGTTAGATCACTAAAACCGTCAACATGGCAATGTTATTGTTTTCTCGGTTGCATTTGTAAAGGCAAGTACATAGTGGTGTTTATGTGTCAATAAATTTACATGGACTACATTTCAGGTGGTTCATTCCCAGTCACCACTGAGGGCACTATAGAAAGTCTATTCCTTCTGGAGCAACTATGCTCTGACCCTGGCTTGCGTTCGCCTTTTGTTTCGTAACCCTCCCGGTTACTTCAAGGTTAT
Source organism: Dicrocoelium dendriticum (assembly GCA_944474145.2). Taxonomy (NCBI): domain Eukaryota; kingdom Metazoa; phylum Platyhelminthes; class Trematoda; order Plagiorchiida; family Dicrocoeliidae; genus Dicrocoelium; species Dicrocoelium dendriticum. The sequence continues at coordinate 138,967,536 of OX104066.1, read as the reverse complement.
GTGCCTACTCTATGTTTAGTGTTATTGCCTTCTATTATTTGCATTGATTTTGTGTGAAAAATATCGGATCCGAGAGTAAATCATCCTGTGAGCACCAACAGATGCTCATTTGTCCAAATTCCAACCGCTTTTTGAGTGAAACCATTGTTTGGAAAACAAAATGCCTTCCCTCTATTATGAGCTACGTCAAATTTTGTTTAAATGATCAGAATTCCAGAGCAATGTAGACAAAAGTAGTTGCGGGTAGATCGCTAAGAGTATAAGTAACTAGACTAAATCTTCAGGGATGAAACAGGCCTTTGCCTAACATGAGTCCCGTTTCATCTGTAGATAAGTAAGCCAAGGCCCCTGGCACTACGTTGTTCAAGCTTTATTTCTGCACAGACAAAATGAGTAAGATGAACCTCACCTAACTTCATGAAACTATTCGCGACATTTTATTAGTACTAACTGGTGTCCACTAATCTTAGTGTCATACCAGAAACGTTGTGGATCAATACATATCTAGGCCGCGTTCAAAAGCTTCTATAGTATTACATTCTACTAGTGCAGGGAAAGGAAAGTTCTACCATGTACTACCAGGTTAAAGAAGAATTTCGTCAGGATACCCAGTCTGGACCTATGCGTCATGAGCTTCAGACGGTGTCCCGGCATTGGGTCTGCAGTAGCTAGTTCAAAGTGTTCAGTGGGTTTACTACCACTGAGACACTTCTTAAAGTAAAGCGTTTCTAACCGGTCTTTCCTTAGCCTGCGTCATTCCAATGAGAGCAAGCTCAAAAGCTCTAGGCAGTAAACATACTACTTCACAAGCTGGCCTTTAATCAGTATGGTGGCAGGTCTTTGTACCTGCTCTATGCCAGTAACCTCCCTTCGCAAATAGGTGCCCAAGACTTAGCATACTACTACAAGTGCAACCGAAACCTACTTTTTACAGTGGTAGAAAGACCTCCGGTGTAGTGTTACTGAACGCTCGCGTGAGGTGGAAAAGTTCCCGCCGCGCTCGTTTAGCAGCATATTGAAACCGCGCTTGATATCTGAAATATTTACCACTACGAGGCTGATGTCCCGCGCATTGTCTACACATTAAAGTGGTACGGACACAGTGGATGGTTGCACCGTAATCCAAATGTTACTGAATGATAACTGCTGATATTTATTCTCCCGCGCAGGTAAGTCCCGTGATGCAGACCACTTTGACACCACACCAAGATGGTAAAAAGCGTATCCCTATCGTCCATGCTGAGAACATTTACGGCATCCGCAAAAATAATAGGGTGATGAGGAAAGTAGCTAGGTACTTTTAAACATAAGAAACCAAAAGGGCTCTAACTCTGAATGATGGGATACGCCGCTGTTGCTATGCTAGTTCAGGCCTCACTAATTATGACACTAAACCTTCTGCTCCATAGGAATTATGACAACTCTGTCAGCAGTTTGGGTGCAACTCAAACCAAGTCAGCTTCTCTAGTAAAATCAACGATTAACGGAGTCAAATTCAATACCGAAGTCTAGGTAGCAGAAATCCATCGGGACCTGAAATAGTGGCATGGAGTTATTTCGTCCGGGAAACACAACAGGTTTGCAATACATGACTTCCTTCTAGCTAAGCCATGCTGTTCCGCTCCAATAAAGTGGTTAACAACTAAGTGCTCATAACTTTGGTGCCTAATCATTTTCCACAGGTACTCAGGCAGCCTCCCTGTCAGACTGGCCTAATGTTTTGTGGTGCAGGCTTAGAGCCTACTTAAAGTATTGCCACAACAGTCGCTTCTTTGCAGCCACGTGTAGCTGGCCTACCCGAAGAGAACAGTTGCACAAGTACAAGACGGAATACTGTAGAATAGCGGCTGGCTAGCCGAACAACCTTGTGTTGCCAGCTGGATTGTACTTATTCAACCCGTCCTAGCAAATAATTCGGCGGCAGTGTTCCAGGACGTGGTGGGATTTTGCTCGGCAAGCGTTCTCCCTATAAAAAGCAACAAATATCGGTTTAACAATATTGTGACGTGGCGGTTGTGACTCGCCACCAACTACAGTCACACCACTGCTTATCCGGACAACTACTTCAAGTCCACAGACATCAAACATCCATTTAGCACTGACGACACCTTCAACCACGATCAAAGTGCAGAAAAACATCTACGCATAAGATTAGCACAGCTACATAATTCTACATGCGCATATACATGCATTCATATATTAACAAATGTGACAAGCCAACTGTTCCATTTTCATAAACTGGACACAATTTGTACGATTAACATGATCAGGCCTGTGCAGGCGTGTCACGCTTAGTCGAGATCAAATACTATTTTATTCATTTATCTATTTTCTCCGGAAGAACACCATCAGGGCAAACGAGTTACATGGGCTTAAGATAACCAGCAACTAAAGAACTTCTTATGAGCTTATTGTAAAATCTCGCATATCAAAGTCACATGTGCTATATGACTGAGAGGGAATTGCGCAGCCAATCTCCAGACGGTGAAAGTGCTAAAAGACACTAAAAACACTCCTGCATTAGCTGCACCTTCCACGATCTCAATAACATCCTTTTTTGTAGAGTTCCCAATCCCTTCACTCAAATATGCTTTTAGCTGTACCTAACTGTAACCCGACTTTGGATTTCGTTCTACATTTGAAGCTTATCCCGATTCATAGCAATATTTGCTTTGCTTCTGCCATTGGAGGGCTCTGTTTTGATAGATTTCCCAGTACAGCTATTTTCTACAGCCTCGAGATTCCTGAAAGCTTGGCCAACAAGCTTTACGTCTGCGAAGCATTTGGGGAATTTCAGGCCGCCAGCAGCGGGACTAATTCCTGCTACTTTTGGGGCGCATGTGAGCAAACTCATCCAAAAATTGCGCAAGACCAGGCGTAAGCTTGTTTGATCTGTGTTTTTACGGGGCCTGTTCTTGAGTAAGAACCATAGAGATCTCGCTGGTCACGTTCCGTAAGCGACTCATCTCGATTCGACCAAACTTTCCCATAAGTCTAGGTTTCAATGGCAGCCTTCTCACATTCGCCGAAATCTAAGGACACAGTGATCACCCCTGTCTATGGGGTCTCTGCATGCATCGCTTTTAATTGCTCATGCTTGGCGCTCACGATATCTAAAGTAGTGAAATAGTCAAACTCCACTTCTCCTAAGAAGGACAACGTGTTGAGCGAACGCACCCTCTCGTGTCCATTTAAACAATTCTCGCTCCAAAGTACCTAGCACGTTGCTGAAATGATTCCAGTCCGTATGTGAAAGCTTTAAGCCACAAAGTATAACAAATGCGGTGCAGCAACTGCCGACTGCTATAAAAAGCTGTAAGCTGCTTCTCCTACACTCACGTGAACGAAGGACTGCGGTACCAACAGACAACAGTTTCTAACTTTCAATGTACCCACCAAAAGCAGAAAAAGCCAGAACAGTATCCCGTTAGCACGATTCTAGCTTATTCCTAAATATTCCACAAAGTGTACTCTAGAAAACCTTGAGAAAACTGGAATATTTCATACCGATTGTAACGGACGAAACATGTATTCGTCCAGCTTTATCAGATCAAGCAACAATGCATCTTTTAATAACCACTAAAAGCACTCCTCCAGGCTTGCTCCACATGAACAACTACCGCCTACCGCAAACGCAAGCTTGCTAAACACCTACGTCCCGCTTAAGCCGCAAGGGCAAAATATTTACACCACGTCCTTTATCCGCATCCTGGCCGGCTCTTTCCGATTTGTGTGTGGAGAGAAGTTTATATGCAAAAGAGCAAAAGTTATATTTTCCGCATGGTGCTACAAAGTTCATCATACGGTGCTTCCAAGTTATGCTTGGCTCAGGTAGGGACACATTTTCAGTCAATATCCACATTTCCCCCCGGATGAGTAGATACATTACAAAGGCTATGGGCACCAACAGACCGCTGCGATAGCGAAAAGTGGCTGACGCACTGTGCACGTCGGCCTCATGAAGTGCCGGATGCAGCCAAGCCTCGGTGCACGAAGTACTCTCTATCTGATGCACCTTTAGAAATCCAGGTCTGAATCACGCCCACTTACTCGACGCAATAACTTAGACCGCATTAACCATGAATGAGGGTGCAAGGGGTTGAGTCCTTGAAGGCCAGTGTATTCTCACTCCCCGTGCAATTAACCTTCTTTTCAACCGACCGACTGATGCTTCTCCAAATCATGGCTCGGAGCAGCTGGCGGTTTGAAACCTCGTTGACATTAATTAAGTATTCGGTACATAATAGCATTAGGGTTTGAAAACGAGCTGGCAAGTTTTCACGTTCGTGTCGTTCTCGAGCAAGGCACCGGGCTGTTTCAGGCCTTTAATGGAAGCGGCTGTCTACTTTAGGCTGCGTTAGGAAACAGTAGCGGGTTTTTCGAATTCGTCAATAAGTTTGTTGTAGCTTGGAGCGTAGTAATCAGTCCAGTACGTACCATACATAGTCTTTCTGATAACGCATGTGCATAAGTATAAAATAAGAATTTCCCCGTGCTGCTGGTGCATGCGCGGGCTGAAGGTGGATACGGCTTGTGTGCAGTCACAAGTTTGGGGTGTTATTATCACAAAGGAAAAATAATTATGTGTTGTACTAACCCCTTACGCTCTACTGCATAATACATCTGAATTGTTCTCGTATACAAACAGTTGTTCAGTCTTGGCTTAGCTGATGCAGATTTAGCGGGTGCAGGGCGTAAGACCTTTAAGGACCCCGACCATTGCTCCACCTCCGAGCTAAGGTGGACAGGTGTAGGTCTGGAGGAAAGGTGAGTTCATCCAATGCACGCATACGTTGGGCTTTTTGGGGGAACTCCTACTGAAATAGTCTCGTCCGTAGAGGGCAGTAACCCTTGTTTATTGCCTGCTCTGATTTCCCAGCATACCTGAAGTAGACTGAGCGAGCAAGGTGCATAAAATGGTAATACTTGGTGTACAACTAGGGCAACAGTTACCAGCGGATCCTCTAGACTCATGGAAGTGTAGTGCTCAACGACTGCGTAGTATTTCCAACCTTTTACAATAGGAAACTGCGCATACTCTCCGGCATCGCGTAACCAGGAGGTGCAAATTAAAGTGGTTGGGCCCTGTGAGTCTAGTAAGCAAACAACGCAATAACTGATAGCAGGCATTATTTCTGAAATGGAAACAAGGGGTATCTATGTAATAATTAGGCGCAACCATGGAAGGATTAGGTACCTTTTATGGTACGGAAACGCAATGCATTTGGAATAAATGGGGCATGAGGTGAACGTTTACAACCCATGTCGCAGGTCACTAGCACGGGAAATGTGCACATCTGATGATGGAGCACTGTGGTCGAACAAGTTTACCGGTTGGTTAAAGCTCTAAACTTCCAAAAGCATGTGTCTAAGGGTATTCCGCTGAATTCCTGAGGTGACGCGCAGTCGTTCGTCTATAAGTACGGTGGCAGTAAAGTAAAGTAAATGGTAAGTATTGAGAGTTATCAGTACTTGTAATCAAGGAGGAGTAACTCAGACTTCGTCATTATGATACGTAACTGTTAACGGCACACGATATGCATTGCGCAAACGACCGGCCAATCGATACATAGTGCAGCGTGGGGTAGCATCATGTCATCCCTTAGGTTTGATGTCCTATCCTAATAACTATGTACATGAAGGGAATTGGGATAAAAGAAAAACGTAAGCAACGGTGACCAAAGCTACGTGTGTTCAATAATGTATGCTTATATAAATGTGACTACATACAACAGCGAAACAGGTAATAACATCACTGTAAGCTTTTCCCTCTCACGTAGCTTAATCCAAGTTGAAGCAAAAATACACACCTACGGTATAAAATTATGATAACCTAGACATAAGGTGTTTTAATCATACGTACTAGTACCGCAGCGTGAATGACACAGAAGAGAGCAAGACCTAAATTGCTACAACAACGTGCAATTGGCCACGCACGAACCCGTTCAGATATAAACCATGTTTCTTTCCTATTACGCATCGCGGATAAAGAGTTGTTGGACAAGGCATTGCAAGCGCGTACGACGTTGAGCTTCGAAACAGTCCTTCCATGTCCCCATCCCGTATCTCCGCTTCGCTACATTCGATTCAGGCCAGCCGGGAATCGCTCGAAAGCTTGCATGTTGCTCTCCCGTGGCTGCATTACTCGGCCCGTTTTCAGCCCTGTGGGTGTCGCTAGCGGCGCAGTTGTCTAAAGCTTTGCCTTCTCGAGTAATATCTCCTCATTTGTTCTGGGTCCTGGCTCGTTACCAGACGCTGCACGTGATACGCCGTCGGCTCGATCTGCAGGGCTAACGACACCTTGTCCCGTCTTATCCATTGCGCCGGTTCGTACTTCCTTAATATCCCGTTATTGTTCTCTTTCCGGTTCAAGAGTAGACGTTGGTTTCCGTCGCCATATACCCATTCCTCCTCGAAGTAGCATTCTCTCTCGTACCGTGGTCGGAGGACGGCAGCACTTCGTTGCTTTATTGTCAGTTCAGTTCAGTTTAGTTCAGATGGAGACTGGAACGATAGGAGAATCCCGTGAGTGTTTTATCTTGAGTAGATCGTTGAGCCAGGAATTGATGAAGTGCACAGTTATTGATGGATCTAAAACGGAAACACCCGTATCGCACCCTGGCCAACCAGTTAATGACCACGTTCACTGCCCTAGCAGTCCCTGCTGTGGCAGTCACGTGAGGTAAGCAAAGGATAGGAAGAGAAATCGAAGGTATAGAATAAGGAAGTGCACCTAAATAAGAAAATACTACCAATACGTGAAGAAAACTAGAGAAAAGAAAATCGAAGTACGAAGATTCGTGTTACTCAAGCAAATGGAAAGGTTTCGTGTTGCCACCCAACAGCGTCAAGTTGCCGCTCAAACCCCTTAACCGTAGATTCCCTGATAACACTTTCCGGAAGCATGTTCCAGCGGTCGATGACTCTGCGTGACAGCCGGATTTCCGCCCTAATCCGATCGAACCGCAGTTTGTCCAGCTTCAACGAATGACCGCGTAGAACAGACAATCTAGCGGGACTGAATAGCCAAGATAAATCTGGACCAACTTTCCCAGTCAGGATACGGTAGGTTAGGATTAGGTCTCCTCTAAGCCTTCGGTAGTGCATTGAATACATTTCCAGACTAAGTAGACGCTTGGGGTACGTCCGTCCCCGTAATCCCTCGACTAACCTAGTACCCACTCGTAAAACACTCTCTAGCTCCACTTTGTCCCGGACGAGGCAGGGCGGACAAGCCTGGACGCAGTATTCCAGATGAGGCCGAACGAAAGCCGAGAACAGCTTCGTAAAGATGCCGCCCGTCAAGACTCCGAAAGAACGTCGTATTAACCACAACATGCGGAAACCTCTGCTTGCGGCCTTCTTCCAGTTGTCGCCGGAGTGTAAAGCCGAAGAGTGTACGACGCCTAGGTCAACATGGCTAGATACACGGGGGAGTTCGACCCCACCGACCAAGTACTTCGCAGGAGGACAACCTCCTCCAATTCGAAGAACGGAGCACTTTGCCTGATTTATGGGCAGTAACCATAAAGTAGCCCAGTCCCAAAGCATATCCAATGCTCGCTGAATAGCTTCGGAACCCCCAGGAACATCAACAATGTTCTACAGCTTCAGGTCATCAGCAAATAGCAGCGATGGTACCTCAAGCTCCGCGGGTAGGTCATTCACATAGATAGAGAACAACAGCGGTCCAAGGACCGAGCCCTGCGGCACGCCACTGAGGACAGACTGCCTAAATGATAGGCCACGGCCTACCCTTACACACTGTTCTCTACCCTGCAAAAAGGCAGTCACCCAATGAAGGGCGCGGCCAGATACCCCGTAGGAGGACAGCTTTTGCGCAAGCCTCAAATGGGGTATCTTGTCAAATGCCTTCGAAAAGTCGACGAAAAGCACGTCCAATGTGTGGCCGTTATCCACTTCATCCGCCCAAATTTCGCGAGCCACCAACAGATTCGTCAGACACGAAAATCCCTTCCGGAATCCGGGTTGTACATTGCTAAGTGATTAAATCTACTCAGCTGACTCTCCAATGAATCACTCACCAGTTTCTAGAGGAGTTTGACTACTACACTCGTCAGACTAACTGGCCTGTAATTTGCAGACAGACCCCTGTCCCCATGTTTGAAGATGGGACAGATGACAGCTTCCTTCCATTCGGAAGGCAATGCACAACTGGCAAGCGATTTCTGAAACACAATAGCGAGCGGTCCACTTAGTTCCGCAGTCAACTCATGCAACAGTTTCGGGTGAATTAAATCGGGCGCAGAGGCCTTAGAAGGGTTCAGCCCCTTTAACTGCCTACGAACTGCAGTCTCCGCTACAATAAATTCAGATAGTACTGAACCCTCTGGGGTCCTGCAAACCAGCTCAACGCCTGTCAAAGAGGTTTCCCTTACAAACGCTGCTGCATATTGCCCACTGAGTACGCAGGCCTTGTCATAGTCCGTATGCGCATGAGTACCGTCATCACGCATCAATACTGAAAGTGACATGTTCGAAGCGCAGCGCCTTTTGACATAAGCGAAGAATCTTTTTGGATTCTCTGAAGCCTCGTCCGCTAACCCTTTTCAAAATTGAGCCGAGCATGCCTTAGGTGTTGCTTACACCTATTTCTAGCCTTACGGTACCTGTCATAAGTATCGGTGGACGGAGCATCTCGGTAAGTCCGCCAACATCTAGACCACTTTGTGAGCAGATGCCTGCCAGTGGGATCTATCCAGGGCGACTGTGCTCGGGGCTTCTTTCTCCTTCTGACTGGGATGAAGAGAGCAGAGACCTCTGTGAGGTAGGACTTAAACTTATCCCAGGCAACCTCGACAGTATCGTCGTCTGAGATCTCACAATGCAAACCCAAAGCCTTGGCTCTCATTGATTGATAGTCTGCTTGCCAAATGTTCGGGCGAGACTCAAATTACTCTGGTAGCGTCCAGACAGAGTACAACTGAAGAGCAAACAAATATGATTACTGGAACCCAGTGAAGGTCCGTAAGTAATGTCATCAACAAAATCGAGTGACTTAGCGAATACAAGGTCTAAGATAGACGGTACTTGGGCGTCCACGTACCTAGTGGGGAGGTCAATGAACTGGTGCAAAGATACTTGGAGCGTAAGTTCAAGCAGATCAGCGCCGAATGTGCCTGACGCTGAGTCGCAAGAAGGATTTGCCCAGCAAATCTCTGGGAGGTTGAAGTCGCTCATCACCAAACACTTATTTGCGGACTTGGAGCGAATGAATTCAAGTACCTCTTTGGATACGCTCCCAGGGCTTATATACACAATTACAACTGTAACCTGAGCCGAGGATGTGCTAATAACAGCCGATAGAGCTTCAACTGTTCTGTCTGCCGATTGAAATAAGCAAGTCTTCAAAACGTCAAGTTTACAGCTCACATAAAGAGCGACGCCCCCTCCCTGTCGGCCAGCAGAGCGATCGCATCTAAATAGTGCGTAGCCAGATAGATGTACTTCACCATCCGTGATGTCCTGAGACAGCCACGTTTCAGTGAATGTTAGTATATCGGGATGAGACCCATCTACAAGCAGACCTAACTCGTACACCTTATTTCTTAGGCTGCGCACATTACTTAGCACTATCTGAAGGTATTCGTTAGATCCAGACCTGGATCGTGCTCTACCAGAATGGGCAGTGGTAGGGCGGTAAACGACCGCTGGCTGACCACCTGAAAACCCACTAACCGGAGACCCTGTTCACCGGCCGCTCGTCTGCTTTTCAGGTCCTTGATGGCCTCCCTTAGCTTCAGCCTATCGGCTAGCGGAAGGTCCGGCTGAACACTAATATTTGTACCTTTCAGCTTAAACGCAAACCGCATGAGTGCGCTACGTTCCTCCGGGGTAGAGTACCACACGAAGTAGCCGCGGTCGCCGGTTTGGTACGTTAACTGGGACGTTCCCCAGTCTAATCAGCTTCCTGACAGTTACGCCTGGAAAACCAGGCGGAAGAAGCTTCGTTACGCACATTTTAAACCATTGAAGGTCGTCCAACATGCGATCAGCAGGAAGGACAGCAGTAGATTCAGCTGCGTTACGGAATATAACGCTACTATCCGTGAAAGAATCGCCACGACGGGGTGTACTAACCACAAGAGTCTTTGAATCGCTACTTGGAGCAGGTGGCTTCACTACTGGTGATGGAACTGTCTTTAGCCCCTCCGATGATATAGCAACGGCAGCGTATGTTTTTCGCTCCATTGTCAATGTCTTACATTTGTTAGAGTCATCGATTTCACCGGAAGGCTTTATAGCAGGTTTTGTCAGCTTTTTCTTCTTGATAACAGGAGCAGGGTCCCGTGAGGCTTTTTTGCTTTGAGCAGAATCAAGCAAAGCTTCAGAATATGTCGTCTCGGTGAGAACCAAGATTTCCGGCAACTTCGGCTGACAGGTAGTGCGTGCTGGGCTCTTCGCCTTCGCACAACCGTCAGATGGTTTGCCAAGTAACGACACTTGGCTTGTTTCCGGTGCCGAGACAACAACTTCTTGTTTAGCAGAGAGCTTACGAGGTTTCTGGCTCTTTTTCGCTTAACTCGAAGTGACCCTTGAACCGGCAATTCGGCGTCGATCAGGGTAGGTTTAGATACGATGTCCGAAGCTGCTTCATTTTGGTGGTCGGTAGCCATCTGGACCGGTGACATAATAATAGGTGCCACAAGTTGATCATCAGTGTAAGTGATCAAATCTGCTTTGTTGGAGACCGAAAGCGTTGTCATAAGCAGATCAATTTTAAAGCGAAGATCAGAGAGTATCGAGAACGAACGCCCTACATTTCGCAGCCTGGTATCAAGAGATTCGTCTCTCGTACGAAAGGTCTTGCCGGCGGCTGCAGCAATTGGCACAACTGGAAAGCAACTTTTCGCCAGAGGCCAGCGCTGCGTACTGCTCGGTATTTAGCTCCGTGCAAAGTTGATGGTACCATCGGTTGCAGGCATCGCATTGCAAACCGCCGGAATCGTCAGCTACTGGTATATTGCAGCTTCGGCCGTCACAAAGTGCGATAACCTCAGAATCCGAACCATCAGGAACAACAACCTCGGTGCATTGCGAGACCGACATAGTGGAAAACGGAGTGATTATAACACGTATGCAGTAGTTGAACGACTTCAAAAATGCAAAAACGGTATAAAACGGGGTTAAAACTGGGAAAAACTGGAAAAATTACCAGTAAGCGCCAAAGGCGCTTTGATCAGAACCGCTTTAATCGATGCAAAATATCTTGGATCAGAGGAAAGTTGACAATAGTCAAATTTCGTTTCAAGTGTTTATTCAAACACTGTTTTCCACGTTAATTCAACTCGACAAACTTTGCTGCATTCCGATCGAGTATATCGTGAGGGCTTTTCAGCCTTCCCTAAACTTGCTCGCACATGGTTCTTTATGAGCTGGCCAATCGTAGTTTCATAACTACACGCACTCCAATCCTGAACAGCGTCCACCTGTAAGCCGCATGCCTGGAGTCGTAATTCTCCTTACTGCGTGATTGTCGGGCTTTGGGTCCTCCGCTAGCAGTCTCTTGCAGCCGTTTTTGAGGTAGCTCCGGAAGTTACCACTTACTTGGTTTTGCTAAGCACGTATCGAGCACAACCTGTGGTTCTCGGCCAAGTGATAATTCAAAGGACAAAACCTTGGTGGTCGACTGCATGGTGGTCCTCTACGCAAACAGCACTTCAGGCAAGGCTTCCCTCTATGCCAACTTTGTGCAGTTTATCCACGTCTTCATGGTCCGGTTTAACCCTTTTGTCATTCTGTTGGCCTGCGGGTTGCAGGGGAAGTGCGTCTCCTCTGGATGCCCAGTTGCCCAAAACCATCTTAAACTTTTTGTCTCGAAGCAGGGCCATCGGTCGTTGAGAGTACACTGTGATATTCTATACCTTGCTGGCAAAGTGAATTCGACTGCCCGCAACACGGTCTTTCTTGTCTGAACGTTGATCGGGATGACTAACACCCAGCGCCTGAACCGGTCGTTCATCACTAGAACGTATCAGTTTTTGAGCCACTCATTGGTAAGGGCCCAAAGGCATCCAGTCCCCAACACTGAAGTGGCTCATTGATTTCCATCATTCGCATTGGTGTTCTCGGTGCGTCCACTTCGCGAATCGTTTGGCAGTTTGGGCATCCCCGGATGTGTACCGCGATGTCCTTCCTCCGGTCAGGCCCAAACACTCCTCCTTAGCTATTCAAATACTGGAATCCCTTAAAGGCGCCATTATGAGTTAAGCCTACCACCCGCTCTCACAGATTCGGTGAAACAAACGTTAGTTTACCTCCGTCTGTCGTAATCACTACGGATCGTTTTCAACCCCCAGTCTGTCCCAGGGCCTAAGGAGTTCCTGCAAAGCTCCTGATTTGGCCTCCACCTTGGTGCTAGGTTGTAAGTGAGAACAAAGTACCTTTATGAATTCATCTGTACTTGGATCTCTCATCAGGTTTCTAGCCTCCATGCGACTACGCGCGCCGGTGCGGCATTATCCGGCGTGAGAGTGTCCAACGGCGGGCGTGACAACGTATCCGTTATTACTTCTGCGTTCCGTCTACGTGCACAATGAAGTTAAATTCGTGCAGCCGGTAGGCCCACTAAGCAAGGCGTCCACGTGGGGCTTCCACCGTCATCAACCATGAAAATGGCTCGTGGTCCCTGACGACGCGGAATTAAGTCGCCAAGAGGTCAGTTCTCCACTTATTTAATGCCCACACGGTAGCCGGGTCTTCTGTTTTCGTCGTGGAATTCTTCTGCTCCGCCAATGTCAGCAGGCAAAATGCCTATTCCACCACCCCAGCTAGTTGGGATAATACCGCACCGATTGCAAAATTGCTCGCGTCGACCGCCACAGTGAATCTCTCCTCAGGGTTGAGTTGCCGTAGGGAGGTTGGGGCTTCAGCTATACATGCCTCTAGGTAGTTAAAGCTTGATCTGTTTATCTGTCCACACAACCGGTTCGTCTTTTTCTAACAGCTTCAACAACGGGCTGATCTTCTCTGCAAAATGGGGCAGAAACTTCGAGTCATGTGCTACTACACCAAGGAATGGACGGAGCTGACGCTTGGATTTTGGCACTGCAAAGCTCTTGAACGTATTGAGTTCGTCCGGACGATGATGGACTTCACCGTTTCTCACAAGGTGGCCCAGACATGCAATCTACTCCCGAGCAATCTGTGACTTCATGCAATTCAGTTTCAGCCCAGGTTCTTTCAGTCATTGTGGTACTGCTGCAAGTATCGTGCCCCGTACTTGCTCTGTCTCGCAGAAGATGATGTCACCGTAGACAACCACGCCTTGTAGGATCTCCGGAACCATCAGCAATATGCGTCTGCATGTAGCAAGGGCATTACCCAAGCTAAACGGCATTCTTAGAAGCTTGTATTAGTTGTCATTTACACTGAAAGCCGTTTTGTGGCAATCTTTCTCTGCGATGGACTGCTGCCATTATATCGGTCCTAGGTCTATCAAAGACCTCCGCTTGCCACTGTGAAGGCTGAAGAAAATTTCTTTTCTCTGGGGCATCAAAACTGCATCCTTCACTGTCGCTTTGAAATCCATGTAAACATGATAGGTACCGTCGGCCTTTTCCATCAGTAGCACGGGTGATGAGTACCGACTGTGCGTTCGTCAGTGGTTCGTTTCACTTTCATCTCTACTACCAGTTTCTGTATCTCCGTCAGCTTATGCTGCGGTATCCTTTTGAAAATCAGCTTGCAATATCCTCCCGGGGTCAATGGTGTTCGATGGTTTAACCAGTTGTAGAATACGTAAGTTGCATCTGCGTCCGTGAATAGGCGAGCATACTTGCCCAGTACGTACCGTATAGCAGGGTCTGACAGTCAACCAAAAGCTTGACAGCATCTTCCCGGTCGTCTCTCACGGCGTTTATCAATCGTCTCATTTGTTACGATTGCCAAGTCGTTCCTCAGCTCTAATCTGACACCGAGCCGTTCGAGGATGTCGTTGCCGATGATTGTATCGGTTGACCCTTCCAATGGAACAATGGAACAATGGTTTATGACGGGTATAAAAGCAATGCTTGACAGGTCCCGTAGGATGATGAGAATTAACATCGTAAAATTAAAAAATCGTATCGATGAAAGTACGTGTGAAATGCATGACTCACCAAGGGATTGGAGATGCACATAAACAAGTAATCCAATAGGAATTTTAAGTGGATTCCGTCCACGTTCGTTGTTCACTAATACCATCATCCGATGGTCGCACGTTATATCACAAGATGCACTTAGCGTGCCGGATGATCGTTTCCGCTATCCAGATTCGCGAATGATGTGTGCCCAGCACCGTCAAACGATGTCCACCGGCAGTCTGCATAAAGATCAACGATGCAGTTACTGAAACTCCGTCGAACCTCTTCGTAACGAATATGCACGCTCCCGCGCTCACTATGGACCGGACCGACACACTAACAATAATCACCCTGACGACCGGCACCCGCCACCTACTGGCACAGGATAGAGAGAAACAAAGGTACAAATTGCAGTTGGTGCAGGATCTAGCCACATGACCCACCCGATTGCATCGGAAACAGCGGCGACTGTTCCGTTTTCCATATTCATCGCGTTGTGAACTCTCCTTCGGAGTATACCTCGACAAAAGCTTCCCACTATTTTGGTCAGTTTTTTCTAAGTATTCCATCCCCGAATCACTCACTGTTCTCATTTTCACTCGATCCGTAAAGTACTGGGCAGCCGACACCTGATCTGCCGCTTGGCTCACTCTAACCCTCGCTGCCAATTTTAGCTTGTCATGAGATGGGTCTGGCAGGGTTCGCACAAATTTCTACCTGCATAAAAGTTCTCTTGCGTTATAACTCAACTCAGGGAGACCAACCGCAAGGTATCCACATCTGCTTTGAGTCGTAGGAACGCTACTTGGTCCATAGCAGTACGGGTTCTTGAACTGTCAGTCGCACATTGTTGTGCAGTACTTGTCTTGCCCCTTCCTCGTTGTTCTCGCTACACTGGTGTTGTGACCAAGCAACAAATAGCTGACCTGGCCAGCGCAATTCGTGCATAGGTACGTGCAGACGTAGGTCGTTGAAATAAGGGTCATCACCGCAAACAACGAGATTAAAGCTGACGCCAAGTTACTAACTGCTTACTCGGAAGGCCAATTCCCGCTGGTTGTTTGCTGTGATGAGGGCTACCTTTTGCGCAGAATTTGGAAAAAAGCCGATAGACGGCCAACACTAAAGAAACATTACTCAGCCTGATTGGTCTAAATGGAGGAGTTAGTAGCTTTCTCCAGAAGCTGTTGTTCTAGATAAATGTTCCACAGAAGGGGTATTTTTGGCAGTATCTAACTCTTGAGGTTAACATTCTTCACGTACGCAACATTGCCCAAAACTCGCATTGAGCTGGACCAACCACTCGAAAAGGCGTAGGCAAATTTCCATCTCCCAGCAGTATGGCCGGTAGTTTGTTTTTGTACCGTACTTGTGCCACGCCTTCCTAGCATTGTCTCACAAGATAATGTTGCAGACCTACATTCATGCGCAATTGAATGCCGAGGTGTTAGACAGCGCCACTTGGCAGCAACATGCTGACGCACAAGCACACTATCCCCAAACGTCTCGTGATTATCTAAGCGAGATGCTTGGCCACCGATGGATTGGTCGGGGCAGGCCAACGAAGTGGCCTGCTCGGTCACCAGATTTGAAATCCTTGGATTGCTTCCTATGGGGCTGGTTAAAAAGAAGAATGTATAAATCAAGACTACATTAATTGGAACAACTGAACGAGAACGTCATGACCAAATGTCGCGCCAACACCGCGCAAACATTGGAAAACGTTCTTTTCAACTGTCTCAGGTGAGTACTGCGCTGCAAGCAAAATGCCGGTGGCCACCTTGAACAGCTTGTGCGTTGATGCGTATACCACTATGGAACTCCGTCCACTTAAATACAAATACCCAATCACACGAGTTCACAGTCTTTCGGAACTCAGCCCGGCATTAGCGTTAAACCAGCGGCTGTACTTTAGCCAACACCTTTCAGGGTGAGAGTGATATCCCGTAAGTGCCACATACGGCGAAGACTAACAAAGGTGCCTCGAACGTTTGCTACACGGCTGGTGACCTCCTAGAGCACGCTAGTGTTTCATGTGAACAAGATGATAACGCGAAAATACGATACGTGGTTGCATACGTTCTTTGGTTTATTGGATTGGAGACACTGTGCCATTCGGTGAGTACTGCGGATCATCGAATAACTGGTGAAACTCCTGGCATTGGTTTTGTCAGTGTCAGCAAGCCTTTGATGACGATAAACAAATGTTCTTATCTAAGCTGTTTTCCTCCCATTAACAATAATTGTCGCTGCTGATTTTCTCAAAACATTGTCGGTGTTGTGTTGATAAATCGGTTCCCAAATGGACGTCAGCAGGATTTGATACAGTTTTCTTGTGCGTTGGCATTAGTAGAAAGGTACTGGAGTCAGACAGAGAAAAAAGGACTGCAGCCGGTTTTCACAGTAATAAAGGCCATTAACTTGTTCTTGGACGCAAAATTACTTTGGAGAAGGACCATAAACCTGTGCTATCGGTATTTGGCATCAAACGATGCATTTCCGTTCACACAGCGAACAGATCACAACGTTGGGTGAACGCCACATAACCATACGGTTTTGATTTTCGATTTAAAAGAACATCTTTGCATGATCAAGGTGACGCATTATCCAGAAATATTGCTTACAGCACTCCTAATATTTCCGATATTGTTATTTTTTCAGTAAAATCCATTGAACTGCATAAGTGATTGCGCCACAATGCTTAGTGGTTGTACGGATGCTAATAGAGGGATATTTGGCTAGTTCGCAGATAACATTGAAACTGAAATCGCATCCGTAGTTGTCCGAGGCCGACCAGTTCCTTCAATGTTAGAAACGCTGCTGGTTTTCTCGCAATTCTGCACCAGTTTCAGGACGTTGCGCTGACCTACGAGCGGCAGTACCGCGTTCTTGCTGTTGTATGATTGTGCAGTGTTTGCAACGTTAAACGGCGCTGACCGTACGAAGGAGATATTAACACACACTGACCAACAGCGGCGCATTTTAACGTGTTGCGTAAATGTCACCAAGGTAGTGCTTCACAGCAATCAATAGCTACGGCACCGTTCCAAAACAGCAACCATTCACCGCATAACTTGATTTGACCTTGCCAACCAAATACTGGTGGGCCGTCATAATATCCTATCGATTAGTGCTGCCACACTGTCCACATTCATGCGTCATCTCAGTGGCTGGTTTGCCTAACTTACGCCTCGCATTTTCACACACCACCTATCCGGCAGGCACTTCCGCGGGCTGAAGAATAGGGTTCATGTGTCCCCTGAGGCAGAGGATCTTCAAGAGCACGGTGCTTTGGTGTCCGCATCCCCAAAGCCATGATGCGGCTTTTGGTTCCATATTCTCAACGGACCTGTAGGTTACCTATTGAGATACATGCAACTAGCTTACCAGATACTACCTCGTATGTTGTTGCCGCTTTCGCCGCAGAGCCTGCTATTCTGCTGGTTAAACGAAAGTGTTTTGCTTCCTCCAAAAAGGGGCTCTCAAGGAATTCAAACAAGTGCACGGGTGAATATGCCACATACAGGTTTCGCATCCGCGTTAGCAACTTCACCGACGTGAAGTTCTTCGTTGTTCATACACCGATTTTTCCTTGAAAACGCATAGAAATCCTATTGTGTAAACTTGCAGTACTTACACCTACTTGTAGCAATCGGCTTGCAAACGCTTTTGTCCACGGTTCACTATAATGCTGCTCGTTTTAACAAACCGGCATAGCTCATAATGGGGACAAAGGTTTTTGTTTTCCACACAACGTTTTCAATCAAGAAGCGGTTGGAAATTAGACGATCGATCATCCGACGTTGCTTACAGAAATGATTTACTCTCGGATCCAAGGTTTTTCCACACAAAATAGTTGCAAATAATGAAAAGCAATAGCCCTGGTTGTCAAATGATCCTCTATGAAGCAAAAGGTCAAAGTTTTGGCCTCGATCAGCGATCTATTTTCATAGAAACCGCTCATTTTATAGCTCGTGTCAAGTAGAACCAATCACAAACAAATATGCTTGCTATTTCATTCTCGGCCAGCATTCGACGTTCGTTCATGTCCATCTGAATCAATTGCCTACTATCCTTCATTTTGCCTTTTGTAGCGATCAATCGTTCTTCAGAGTGTTCGCCCAAAATCGTTTAGCTAGATCTATGGTTAAACAATTGGCACCTACTTGTGGCATCTTACCACCCCAGCATTTCCAATCACCAGCATTTGCGGCCCCCAGCACATACTTTCCTTTTTCGTTTATTAGGATGGCGTTACGGTGTGTTCCGTATTGCCTTGCAATGGGGTGCGCTTAATGTTTTGGGCTTGGATACCAGTACGGCTCTGTGGATTGTGTTGTTGATCCTCTTTTTGCGGTGTCCACTCATGACGCGCACATTGCAGTTGCATTCAATTTCTTCGAAGGATATTTTCTCCAACCTTGATAGCTTAACTTCCCTCTCCCTTCCGGCATCCAAGCACACCCTTCCGCCAGTATCCTTTAGATTCCGGTACTGGATGCACACATACTTCATCTCCCATAGATAGTGGTAGAAGCCTTTTCAATCCAGGATCATAGTACTGCTTTTGCCTTGACATTCTGTTCCGTAGCCGGGCGCGACGCACATGGCCCGGCGCTATCTCGGGCTGCAGTAGAGTTGTAGCGGTCGGTACTAGATTGTTTATACGGAGACTGCTCATACAGACTGCAGCTAGACAATGATTAATCGGAAGGAGTACGAGACAACGGCGGATGCATACCAGGTTCAGAGCCTACGTACTCCAGAAAAATGTGTGTTTATAGTGCGGCGACTTCGAATAATGTGCTTAAAGAAATTAAGTAATAAGGTCTTCCAATTTTTTCCTCTTTTTGTGCATTTTGGTAATACTGCACAGTGCGTTAGCAGAGCCAAGATATGTGTATGGGCTTTAAGTCTAGCAGAACAGTGAGGACAACGGCTGCAATTAGTAAGATTTACCCCATTTTCTTACGCTTACGTTATGGTGAAGCGAGGAAATTGATTATTCGCTGTCTGAACTATTACCTTTCTGAAAAATTCGCAGCCACTCCCGCGCCTTATCTATGTTAGAAGGAGGCCATGTTAAGAAATCGGACAAGGTGACACATATACGGAAATCGGATCACTAAGAAGTTCGCAACAGCAGCTTATTGTTGCACCATTAGCATGTTCCAGAACAATCTGTTCCAACCATTGGTATGAAAAGAATGTGAGAACAAAGTATGATCAAGAAGGTCAAACGTATAGTATAAATAGCACTAGCACGCGCCATTTAATAGGCCTGTCTTTCCCGGTGACCACACTGATGCTTGAAAGCCGTCTGCTTATTATCCAATCAGAGCGACCGGAGCGACCTTAAGGACTATAACAACTAGTGAATAAAAATTTCTGATTTGTGAACCCAGTAATGCCCAACTCATTAAAAGAGCTGACCACGATACTACGGCACCAACTTGAGCAATCTGAGAGTGCCAGTTACGCTAAAGTAAGCGTATCTTTCAGCGTTTTACAGACCAAGCAGGGAAAGTAGCAGGCTTCCGTGAAATTCAACTGAAGCAGCGGTTGCAAATTTCTTGGTGACCCAGGTGCAGTTATGACCTTTGAATCTTGGTTCAGAAGATACGAAAATGTTTCCGTTCGAAGTTCGCAGATGTTAATGGCGGATTGCTGTGCAAGCTGCTCTTGCGCAAATTGGGGCTAAAGGACACACAAGGCTCCTGCGTTTTATTCTGCTTAAATGCTCCAAAGATTTTCCATCCCGCCAACTTGTACGATTGTTGAATGACATCTCTGGTGAGCAGCCTTCTTTCTTTCGCATCCGGTACAGTTACATGAAGCTAGTTAAAAATGCGTTAAACGAATTTGTTCCTTACGCTAGTAACGTCAAACGTCATTCTGAGCGATTCAAGCTGTAGAGGAGGAAAGATGCCCAGTCAAAGACGCTGCTTTCTGTTTGTTGTTTCCAAGCGTCCGAGGATGCCAAAACACGCACAATATTGCTTACCAAGATTAAACAGAATCTGTCTATCAATCACGTGTCCATTTTGCGGAATAGCAGAGGTTACTCGAAGTAGAGCATTACACAAACCTGATTGCTCAAAGTCACAATTTATGCTCCGAAGATTTGCTGGCAGTGTCAAAACAGTAAGAAGTTTCAACCAACGTTTGGAAACTTGTGAAGAAGGTAGGCCAACATCCGCGTGCTGGAAATGTGGGGAATGGAATATTTCAGACCGTCCGTAGAAAAACAGCTCGGTAAGAAATACAACAGACGGGGCTACAAGAAGGATCAATGTAGTCGTTTTTGTTAGGAGAGGAAAAACACTTTAGAAAGCTCATTTATTCGCTGGGAAATGCATCGATCCAATGATGCACAAAAGTACCATCAAGAAGCTTCCGAAATGTTCTTAGGAGGTACGTTAGGTTCTAAGCGACGCAATACCTGTCACCACATTAGTTAGCAGAATTGAACTACCAAGTAAGGAAGCTGACTTAGGTGTTTTGAGACTCGGCCCTTCATAGGTAGGCGATAAACTAGTCACTGGTTTTCGCACTACTTGTGCTCCTTTCAATAGGTGGTTCCGCAACACGCTTTTGCCTCCAAAAGTTGGCTACTGATTTTCGGCTGGGGTTCGGAGCTGGCAGGAAAAGATTTCAGTTCAACCGGATTCGCGCAGACAGAGGTTGTTAATGACTAATGACAAAAGGTAAATATGACAGTGCAACGAATTTCTCTGCAGAACAAGTTCAGAAGACGCTACGGCAACGGCGGGCACAAAAGCAACTGCTCAAAACCTTGACGCAGCGGCTGTCTGTCTTCTTCGGAAACCGTTTTGCGGGACATACAGGCAAGTTCATTTGCTCTTCGCTGTAATTCCATTACTGAATTTATTTACAACACTGATTCCGGTAACACTTACGATGCGTAGTACAGAAGCTGGGTTGGTTTCTTCAGAACTCCTTTCAACAGTCAGGACGACTCCTGAAAAGTGGGACCGCTGCTCAGTTAACTATGCACAAATTGACATTCAAGATTTATTCATCACACTGCTAAAACAGCCGAAAATATCAGATTTGCCGAAGCTGGGTCCCAACTTAGCGAAGTTTTCCGTTAATCGCCAGCTTTATTCAGCATTTGCCCTCAGCGTCTGAAAATCGTTAAACAGGACACAGACAACTATGGGGTGCTGGCTGACATAGTGAACCGCGTGTGTGGACGCTTCAAGCTGCGCCCTATGACAGATGTCTAATTCAAATGCTTCATGTTAAGTAACTCCTCACAGTCCCCGAAAGATGCCGAGATCCGCACAAGATTACGCACCAAGCTGGAACAAAAGCCAAGCACCACCCTAAAATTCCTAACGGCTGAATGCAGAAGTTTGAGGACTCTAAAACTTGACACCACTATGGTCGATATTCCTGGCGCACAACCACGAAACGTTTATGCTGTGACAGATTTAAAGCAAAACAAGGCTGACGGTTCCGTTCAGATGTCACAGAACAAAACTCCCACCGTCTATTATTCAGGAGCTGGGTACCATTTGGAGCGATTCTACCCATTCATGAAGCATACTGGGCATAAGTGATAAAAACGGTCACAAGCAAGTACTCTGTCCCCAGTCTTAACCAGTGAATACAAAACCGTTCCGTCTCTAGAAGGAGGGAAAATACTGCTGCCGTCTCCTTGTCCGTAGTTGCCGCTTTCCATATGGAGTTCAAACCCCACAGACGTTAGTTTACCGTACCTAACAACGGGATTCCTGCCAGCTTGCAGGTCGACACGGCCTCTGGTATAACTATCCTTTCCAGGAGCACATGAAACCATATCATGAGGCCGGCGGTTGCTGCCTTTGACAAAATGGCTCACAACACATCTGGCGGAGTGGTGAATCTGCTTAGGGATATCACCTGCAAAATCGCTTTTAACAGCACGTAAAGCCTAGAGCATGCTATCTGACGGATCGACTGAACATAAAGCTCCTTGGAATCGACTGGATCAAGAGGTTAAAACTATTTGAGGTCTACCTGAATCAGATTTGCAACCGTTATACGCCGAAACCCTAAGCATCCAACGGTGTGTCCCCGGCAGAAACGACCAGCGCACAGCTCCGCAAGCCAGTCCATAACCTTTGACCAGCTCCTGGGTCCTCATAAGGAGGAAGGAACAGGAAAATGGTGCAGGAATTCAAAAAGCGTCATGGGGCAAGGCAACGCTTATTTGAGCCTAAAGACGCAGTGCTCGCACGTGACTATCGGAAAGGCCATGCAGTATGGACTCCAAGTAAGTTAATACCCAAACATGGAGACGTCATTTATGACGTGCTTATTGGATCGCAACCTGAGTCTGCCATGGAAATCAGTTACGCCGAACTTTGTGCCGGCTAGAAACGAGGAAACCAGCCAATCTGCATTTCGACCACCTTGTGGAGCACTGCAACTTACCGAAACCAGGCAGGTCTGGTCACAATCAATCAAGCGATGCAACTGATAGTCAAGTGCCAAATCTAAGAGCATTTCAACCCACGAGAGGAACGAACAGAAAGAGAACGCCGTCTTCAAGACTACATGTAAGCCCGAGGCTATTATCCTACAGTGCCTCCGCGATCTCAAGTAGGTAGATGACAAGGAGAGGAAAATCTACGTGGAAAACTCATTTATTTGCTGGGAAACGATTCAGACCAATGATGTACAAAAGAAACCTCAAGATGTTTTAGGAAGGTTCTTAGAAGGAATATACAGGTCTACACAACGCACGTACCTACCGGCTCAATGAATAGAGGAACTAAACTACCCATCAGGGCAGCTGACGTAGCTGTTCTGAGACGCGAAACTTCCTAATTAGACAATTAACTTTCCACTATTTTTCACACTCTATGTACCCCTTTCAATAGCTGGTTCCGCAACGCACTGATGTATCCAAGCGTTGGCTTGAGATATTCAGCTAGGGTTCGGAGATGGCAGGGAACGATTTCAGTTGAACCAGAATCGCGCAGAACGAGGTAGATCATAACTGTGTTGCTGTCAAGCGTAATGTTTTTACTAACTATTCCACTACATTTGTGCCAATCTCATTACCCGGGAAGATGGATTTGTTTTCCAGGACAATATCCCATCTTTTAGGGATTCAATAACACTTCAGCATATTTCATTGGATACCCCTCGAAGACTTCACGTGGTTCTGTAGATGATCATACAACACATACAGTAATATTCAATACATGACCTACCAATTAGCCCAGCCATTCGGTTAGGACAGAACAGGACCCAGGAACAAAATAGGCACTCGCCTACCGCATCATCCAACGGAAAAATAGGACGCAACTTAACTGCGAATAACCGAGCAAATAAATGCTCAACAAGAAGTATAGCCAGTTACAACTTGATATTCACTGAATCGGCGGCAGTGTTTCAGGACGTGGTGGGTATTCGTCTGGCAAGCGTTCTCTCTATAAAAAGCGACAAATTTCCGCTTAACAACACTGCAACGTATCAAATGTGACTCGCCACCAAATAAAGTCACAGCCCAAAAGTTCCCACTGGCAGGTCAACTAGCGTCAAGATTCTTAATCATTGGATCAGTAAATCATTGGAATGTGGAAAGCAGAAGGAAAAATCCTTTGTCATCCTTTGATATGTTTGTTACACTGGCACTTCTACATCGGCATATACTGTCACTTCTTTTCTGTACGATTTCACGTATACATCGTGGTCTCTTTTCTTCCTACGATATCACCGCTGATTTTTCCGCTACGTACTCACGAACTCCGTATATCATCAAATCTCTCTCGATCTTGCTCTTCAATTTTCTACTGATCGATCCTCCGGGATTCTTGATCTAGTACTAGCTGATGTACGACTGCAATATATGGCAGACCGATTACGTTTTTACAAACGGATTCCGATCTCACGACAGCTCAATTATTCTTTGTACCTTTGCACCATCGCACAGTTTCAATCATGAACGTTTGGACATTTTTATCCTGTCGCTGCTACAATTGCCACAAACTGTCTGTACAATTGCACCTACCTCCATGGGCTTGCCTCTCATAGTTGAGAATAAAATTTTGATTGCTTGATTTAAAACAAAGAGCCCAAAGTTAGCTTGTTTTTGCTCTTTTCCTTGAGGAGCTGTCAAATGTAGATTTGTTGCCGTATTTATAAATCAGGTGCCTCTGCGCCTACAACTTGACATTCCTTCTGTTATCAAAGCCATTTCCAAGTCAATTTGAAAGAAGCTAGGTGGACTCTCTATGCAAAAAATGCGCGCATTGCAACCTGTGCCTCAAAAGGTGTGCTGGACCTCGGTTGTAAAATTGCTTGTCTCATTGCTTTCTTAGACAGTCAATTCAAAGGGCTTTGCTATGTAACAAAACACCCCAGGCTGGATTTTCTTGGCCTATTTTGGATTGACAGCATGAAGTTGCTGGATGTCCCTTTGGGCTCCGCGTGCGACAAACTAAGCAGTAACGTTACACATTAGACGGAGAACTTACAGCAGAAATATTCACAAGTTTTCAAGGACGGTCTAGGATTGTTCACAAAAGCCAAGACTAGTTTATTTCTGCAGCCAAACGAGAAGCTACCATTCCTACAAAGGCGACCAGTACTATACGCGGTCGTTTCAGTCGTTGACCAAGAAATTGAGAGAATACAATCAGCCGCGGTTACCAACCCAGTCAAGTACCCATCACGGGCAGCCGAAATTGTGATTTTCAAAACGACAAACGGAAGGAATCGCCTCTGTGCGGACGTTTCTGCAGGCCTGAATGCTATGTTAGAAGATCATCAGTACTCTAGAATGATGGCAAGGGTTTTGATAAAATGTACTTCTCCGATGCATACTCAGATTGAAATTTTGGAAGAATCACACGAGATGCTAACAACAAACACCCATCGCATGTTATTCTAATATAAAGCGCCTACCATTCGGTGTTAAATGCCTTCGGAAATTCTTCAGCAGCATACCGCGGTGACTTCAAGTTTGTTTAATATGTTGTATAGAGCTCTAGTGTTGCTACTCCGCTCCCATTAACGTTATCATAAGGCGTATGATATGTAATTACATTACATCATTATCCTATAACCATCCATCGCGTTTCCTTTGGACATTCTGTCTAAGTCATCTTCTATAGTGGTGTGGTATCGTGCTCCACTTTTCACTTTAATGTTGGCTAAACGTTTCGCCGCTGTGAAGAGTAATAACCGAAGAGTGAAATTGATGACACTCCAATTTTAAACACAACTCGGCTTTAACTGGCGCACAATGTCCAACTCACAGACCAAATTGATGTCGTCGAGCTGGTCAATAGTTTCAGCCTAGAGATTTGTGATAAAGTGGTTGTACACCTGGCAGTAACATCTGACGCAAGTGCCTCCATGTATTCATATGAATGCAACCTCATGCTTCTTGATCCGCTCACGGAAGCAATGTTAAAATTTACCCACTTGTAAATCAGGTGAATTAACTAAAAAGTGTCATAATGGATATCATTGTAATATTAAAGAAGGTGATGCCCTTAGTACATCTGTCGGGCATCCAGTACCCTATAAATTTATGTGACTTAAAGCGGGCTGGCATGCTCCTAAACGTAAGTGCACTGAAAGCCAACCAGCGGGTGTGTTGAGCTGACAGTGCCAGGCTATTAAATATCCCAGATCGTTTACCGCTTGGCAATTTGCTGCGTAAGCTTCTAAAAGTCTGTAAATTGCCGTTATGCTGTTGTACAGATAATTGCTTACGAACCATTTGTGGCCAAACATCTCCCATCATGCTTTGGTATGCAGGTCCTGAGTTCGCGAAACGCAAAATAACCGCCAGCTATCTCTTCACACAACAAGCTAACCTCGGGAATATGTTGATTAGTGCGGATTTGACGGCCATATAAAGATCAAGATTACGCACTTACTCTCATCATGCAACATAAAAACCCGAACCGCACTAAAAATTGTAACGTCCGTTTCATGCTTCACCACACTGTGTGTCTTTGGTTTAACCCCGTCACAGCAACAGCAACAACAAAAGGGTATCGCACACAAAGGGACTTCACCAGCATCCGGCACAAATCGAGATACTGAAACTACGCCACTCTGTGAAACTACAGCATATGAAATATTCAGAGCATTGCAGTGTTGTGATAAATATATGGGAGACTCAGATATTGAACAAGGCATCTTATCTATCGCTTCGCCCACTACGCCCATCACCATGAGCAAAGGCAATATTGCGCGCATCTGATGAGGAAATTCACAAATGCTCTGCAATGTACACTAAAGGTGTCAGATACCCACACCGCAAACGAACCCAACAAAGCTTCGCAACACTAACGAAACACGGGTTCATAAAAGCTTTGACAAGAATCTCCCGGAATACCGGTTGGTACACTTCAACGCTTGGACTCTGACGAGGCATCCGGTAATAACCAAACCATCTTCTCCGAGAAAACATACATCAGCGGCATTTGTGGCTATGGCTAGAAAATTTCAACCAGCAGTTTATGGTTATCTACTCAAATCCCCCAAGTTGGCAGCCCGTGCACCGATCTCTCAACAACGGCCAAGGTTCACAAAGCTAGATACCAGCTGGCCACGGGCGAAGGATTTGCAGTAGTGTCTAACAAACAAACAGCACTAAAATTACAGCATCCTCTCCAAAATATCACTTTTCTAAGTTTGGACAATCCCAGTTTGCACATCTGTATAACACCGCTCTCAAACAGATGTATCTTTTCACCAAGACGAACGTTTATCCAGCATCTATTAACGCCGATCACGGATCATCCAAATGAGATCGACGCAGAGGACCCGACACCCATGAATGCTTCTCACCATTAGCTCAGCAATCCCAAAGGATGCATAACTGTAACACCATCTAGTGTCAGACAGGTGCCGAATGCTAAACGGAGGTGTTCAAACGTCACCCCACAAAATTGCCCAGAAATGCAGTGCCCTGCACTTCGACTTACCAGGTGACGTTTCCAGGGCCATGGCATCCATCTGCAACTTTGCAGGATGATGCGACGCAGCACATTTGTGTTCAGCACTTCGTCGAAGTCTCCAATGTAGCGTTCAAACAGACGACAGCAGCGTTCTGCGTTGAAAGTTAACCGGCTTGCAAAGCGCATCATACGTTATTCAGCTTCCATTAGGCTGAGCTCAGGTTATCAACTCAGGCTGCAAAATGCGATGGCTAGTTGTGAGCAAATTCGCCAAGCCACCACTTTCAAACAGACCTACTTTGTTTTAGCAGGTCTGCGTTTTCACCTGATTTGGAGGTACTCGCTGTTTCTACTCCTTTCTTCAATATGGTGGGTTGTTCATCGGCCCTGCTCCATCTCTCTAATGACGTTTCTGCTTACGACGATTCTACACTTCATAACATATTCTGTACGTGATTTTCAGTTTGAGTATCCCAGAAGTGAAAGCAGTACTGGCTGATTAGTTCCATGTAGGTGAGCACAGGTTAGTTCATTGCTCAGTGCGGTTGGAGTGTAAATTTACATGGACAATTAACCATAATCAAGTAGCACTTTCTCGTCCGTATCACTCTACTTATTGGGCTATACTTTCAACGCTCTTCAGAGTAAGAAAATTGGATTAATTGTTTCTTACTAATGCCGTAAATGAATCAACCGAAATATTTTGAACAGAATCTCTATATGTTTTTTTATTTAACGGCTCCTGTACCATAATAAAATGAAGGATCTCTAAGATGCAGATGCTACAGTCAAACACTCAAGAAAATACGAAATCTGCAGGAGCGATACTGTAGTGCTCTAAAGTGCACCTATGTAATGAAAGCGAAAGATTTGGCCTTAGAACTAGTAAACCAAATTCGGCTGCATCAGGTCTGTCAATAATGCAGTGCACTAGAGTGCGTGAGCAAATGTCGCGCGCTCAGTGATCTACTACGCCGTAGAACCTTGATGGACGCTACTAAGATAGGTGGTAGAAGTACAGAAGTGACTGTACTACCAGTAACCCGCGAATAATGTGTGAACTGTTTGACACTTATTCTAAAGAGTCAGTTTGTGTAGAGAGAAGCTGTGTCCACAGTGCCATTAAGAATGCCTAACGAAACAAGGAACATTGTCCAGTTCGACCTTAAAAGGATACGGCCAATAATACCGGCAATCAGGCCGTCATTATTCCCTGCTCCAAATGGAATACCATTCAGTTTTATAAAGAATGCCAATGGAGATATTCCCCACCTTCTCCTGAAAATTTTTGTCTTATCCATGTCGAGTGAGAAATATCCTAAAGCCTGGAGACACTCCATTAGTAGGCTACGTCACAAAGTTAGCTCGATCCAAGATGTTTGCAAGTTCCGCCCGATAAACCACATCTCCTTTCTATTCCGTTTAATAGAGAAACCAGTGGAAAAGCAAATATTAGGTTATCTGTACACGGAAGGAACCATCCGGAAGTATTATCTTGGGTTCCTCACAACAAGATCATGTGCGACATGCCAATTAGACTGTTTCGACTTTTTCACCAAAGCCATTGCTTTTGTCAAAGTGGTACTAACCTTGTATCTTTATATGTCAAAGGCATTCAATCGAGTTCCTCATCGGCGCCTAATGAATAAAGTTAGAGTTTATGGCGTACGACAACCTCTGTTAAATTGGCTTCGCTTTTATCTTAATCAACGTACGCAATCTGTTAAAAAAGAAGGGTTGCATAAACTGCCACAGCCGTTACAAGTAGTGTTTTTCAAGACAGCGTACTAGGTCCGCTCTTTTTCCTAATGTACGTAAATGACCTACGTGACGTGTTGATACACGGCCGCCCTTTGTTTTTGCAGATGATGTACAATTCATCTATACTTTACAACCAAATGACCTGTTACCTGAATTGGACAAAACCCGCAAAGATATAGCAGTTTTTGTGTCTTGATGTCATAAGTGACAGATGCTGTTCTCAGTCGAAAAGTTTAACTTCGTTGTTTATAAATGCGCCATACCTCCCATGGCCCTAACTATTAATAATTTCGTTAGCAAAACGAGCACCCCAGTGAAGGATATAAGATTGCGATATTCCAATAGCCCAAAGTTTCTCGAACAAACACATTTTAGTGTAGCTAAAGTAGGGCAGTTAGTCTGTTACATAAGACGGCACATTTACACAGCCGAAGCAAGATCAGAACGCTACAGAATGTGCGTTAATCCGCAACTGGACTAACGCATATTCATTTGTAGCAGCTTAAGGAAATCTGA
Organism: Dicrocoelium dendriticum; assembly: GCA_944474145.2. Taxonomy (NCBI): domain Eukaryota; kingdom Metazoa; phylum Platyhelminthes; class Trematoda; order Plagiorchiida; family Dicrocoeliidae; genus Dicrocoelium; species Dicrocoelium dendriticum. The sequence goes on along the minus strand of OX104066.1, from coordinate 138,938,240 downwards.
CCGGATCCTACTGGAAAAACTTAGTGTCACATGACCACAATATTTCTTGATGGGAATCAGTGTATCACTTATTAAGGGTGATGCACCCATCTTTAAGTCCAACCCCTTTGGTTGCATCGCATGAACCTTAACCTTTACATTTTACATAAACTGTTTTACAAAATGGTAGATAGTGCACACTCATGTTTGCAGCTTAGCATCATCATCATCATCAATATACACGTTAGCTGCAGACGGAAAGCACCTCAGCTATTGTGCCGAAATACTAAAGACAAGAAGAAGAAGAAAATACAACAGTGGCACGCCGACTGAGTCCCCAGTAACGGATGGACATCGTTCTAGAGAGCTAACAGCCGCCTATCGTGCCGTAAAAAGAGAGTTATATTGTGCATAGCGAATAAGATCGTGATTGTTGGGGAGGCTAAGTAGGAGAGGATGGACAAAGGAGCTCACAACACAAACGCCATTTGGGTCGGCTCTTAGCCATAACAGCAAATGTGTCGAACCAAACGCATTTATCGTCCTTAGGACCCTAGCCAAGCAGTTATACCTCAGCTATGCAGTCATAAAAAATGTAGCGACACCCTACCATTGTGTGTGACCAGAAACTAGAAGACAAGCGCCGATTGAAGCAAGCTGGGAGTGGGCCAAGTATTGAGGGATTGAAAACGGGGGGATAAAAGTAAACTTGGAGCGGGACGATAAAGAGGAAAAAGCGCAAGAAGGGTATAAGACGACGGGAAGGCCTCGGCAGTAGCATCCACACCCCTATCCACTCTGTTCAATGCAGCAGATAAGGTACCGTTGCTTATCCTCTGCGACGGCCTGAGCATCAAGAAATTGATAGAAGTAAGGTTCATTGTATTGCCTGGGAAGCATACTGTCAAGTTTCCCAGGCCTAGACAGGAGAACGATTAGGGTTTTCAAACGAAGTCTTTGGTTCAAAAACCTTGCCGCAGGGCAGTGAGATTTTGTTACTTAACTACAGAAAGCCCTTTTTATGAAGTAAGGAGCCACTCGCACTCTGACCCCCAACCTGGAGGACCGGGAGGCTGAGTTTGTCTGGCCTCTAACCATTGACCAATCTGGTATGAGTGGCTCTGAAGGTACAAAAATCACCACCCAGCATAGCTCAAAGGATCACTGAAGCACAAAACCCATCGCACCACGTTAAGGTCCAGTCTCGTTGCCACGATGCACTGGATCAAAATTCAATATACGGAATAAGAATAGTACGATTATACCCTTGAAGGCCAGGAAAAAGTGCGCATACACTTTTTCTTCGTATTTTATATAAATCTTTGGAATAACTTACACACGAGTCTAGGAGAGTGTATGCATCCAAACGGCTTAATTGGGACGTACGTAAGTTTCTTAACATTGAAAACGTGAAACGCATGCTTTACATCTGTGACCATGACGAAAAGTTATTGGAATCAGGCCCCGATGGATGCTAACTCAAGTTTGATCCCCTTAATTATCCTACTGGAAAAGCCACACTTGACGCTATGGCCATATTTTTCATATCCCGACACAACCATTGAAACCAAACAAAAAATTCATCAATTTTCACGCATCTATTCTAAGCAAAGTGTTCACCTAAGCATTGGACCAAATTCGACATCAATATGTATATAAATAATAAAGTAAATAAAAATCTAAATCATTCTGGGCAAAACTGCTAAAGCTTTAATCAACAGTCGGGCAAAACTGAATAAATGTGCGTCATTTTGTGAGAAAGTATTTTGTGTATACAAAAAGCCGCCCTATGGATGATGGAAAAGAAGTCCTATTAGTCTATTATGACAAAAGGAAAGCTTTTAACAGTAAACTTCTTTAAGGATTGTTCTCCAAAACACTTATACTGGTGCACTAACCGTAGATAAAAAATGCAGTTGCTTAAGAAATTACCTTGTCAACATTTTACTTTCGTTTATTGCACTGCAATTTCAGAACACGGTACACTAATAATTTTCGTTTGTTCTATTTTCATTTTTACTTAGCAATCCCTGAGCTCCACTTTTGGATTAAAGCAAACGACAAAGAAAATTTTAATTTACCGTTCGATTGATGGTTCTGTTCTTGGAACAAAACAACGAATTCCGCTCAGACATTTCACCGAAGAGGAGAAATGGGTCATGTGATTTCGACCTTGGCATCCCAAAACACCTCGGGGTTTATGACACTGAGTTCGTGTAATATTTCACCTGAATTAGAGGGATTAGAGATGACCTAATCCTAAACTGCCGTATTTTGACTGCAAAGGTTGGCCCTGATTTGACCTGGCTATTTAGTCCTGCTAGATTATCTGCTCTCCGCGGGCATTGTATGAAGCTGGACAAACCGCGGTCCGATCGCGTTAGAGCGAAGACACGGTTATCGCGTCGAGCCGTCGAGAGCTGAAACATGCTTCCAAAAAATGTTGACAAGGAAACTACGTTTAGGGGGTTTGAGTGTCAATTAGATGCTCTTGGGTGGCAACACGAAACATATACATTTTCCCGACTAATTCCTATCTTCATAATTCGATAATAGTTTCTGTACTTTCCATCAACCTTGGTATTATTCTCATCCGTTAAGAGATTTCCCTTACATTTCCTTCCATTTTGTTTCCTCTCTTAATTCTTTCACGTATCTGACACAGCATAGACAGAATTGTTAGGAACGTAAGCAAAAATAAGTGGATCAGGAAGCTTTTCGGGAATTTTGTTATAGACATATCAGGAAGTCGGAGCACCCGTATCAAATACTGGATATTTAAAACAGTGAGTCATCTTCAGTAGTTTGAACAACGAAATGAGAAGACGAATATTGACACATGCTAGCATTTCGTATTATGTCGTCAGCACTAATACAACAACAGGGAAATCCTTTTATGTGTCTTACAGAGCACAGTCACACCAATCGAATTCTTGGTTGTGGTCATTGTTGTTGGGATTAGGTCCACGGCAACCGCAGGTTGACAAATAATTGCTTTTGGACACACAAAGCTAGTCTAAATCGGCTTATCGCGACGGCCTTGGCAAATCGTAAAAGGCGTGCATTGATATGACATAAAAAGATCCGGAACGCTGATAAGGGATTAATCCGGTGACGAGTCGCCAAAATGTGCCTGCCTATGGAGGGCGCTGGCGGCTTACGCGAGCACGTGTCGTCGGAGGTGGATTGAGTAACTTCGCGTTGAACCCAGTTTGGTAAGTGTTCCTTCACTCTGGAATCTGAAACCCGTTCAGTCCTGCCGATGTAACTGATGCCGCAGTCACACACTAATTGGTGGACACAATGTGATTTGGCGCCGACGGGTTCATCTTCCTTTACTGAAGGTAACGGCAGCTTACGGGTTCTGTTGATAATTACCGCCTCCGCCGCACAGTATGTACGCTGAATGGCCGAGACAATGCATTTGGTTATCCATTATGCTGCGGTGTCACCCTTGAATGGTGGCTCGATTTACACCTTCTTAGGGGCTGTCAACACCATCTCCTTCGGCGGACTAACTTGGCTGTTTGTCTATGAATAGCTTTGGGTAGCCATTCTCCATAAGTATTTTAGTGACTAGCTCAAACTCTTCAGGCAGGCAGTCGTTGGAGCAGATACGTCTCGTCCGAGTGAATAAGGTTTTTATCAGCACGCGCTTGTGTTCCATTGGTGAATAGCTAGTGAATTGTAGGTAATTGCCGGACCACAGTATAACCAAATGCATTGTCTCGGCCATTCAGCGTACATACTGTGCGGCGGAGGCGGTAATTATCAACAGAACCCGTAAGCTGCCGTTACCTTCAGTAAAGGAAGATGAACCCGTCGGCGCCAAATCACATTGTGTCCACCAATTAGTGTGTGACTGCGGCATCAGTTACATCGGCAGGACTGAACGGGTTTCAGATTCCAGAGTGAAGGAACACTTACCAAACTGGGTTCAACGCGAAGTTACTCAATCCACCTCCGACGACACGTGCTCGCGTAAGCCGCCAGCGCCCTCCATAGGCAGGCACATTTTGGCGACTCGTCACCGGATTAATCCCTTATCAGCGTTCCGGATCTTTTTATGTCATATCAATGCACGCCTTTTACGATTTGCCAAGGCCGTCGCGATAAGCCGATTTAGACTAGCTTTGTGTGTCCAAAAGCAATTATTTGTCAACCTGCGGTTGCCGTGGACCTAATCCCAACAACAATGACCACAACCAAGAATTCGATTGGTGTGACTGTGCTCTGTAAGACATATAAAAGGATTTCCCTGTTGTTGTATTAGTGCTGACGACATAATACGAAATGCTAGCATGTGTCAATAATCGTCTTCTCATTTCGTTGTTCAAACTACTGAAGATGACTAACTGTTTGATATTTCTCAATCTAAGAATTACCCCCGATGCTATCCGTTTGCTGCATCGTATTATCCAACTAAGATGCAGCTAGCTTGCAAACGTGTGGAAATATCCTTTCTTTCTGAATGTGTCACCCTACGCCGTTATCCGCGCTCAAAGCTGAAACTATTACGCAGAACTAAGCTCACACCTTCCAATCGCAATCTTAGACGCGTTGCGTTAGCGCAATTAGACACGACCAAGGCAAAGCTACAACTTGTAGTGACCATGACATTTTACCCCATCAAACATCACACTCAGACTTGTGCACATTTTGTTTTACTTTGCACCCATCCCAAGCCTATATATACTGGACTGCAATTTTGAACCGGGTTCGCCATCTTGCCCGCGCGTTGCCGGCTGTTGCGCTCCTACGTGGTGTTACTCATTGCTTCACCACTCTCTCCCATTGTCCTCAAGCTATATTCACATAGCTATTGTACATAGCTATTTTCTCAAGACATTCTTTATATCTTGCCGTCTTCTGTCTTACTGGGCTACGGTTTTCTTGTGTAGCATTCGTCAAGCCGCTACATAATTGGTGACCCCAATCGCATTCCGGTGAGTTCGTTCCATTTCTTTGGTTTTTCCACGCAAATCATGGCCTCAGTTTCTAAAAAGTGTGAGGACTCACAGTCTGTGCAAGCGGTATCTCTGGTAGTTCCACCATTTATTGAAAAAGATCCCGTTTTATGGTTCATGATTTTAGAAGCTGAGTTTACTTCTAAGCATGTCACTAGCGATTCTGCAAAGTTTAACCACTTGCTCACACGCCTGCCAACTGATATTACTATAGCGCTACGCGATCTTATTATTACATGTCGTTCTCCCGACCGTTATACTTTGCTCAAGAACGCTGTAATAAAGCGTGTTACTCCCTCCGAGAAGTCCCGCTTGCATAAACTTTTTACTGGTCTACAACTAGGTTCTAGTAAGCCATCCGCGCTATTGCTAGAGATGCGTGGTCTTCTTCAAGGACTGCATATGGACGAGTCGCTGCTTCGAGAGTTATGGCTTCAGCGTTTGCCTGAAAACGTACAAGCTATGCTATCGCTTGCGAAATCGCAGCCTTTGTCAGAAGTTGCAGATATTGCTGATGATATGATGGATCGCTTCACCGGACCACCGTGTCCGTCGTCTAGTTCTCTTCGCTCACCTGACGTAGATTTCACTGTTGACCCTTCGGTCCAAACCATCGACACCACTACTCCACCTTCCACTGGTGAGCTCTTAACAGAGATAGCCGCGCTACGGCAAGAAGTTCAAAGCTTAAAGTTACATCGGCACCAACGGGATTCTCCATCCCGTTCCCCTAGCCCATCTGGAAGACGAACACGACGCCCAATTTGCCGTTATCACGCACGTTTTGGAAGTTCCGCTAGAAATTGTATAAAACCATGCTCATTTCCCGTAACGAGAAAAAGGACAGGCCGACACGTATTGGCGACGAACGCCGTCGGCCGAAGTCGTCCAAATCGCCTCTTCAAAATCGTTGATAGGAACACTGGGATCATGTTCCTGGTTGATACCGGGGCGGAAGTTAGCGTGATCCCACCGGTTCCAGGCGACGCGACTAAGCCACAGACAACCAACTTGCGTGCCGCTAACGGCACCGCTATCCGAGTTTTCGGTCAACGCTCCCTTACCATTGACCTCGGACTACGACGTCCCTTTCGATGGATTTTCACCATCGCTGCTGTTCCATTTGCTATATTGGGTATCGACTTCCTCCAACACTTCGATCTTCTCGTCGATGCGCGTCATCGCAAACTCGTTGACCAAAAGACCCAGCTTTTCACATGTGGAGTTCGCACACCTTGTGTTTCTGTCACTCCCATTTACATTCAGCCTGAAGCTGATAAGGAATTTTTAGATCTGTTCAGACAGTTTCCGCAGCTGGTCCGCTCAGCTGACGCTACGCTTCCGGTCGCATCTAGCGTTACGCACCATATACGAACCCGTGGCCCACCGGTTTCTGCACGGCCACGACGTCTCGCCCCTGATAAGCTAAAAGCCGCTAAGGCGGAATTCGAGCACATGCTCGAACTTGGTATCATCCGTCCTTCCGAAAGTCAGTGGGCCTCACCTCTCCACATGGTGCCCAAGAAAGGCGGCGACTGGCGGCCCTGCGGAGACTACCGGGCGCTGAACAAGTGCACAGTTGCAGATAGGTATCCTATACCGCACATCCAGGACCTTACAAGTAGTCTCGGTGGTAAGTCAGTGTTTAGTAAGATAGACCTGACGCGAGCATATCACCAGATTCCTGTAGAGGACTGCGATATCCCCAAAACTGCAGTTATAACACCCTTTGGTTTATTCGAGTTCCTTCGAATGCCTTTCGGGTTAAGAAACGCTGCTCAAACATTCCAGCGGTTCATCCATGACGTTACTCGTGGTCTGGACTTCGCATATCCTTACGTGGATGACATCCTAGTAGCTAGCGCCTCTAAGTCGCAACACTTAGAGCATCTGCGTATTCTATTCAAACGCTTATCTGATCGAGGCGTTACCTTGAACCCTAGCAAGTGCGAACTAGGAAAATCGTCGATCGAGTTCCTAGGTCACCGCATCTCAGCTACAGGGATTGAACCACTGTCTCAGAAGGTAACCGCCATCAAAGATTTCCCTGAACCTACATCGTTTAAACAGCTTAAACGTTTCCTTGGGATAGTTAACTACTATAGACGCTTTATTCCGTGTTGTGCTAGGATAATGCAGCCCTTGACTGACTTGCTTCGGGGCAATCAACGTTCGTTTGTTTTTACCAAGTCCGCGCGATTAGCCTTCTCAAACCTTAAAGACGCAATCGCTAATGCTGCTCTCTTAGCACATCCCGTACCATCTGCTCCAATTTCTCTCGTCACTGATGCCTCAGACGAGGCCGTTGGTGCTGTTCTTCAGCAGGCTGTCGACAATACATGGCAACCTTTGGGTTTCTTTTCGAAACGGTTGCAGCCAGCGGAGACACGTTACAGCACCTTCGGGAAAGAACTTCTGGCAGTTTACCTCGCCATCCGTCATTTTCGTCCTTTTCTAGAGGGCAGAAGCTTTACCGTCTTTACTGACCACAAACCTTTAGTTTACGCCCTCGACTCGTCATCCGACCGATACTCTCCGAGAGAGATACGCCACCTGGACTATGTCTCACAGTTTACGTCAGACATACGGCACGTCTCGGGTGTGCAGAACTCCGTCGCTGATGCTCTTTCTCGCGTCAGCTCCATCACGTCCGCTGAAGGTATCGATCTAACGGCAATGGCTGCCGCTCAACAGACCGACCCAGAGCTAGATCAGCTTCGTAATTCTAGCTCCTTGCGCATACGACCAGTTCCACTGCCTACTTCGGATGGAACCATACTTTGCGACGTTTCGCAAAATTCACCACGACCAGTGGTTCCCCAAGCTTTCCGACGCACTGTGTTTGACATTCTTCACAGTTTATCACATCCAGGCATTCGTGCCACAGTTAAGCTCGTCACACAACGCTTCGTGTGGCGCAACGTCAACCGGGACGTTAGACAGTGGGCTCGTACGTGCCTTAGTTGTCAACAGTCTAAGGTTCATCGACACACGAAAAGTCCGCTTGGTTCATTTCCACTTCCTGATGCCCGTTTTCACCATATCCATGTTGACCTTGTTGGGCCACTGCCCCCATCTAATGGATGCGCTTACTTGCTGACTTGTATAGACCGCTTTACAAGATGGCCTGATGCCATCCCAATGCCAGATTGCTCATCAGACACTGTCGCTCGCGCTTTTCTAGAGCGCTGGATCTCACACTTTGGTTGTCCTGCGGTTGTGACAACTGACCGAGGTTCGCACTTCGCAGGCACATTTGCTCACCTTCTTCAGACCCTCGGCTGCCGTCACGTCCAAACGACTGCATTCCACCCTGCCGCCAATGGCATGGTTGAGCGTTTTCACCGCCAGCTGAAAGCTGCACTATGTGCACATGATAACGCAGACTGGTACGAAGCGCTTCCCGCCGTTTTACTTGGCTTACGAAATACTGTCAAAACCGACATTAACGCTGCTCCGGCTGAACTCGTCTATGGCTGCACATTGCGTCTCCCTGGACAATTAGTCGCCCCAACCCCGGAGAGGGCATGGAACTACAAGAGCTACATAGCTCGTCTGACGCACCACATGCGTCAGCTGCATCCCGCGAGACCCAGGGAACAACGCACTCCAGTGCACGTTCCGAAAGACCTTTCTACATGTTCTCACGTATTCTTACGTGTCGACCAAGTGAGACAGCCTCTCTCCGCACCTTACACAGGTCCATACCGTGTTATTAAACGGTCTTCAAAAACTTTGGTGATTGACCGTGGGGGTAAAAGGGATACTGTCTCGATAGATCGCGTCAAGCCTGCGTTCATCGATGAACAACAGTTTGTTCTATCATCGACCTTAACGCAATCTACAGAGCCACCTGTAACGACGCCCAGCTTTTCAGCTCCACCACAATCCCAGTCACCAGATTCGCCTCAAACTAATACCAGTCACGGTAGAAGAGTTCGTAAACCTGTTCGTTTCTCCGATTTTGTCGAACTCATCCACACCTCATGAATCTTTTTCATTTTCTCTCATCGTTTGTATTATGCTTTTCCGTAAATATCTGAATCTGTCTCCCCGAGTTTTTCCCCCATCTATCAGGTAAAGTCATGAGGCTGGCACGTTTGGGTCCGTCCGTTCAGTGGTTGGCTGTTCCTCAATTGTTTGGTCGTTTGGATGCTTTGGTCTACCCCCAACGCTTTGTCGTCTCGCCCGCCCACGTTGGCCATTGGATGGTGGTCTGCTTGGCTCAATTTGGCTCGCCTTGGTCGTTTGTCTGGCTCGCCTTCCTGGCTTTGGCTTCTCGTGTGCCTGGCTCGTTGTTTTTGGTCCCCCACGGCTCGCCAGTACGAACAGGATTTCAGCTTCGTTGTGGCAGTGGATTGGAATGCGGTGGGGGGAGTGACCTCTCCCAAGCGCACCGTCTTTCAGCAGCGGTGAAAGGTCCTACCGGCCCTTTTTCTGGATTATCCAGTTTTTTTTGTAGTCCGGTGTGCCCGCTGGGACGGCCCACCGATGATGCATTCCAATCCACAAGAAGATTAAATAATCCAAATACAACCGAACTCCTGTGATTCTGCCTTTATACATTTGCAAGCCAACAGCGATCGAAGTCCTCGTCCCTCGGCCTTCTAGGGAGAGGCCTGTGTAGTGACCATGACATTTTACCCCATCAAACATCACACTCAGACTTGTGCACATTTTGTTTTACTTTGCACCCATCCCAAGTCTATATATACTGGACTGCAATTTTGAACCGGGTCCGCCATCTTGCCCGCGCGTTGCCGGCTGTTACGCTCCTACGTGGTGTTACTCATTGCTTCACCATTTTCTCCCATTGTCCTCAAGCTATATTCACATAGCTATTGTACATAGCTATTTTCTCAAGACATTCTTAATATCTTGCCGTCTTCTGTCTTACTGGGCTACGGTTTTCTTGTGTAGCATTCGTCAAGCCGCTACAAACTCTGATGGAGACACATACTCGCCTGATGCCGGTTGTGGAGAGCCTGCCCCTCTGCTGCCGGATTGTCTTCTCAGTATTTTGCCAGAGACTTATCGCTCGCACGAAAGGAACTTGCAGAAAGCGTCTACTGAGATCCTTGATTGAAGCAAATGACCAACCCGTTACACTTGATTTTGTTAAGTACTTCTTGAATGTGTCAAACGTACAACTTGATGATATGCAACTAGAAACACCAGCCTTGGGGATAGATTACAAAGTTACTCTCAATAAGCTGAATCGATTGTTTGTTAAAGCACAGTTTGAGAATTTTTTCGACCAAGTAGCTGAACTTCAGTCAACCAGTCCTGATGCTGTCAGTTGGTTCAGGAATAAGCTGGCCGACGTTGCTTATGAAGTCCTCATGGTACCGGTAAACGAAAAGTGTGCGCTTACAAGCCGTCATTTAAAAGCACTACGAGAGCTGAGAAATAAGCGAGTGGTTGTACTAAAACAGGACAAAGGTTCCGGAGCAGTTGTCATGAACAAGTGTGATTAGGTACAAAATATGCTAAACGTTCTAAGTGACGAAAGCAAGTTTCAACGCACTGACAGGACAGAATGTTTGACAGAAGTAGAGGCCCGTATAACTCGACACCTTGAAACGCTTCTCCTACATCGTGTAATTGATGAAACGACCTACAAGCACCTAAAGCAGAGCGGTTCCTCGACACCACAGCTGTACGGGTTACCAAAAACTCACAAGCAGAGCATGCCACTAAGATCCATTTTGTCGATGATAAATTCCCCGCAGCACAAATTGGCTCGCTGGTTAGTTAGGATCCTTGCGTCCCTGAGGCAGCACTACAATTTGCACATCATTAAGGACTCTTTTGAAATAATCGAAGAACTAAACCACATCAGCCTACCCGACAAGATTATGTGCTCTGTGAACGTCCAGTCGTTATTCACTAATGTCTCCTTGCTTGTGACAGTTGATTACATTTGCCACCTGATAGAAGAGGAGAATTTTCGTCTACCTATACCGGCAGACCTCCTGAGACAGTCCGTGTTACTGTGCACGGAGAATGTCGCGTTCCGATTCCAGCACACCACATACCGCCAAATTGACGGAGTGGCAATGGGTAGTCCGTGGAGAGACGGCCGATTTCCTGCTAAGGCAGGTCACAGCCATTTGGTGTGCTGATTACTCTCCACACCTTCAAGTCATCTGCAAACAATGCACAAGGTGAACGGAGTAGCTGAGACACATCACTTATATGGATCAGAAACAAAATGGGAACCAGTGCAGTGCCTTGGAGCGCGCAACTACTCGATGGCTACCGGTCGCTCAAATGATTGTCAACCTAGACCTACCACTATCGAGCAACAAGGAAGCTCTTGATGCATCGGTGTAGCTATCCGACAACACTGCTTACCCTCAGCCTGTTGAGGAGGACTGCATGATGCACTTTGTCAAAAGCTTTACTGAAGTTATGGTAAATGACGTCGACCGAATTGCCTTAGTTCAGCGATTGAAACAATTTGTGTCTCAGCAACAATAAATTGGTGCTACACAAGCAGCCTTTCACGAAGCCATGCTATGGGGGTGACAAACTTTTCTGACTTGTGAGGCTGCACAAGACTCTACGTTACGACCTTGAGCGTAAAACATAACTCTATTTCCCCAACCCCTCGATGACGCCTTCCTATCCCACGAATTTGGACTTTACCCCGTTATCCCGCATCTGACGGCCCCATATAGCGAGCTGCCTTCGCAGTCAAAGTGTATTGACTAACCAATCTTTCCTCTTTTGCGTCGTTCCTTATATCCACACTCGGTCTACCCTAGAGACCTCAATAGCCCACCTCCTTCTCCTTTTCGCCAACAAACCAGCCCTGAATGGAAGCTGACGATAATCTACTGCATGACCTAAATGCACGCGATATTGCTACTGCTCCTATTACAAAATCCTCCTGAAGTGGCGGTCTAAAGGTTTCTGCGCGTGGAAATAAGCCGTTAGATACGTTATCTTACCAAACCCCCTATCACATGCGTACAGCCGCCCGCCACCGGAGGACCTATGAGATCACAATACCAAATACGGCTAGGCAATTCAATGCATCTCCACAGATAGTTGTAAAGCAGCAACCGCAACATGCGTCTCGCCCTTTACTGACTCCACCGTAGTTGCACTCAGTGCTACTATACACGACCCCGACTTCACACACTCTAAAGACAAATGCAGTGGAAACTGCAGTATGCTCCTTATCGACGCAAGATTCATCAAGCTTAAAATGCACTACAGTGGTCTATTCATTTTTCTGTCCTATCCACAAGTTGCCCTGTTCACAGAAACATGGCACTCCCTAAACGCCCCTGACAACTTTCCACCTAGCCCCGAGTACACCACGTTCTACAGTGGACGCGCCAACCAATGCGGAGGTGGATACCTTACTTACGTATCGGATAGTTTTGGTGCTTCCGATTTTGAGTTGATACCAATTTGAGACCCTGAGGATCCGGTCTGGATCCAGATGAATGGGAGTAAACTTGATCTCCTAGTTGGTTGAATATACAACTCCCCATTTAACTAGTTCCAATGTTAGTAAACTGATAAAGCTCTACACTGATGTTTCCACAACATCCCTACATCACATGGTAGTGGGTGGTGCTTATAATATGCACCTTGCTCTTGGAATGACCGGAGTGCATCTCTCGGATACAGGGGATTTGCTGACGCCATATGTGCGAACCACTACGTGCAACACGTCCATGTTCCAACTAAGCTCTGTACCACTTTACCTAATTTTTACGCTTCGCTTATCGGACACTGTTACTAGCGTAAAAGAAAACATCCCCGACAGTCACCACAAGGCAATTCTAGTTATAGCGCTTGTACAGTTCTATTTTTCCAATTGCCCCTTCCTATTTCCATTTGCATTATCTATTGTACAGTTTTGTGGCTATTTAAAACAAAACTGTACTATAAATAATGGTAGTGGAATAGGAAGGTACAACTGGAAAACAGCGCTGTAAAAGCACTACACTGGCATTCTAACCGGCGAACTGCAATTTCCACTCATACCGATGTGCATACATTAGCACTCTAAGGCACACCGCTCGGCAATAGCCACACAATTCGGGATCTAGGTGTACTTTCCTCCAGTTCTTTGAACTTCTCCAAACAAGTAAGCTATTGCTCAGCAAAAGCACGCACCCACATAAGCTGCAAATTCAATTCCATGGCAGTACAAGTATCTACCTTTGCTCTTTACAAAACCTGCGCCCAACCTCTGCTAGAATACTGCTCAATTGTGTCTACCAACTCTAGAAAATGCAACAGAGTTTCCACTGGAAACGTCTAACGATCCTTTACCAAAAGTCTTCTGGGACACTCCGCTCTGAACTGTCGTAGTCGGTGCATCGTACTCTCGCCAGAGCCTCTATGGTTGCGAAGACTTAAAACCAACTTCAAATGCCTATACATGATTAACAATAATCCCCATGCGAGCTCACTGACGCATTTCATACCATCAGGTAACATTGCGTACAATGTTCGAAAGCTCTTAGTAGTACGCGTGCAAACTTCTATCTCTACAGATACGCATATGCCTGGAACAGGCTTTCACAAGCTGTATGGACATCCGATAATGCACTCCAATTCGGTTCATCACTATACGGTTGTCTCACTGTCAGTCATGTTTCCATTTTTTCATTAACAGTCGTGAACACGAGCTTTGGGAAAACGGACCCGACCACATATTTGCATCTTCTCAATAAGATCTCACCCGACCCTAAGGAACTAAGATATCTGTCTTCAAATCGTCGTCATAAGTTTTGTCTAGCCGGATCTCTCGTTCTCACTTAATGGTTGCCATCAGGCTTCCGCTAACTTAATCTTTCACATCTGCCTCATGCTAAAACTCCGGCTTCTGCAGAAGATTTGGACCTCAACCCTACTACCATGGTCTCTAATTTCATCAGCTACTTGCTTTTTCAACCTAGTTCAGGGACGAAGTTTTGGAATCTTTGAAGACTTGGCCGCAGTTTTACAGCCCGAACCTTAAATTCGCCGTCTAGATCCTTATATATTCCATGCATCGTTGGAGCCGTCCCCTTCCTTTTCTTTTTTGGTTGCTGCGATGCCATATCCAACCAAGTCCTGATGTTCAACAAGCCTTTTCCATATTTTCTGTTATCCCTTGCTTGCCGCAACCTCTTTGACTTCTGTTCTCGCCCTGACTCACTCTGGCTCAAACTAGATTAACACCATTCTCTTAGCACCCTAACATTACTTAATTACCTGTGCGCCGCTGCGCTTTACCCACATACGCTCTGATATCTGTAACAAACTTAACGTATGCTCGCATTCCGCCAGTTTGCTGTCCTTTCATCATATAACCTTCCTTAGCTCTCTACTAGCAAGCAAAGATGTCTCAAGTGGTCAACGCACGATCGCTCGTTAGCCTCTTTTCCACACATTCATTTATCTATTATCGCCGCAATGTCTCCGATATTTACCTACGTAGGCGTCCAGCTCTTTCTGTCTTTCCCTTTCTCAGTCTACAGTGGCACTGTTATCTTAGCACAATATCATGTTAATTAGCTATTTTTCGCTGCCTCGTATGCACTGATGTCTTAAACCACCTTACTCTATGGTTGCATTCTGCCAGTTTGCTGTCCTTTCATCCTCTAGTAGCGAGCAATGATATCTCCGTTGGCCAGCGCACAGCCGCTTCTTAACCTCTCCTTTCGACATGTTTCATTATTACTTACTCGCGGCCACCTCTTTGACTTTCGCTCATGCAGGCTCTAGCTATCTCTGTATTTATTTAGTTCAATATACATTGGCACCATTTAATGCTGCTGCCTATCTTGCCCTGCAAACCCTGGTCCATTTCAGAGCTTGCTCAGCAACCCTATTTTTGATACAGACGCGATATTTAGTTCCTTCACTTATCGCTCCTGCCCTTAGCTTTGAATGTTTAGTAGACCCTGCCGTCATCTTCCAATGGCAAGCGGCTTATTTTTCAATTGAACAATAAACAACGGTTTATCACGGGACAAAGGCAAGTGATTGACATGTCCCGTAGGATGGTAGGGGTGAATACGGTGAAGTCAAAATAATTGTGGGTCGTCATCCAAACGTCTACCGAGAAGAATACTTTGCTAAAAAACATTAAGATTGAAAAAATCAAGCGTAAACGTTCAGAAGTACACTGGGTTGCAGTGGTTGCTGATATAAGGCTTGAGAAAAGGAAAATATGGTCGCTCACTTGGGTGCATTTGATAGATAAATCTTGCAGCAAGTATGCTTGGCGTAATCCACAATAGAGGAGTTTAGGTAACAAAGTGCTGGGAGCTAATAGCAACATCTAATCGTTTTTTGAAAATGTGCTAGGTAGGGGAGGATACGACTGAGCCTAGGAGTGCGTTACAGTTGACAAACCCGAAGGGAAAAGTAAGTACGTTTACACTCTAGACGGTTATATTGTTCCTTCACTTGTAGGCAGTTACCCCTGAGCTGCGTGTTGTGGCTAAGTTTCAGCTAGTGGTGGCATACGTGGTTGGGGTCACTCAATATCCGATACACTGATACGAGTTTGCCGCGCAGCCATTGATAGCGTTCGCTGAAAATTCCCAGGAACTTCAGTCTTCGGTGGTAAGAGTGATAACGCAAGTCCATTACATTCTTTGTTGCTCTTCGTTGCGGTGAATCTAACGCCTCTAGGTCGCGTTTCAGCCAAGGTTGCCAAGCTTGGATAGGGTATTCAACTTGCGGGGGCACTTAGCAATTGTACACCATTAGGAAGATTGATGGGTTGAACGTCCCGTATGTCCTTCGCAGCATCTCGACGTGCTGGTTGCCGCTTTTCGCAGCTACGTCAGCCCGTTTTAAACAGTTGAGGTCGCCCTGTACCAGCACACCAAGGTAACATACCTGAAAGCTGGTCTGCGATCCGTTTGTCCCAAGAAAATAGGTGTAGTTATGTTTAGGGCGTAGTTGTACAACACAACATTTGTCCACCTTGATTGGTATGGCGTTTTGAACTGATCAGCTCGACACCGTGTTAAGATCGCACTGGAGCCGCTCGTGGTCGTCCAGTCCTCTGATCTTTTGCCCTATCTTGTTATCATCAGCGAAAACTAGGAAATCGGAAGCAATTGATTTTGCTAAATCGTTAATGAGCATTAAGAATAGACGAGGTCTATGCACCGAGCCTTGTGGTACACCACAGACCACATCGATTTCATTGGACAATGATTCTCGGGCTCTCCCCACTAGCCGTCGTTCGTGTAGAAAATTGCTAATCCAACTCATGATTGGGTCGCCAATACCGTAGTTCTGAAGCTTCTGAAGGAGAATTCGTGATATAGGCGATCAAACGCTTTTAAGCAGTCCAGGTAGGTAACATTGACTCCTGTCCCAAAAGCAGCGGCTTTAGTCCAGCTATTACTTGCAATTAATAAGTTAGTAGTACTTGAATGCTTTTGACGAAAGCCATTATGTTGTGGCTTTCCAGATGCTGCATCAGGGCATTTGCGACGACTGATTCCATCACTTTGGATGGTACATGAAGTAGGCGGTAGTTGGTAAGGTCAGTGCGGCTACCTCCTTTATGGACAGGCTTGATGACCCCTAGCTTCCACACTGGTGGAATATGGTTCTCTTCTAGATATCGCTGATAGAAAACAGCCAGTGGTTCTGCTAGATCACTAGCTACCGCCTGCAGAGTCTTTGGTCGTATGTTGTCGACTCCAGGAGAACTGTGCAAACGCAAGAATAACAACTTCTGCAACCCAGCCTCCTCAGAGAAGGTGATGTCGAAAATCGACGGTGGAGTAATAGAAACGAGGAGAATATTTGGGCTTGTTACTTGCTGGAAAGTTTGGGAGTAATGAAGCCGTAGGAGATCAGCTACTTCCATTGCCGATGGCGCGCACCCATCAGCCGTGACTAATGCTGGAATCCCCCACTTCACCTTTCGAAGGCCGTTAACCTGCCTGTACAGAAGTTTGCGGTTTGTGCAGAAACGCTATCGTAATTCCTGCTGGTGCCTGACCCTGGTCTCGAGGGTCAGTTACGTACAGAAGTTACAATGTGTCACTTAAGCAGTCTAGGTTTTGGCATTTGAGCAGTCCTTGTGAGCCCTGCATGCCAAACCCATACGTGACATACATTTACGTGTTCTGCTCCTCAGAAATGACTTATGCTTGTTTTGGGGTTGGAAGGATTCTGTTCTGATGCGTGCTCTACCAGTGTTCTAAACGTCCTTGTTAAGGTTTCCCAGGCAACATCTGGGGAGCATTCGGTTAAAAAGTCCAAGATGTATCCTTAACAATCGTAGATTACACATTATAGTGCGTGACGGTATGCACTTTATCATCATCCTTTTCAGGATACTCCGCATGGCATATATAGTCAAATCATAGAGTAACATGGTCACTACGACCCAGTGGTGTGCTTGTACGTTCCGTCAACCATGAGTTCTTCCTTAGTGGGCACAGGATCCAGTAGCGATGGCTTGTTATCATTTCGAAATCTTGTGGAAGAGGTTACGTGGTCGTACAGAGGGTGGCTAGCAATTAGCTCTTTCAAGCATCATTTACACTGCGTACCGTCGGTTTCTGGTATTTCTCTGCCGTATATGTTAGTCTCCAGCGATAAAAATGTGGGTGTAGGATTGGTCCAAAGCAAACTGGAAGACGTGGTTCAGTTTGGAGTTCATTTTCTACGTTGAGGTTGGTGGGCGGCAAATCACGGCTAGTAGACATTTGTCCGTGTTTCGCAACCACAGGAGGCACCAAAACGAATCAGGGGGGCGGATTTCCGGGTGATTGATAACTTCACATCGGAGGTTTGTATTATAATAAAGAAGCACACCACCACCCCATCCAGTTCTATCATCCCGAAGCAGCGACATATTGGGTAAATTGAGCTCAGAATCAATTATCTCAGCGTTAAAGCAGGTCTCTGTAATCATGATGAGGTCCCGCGGTTGTGAGGCAGCACGTAGTTCTATAAGTTCGGCCAACTTACCTAGATGGCCTTGAGCGTTTATGTACATACAAGCTAGGGTTGTTGTTGTTGTTGGTTTTGTGTTGTTGGATTTTAAATGTGCGTTTGTTTTTAAGCCGGCCGTTAGGTGGCTGGCCGTTAGGTGGTCGGCCATTAATCGTCTTTTGGTTTATCAATTCCATTCAAGTTGCATGACATTAATGAGCTTTCTTGAACGGACGTTTCACTCGTGCTGTGCTCTGGCCTGTTGTGTGCCTTGGGTGCAGTTGTGTCGATCTCTCCGCAAAACTGTGCAGATATAGAATGTGCAGCTTTTTTCAAGTTCCATCGAATTACTTACGATTCTTGGCCGTTCGTCTGCTGCCTTTAGCCGGATCTCTGTTGGCAAGCTGGCTCGAAACTTTTACCAGTTATCCAATAGATCTTGCGTCATTCTCTCGGAGTGTAATATTACTTTTGTTAGTCTTGGACCGTAGCTCTTGTAGTTGGTTGATGACGGAACTCTTTTTAAGGATTGGGCAATAACATTTTTAACAAAGAGTGTTTCACGGATGTAGCACCACTGCTCTCGATCATGTGTTTGCGCATTGTTATCAAAAGAATGCAGAAACTGGGGAACACCAGGTACAAATATTGTTTCCTTGCTGTCGCTATTAGTGATGCCGCGTTGGTCACCCACTTCTTTTGGGCGATCTTTCAAAGGTAGATCGGGTAATACGCGCACTCCGCTGGGTGAGTTGCGAAGACGAACTGCTGAGAGCAGGACAGCCTCTGTCGCATCTGCTGAGTCTAGTGTTACTCGAAGCATTCGAGGTTCACCAGAGTGCACTGAGGTCAGGTGACGCGCTACACCTTGCATAGCAGGCAGCAGGCAGCATAGTAGGCTCAACCCAAATACAAATCGCGTCACAGATAGAACTCCCCCGGTTACGATCGTCTTGCAACTTGCCTTTTATTCTGCCAGATTTGAACTCGGGAACATTGATACACACGAGAGTTAACGCAGCGTAGTTTTGTCTAGCGAGTGTCGGCTTTATAGTTTTTGCCGGCAATTCGGGCTGTTTATAAGGCACCACTGGTGTTGACGGTGAAAGCTGTGTTGCTCTACGTGTGGTTGGGATAGAAGATGGACCTACGTGTGTCGCTCTCAGTGTGTCTGTCAAGGCAATCAATACGTACGTTACCTGCTTGTTATCTGCACCGGAGTGCTTTTGGCTGTGAGATGTTAGTACCATGGTTGAACCTCCAGGTGAAGCCTCTACGGTTGGAGAAGTGGAAGCAGTCATCGTTGAGGCTTGTCCACTTATGGGAGGTGATCCATTGGATTTAGAGACACTGACGCTGCACTGCGTTTAGAGCGTCTAGCTCCATTCTTTGGTTTAGTTTCGGAGCTTACTTTGGCTGACTGAGGTATTAGCTTGACCATATTTACCGTTTGGGATCGATCTTAGTAATTACAAAAGACGCGACTATCTCAGTCATCCTATCGCAGTTTTTCATGAGGAAAGATAAACAGTTGACAGCTGGAATGACTTGACATAGACAAAACCAAATTGTGTGAGCAACTTTGTTTGTCTATCTCACTTCTTGGACGGATTTATCTGCCCATTGTGAACAGTAGGATCTAATGCAGCTAGAACAGGTTATTCCGAGCTTAAGGACTTTACTGCGCAAACTTGTCTGCGCAAAATAAGCGACCTTAAACCATTGGAATACTTCTACTGATGTATGTGGTCACGGTCAGTAATGGGGCAGCGAACTAGAAATGACTGCAGATGGTGGTACTATAGTGTAAAGATTCCACAGTAACAAGATGGAAGGGAGCAACTGGATGCACGCCACAACAGAAATAGCAAGAGGACAGAGGTACTAACGCACCGTGTATGCTTTCGCTTCACTTTTCGTTGCGTGGCAATCGGCGCTGGTTTTTGGTCAGAGGAATCAGACCTGGCGCGTCCAGATGAATCATACGTTCCTTAGGGTAAATAGGCGACGTGCGTGCTATCGATTCAGCAGGCAAGTGGATAGGCAGCGATACAGCGTAAGGTTTGAGACAAAGCAAGGCGAGTTAGAAAATACTGTCTAATGACAACAGTGGCTGTTCCAAGGGCGGACCAAATTGACAATTATCGCTTTGTACAGCAACTAGAAGGAATGGTAGTAAGATGTTCGGATGACACTCAAAAAGATCTTTAATATAAGATCACAAGAGTTCTTGTGCGATGAGAGGAAAAATAAATTCTCTAGTTGGATTCAAACACGGTTGACTTCAAAAGTGCAAAAGCACAGTTTGCTGGTGATGTTGGGCGGAGCCTGGGATACTAGTCGGTAAGCAATGACACGTAAGACGTGTCAAATACGACAGTATAGAAGTCGGAGGCAACTGAACCCAACGTATATTGTACAGGCTACAAAAATAGGAAGCGAATCAGAGAGAGCGAGGAACGTGCAGCGTGGAACTCACCAAAACGGTTTGTGACCATGGATGTGCAGTCAGTTAAACAAATGGACGTTTCGAAGGTTAAAACAACCATAAAATCCAATGTTATAAGATACTGAAAGAGCATGTTTTCAGTTGCACTACAAGGGCCTCCCCCTAGAAGGCTGAAGGATGGAAGCCTTCGATGGAGCTGTTAGTGGGGGGAACGGAAGGTGAGGGTGGATGCAAATGTTTGCAGGGGCTTGAGAATAGCTTCCAAAGTGGGGTGTAGCAGATTTCGCTGGGTCCAGGCTTTTGTTAGTTTTATTTATGACGATCGTGTGGACCAGAGTGCATCATCGGTGGGCCGTCGGGGCGGGCTGGTCGGACTGCAAAAAAAACTGGCTAGTCCAGAAAAAAGGCCGACAGGACCTTCCCATTGCTGCAGACCCGACGGTGCGCTTGGGAGGTGTCACTCCCCCCACCGCACTTTAGTCCACGGTCCTCGTCCCACGAAGAAATCCAGGCGTGCTCGTCCCACGAAGGAATGCGGGGCGTCCTCGTCCCACGAAGAAATCCGGCGTCCTCGTCGGCAATGCCTAGGCGGCGTTTAGGGACCAATCCTTCGCGGGTGTCTGCGATCGAGGGCGGGGAATGGGGTGAGGATGGGGGCTGTGGGACGGCTGGCGAGTCACTCCAGGGTTGTGTTGAGCCGGTTGGCGCGTCACTCGAGGGTTGCCTGGGCAGTTCCGGCGGTTGAGTTTCTGGAAGATAGAACTCAGAGGGGGTTGGCAAGGGTCTGGGAAGTGGCTTGACGCCGGAGAGGGGACATGGCATGTATGATAAAAGCAAATACGCTTTTTAGGTTTTTCAAAATGTTTTGGGTTTTTTTATCGATTTTGCAAAACGTTTGTGGGTGAGACGCAGGATAACCATTAAATACGAAAAAGGCGTGTTAATGGAAATAGCAAACGCTTACAAAATCAGAAAAACGGACCGGACGTTTGACCTGTCTACCGCGTCGGTCGGTTGCCTGGGGTTGCGGCGGGATAGGTTGCGGATCAAGGGGTACGGAGGGATCCGGGTTATCCAGTGCTCGGGAAGTCACCACAGGTGCGGGTGCTTGTGCGAGAGCATCAGGATGGGCTGCAAGTGGCTCGTCAAAGAAAGCCACTTTGAGTCGGTCGATGGACACCGTTGTTCGATGACCATTCTGGTCTATAGTAAAATGTTTCGGAGTCCGTTGCAGAACTCTGAAAGGGCCAGTGTAGGGAGGCTGGAGAGGGCGCCGCACTGCGTCGGTGCGGAGGAAGACGTGAGTGCAGGTAGAGAGTCCGCTGTGCATTTGCACATCTCTAGTCTGTTCACGGGGCGGGGTCGGGCGTAGTGAACGCATGCGCTGGCATTGAAGGCAGGCGCGAGCCCAGGTACGAACATCTTTGTTTACGCGTGGCCAAACGAAACGTTCGGTGACCAGTTTCAAAGATGCACGGATACCGGGATGTGACAGTGAGTGAAGTGCGTCAAAGACTGTGCGTCTGAAGGAGACGGGCACGAGAGGTCTAGGACAACCTGTGGACGTGTCACAGAGGATGGTTCCTTCCGTGGTTTGGAGAGGAACAGGTTGCACATGCAGCGAAGTGGACTGCAGAGTGCGTTGTATATCCTCGTCTTGAGCCTGAGCCGATGCCATTGCGGCAAGGTCGACGGTAGGCAAAGACTGCAGAGTGAGGTTGACGCGTGAGAGAGCGTCGGCGACGGGATTGTCGACACCTGAGACATGACGTATGTCAGCAGTGAACTGCGTGACAAAGTCTAGGTGTCTTGTTTCCCGTGGTGAGTACTTGTCGGAAGCAGAGTTGAAGGCAAAGATAAGGGGCTTGTGGTCAGTGTAGACCGTGAAAGCGCGGCCTTCGAGTGTGTGCCGGAAGTGACGTATCGCTAGGTAAATGGCCAGCAGTTCTCTGCCAAACGTGCTGTAGCGGGATTCCGCTGGCTGCAGGCGCTTGGAGAAGAACCCAAGGGGTTGCCAGCGCCCACCAACGTGTTGTTGGAGGACGGCTCCTACCGCGACGTCTGAGGCATCAGTCGTAATAGAAAGAGGTGCAGTCGATTCGGAATGAGCGAGGAGGGCTATGTTGGAGATAGCGTCCTTGAGCTCGGCGAAGGCTGCCTGTGCTGTGTCAGGGAAAGCGAACTTACGTTCATTTCCTCTGAGTAAGTCAGTCAGTGGCTGCATGAGCTGAGCGCAGCGCGGAATGAAGCGTCGATAGTAGTTGACCAAACCACAAAATCGACGCAGGTGCTTGAAGGAAGTCGGAGCTGGGAAGTCCTTGATTGCCTGGATCTTATCAGGAAGGACTTCGATACCAGACGATGAAACGATGTGGCCTAGGAATTCTACCGTTGATTTGCCGAGTTCGCACTTAGTCGGGTTGACTGTGACACCGTGTTGGGTCAAGCGCTGGAAGAGAGCTCGAAGATGCTCGAGGTGCTCTTGTTCCGATGAACTGGCTACTAAGATATCATCGAGGTAGGAATATGCGAAGTCTAGGCCACGAGTGACATCGTGGATGAAGCGTTGGAAGGTTTGTGCGGCGTTGCACAGTCCAAATGGCATTCTTAAAAATTCAAACAAGCCGAAAGGAGTGATTACGGCTGTTTTAGGAATGTCATTGTCTTCCACAGGTATCTGGTGATAGGCGCGAACCAGATCGATCTTGCTGAAGATCGTCTTACCTGTGAGGCATGCGGTAAGGTCCTGCATGTGTGGGATGGGATACCTATCTGGGACGGTTAGGCGATTGAGTGCGCGGTAATCACCGCAAGGGCGCCAGTCACCAGATTTCTTGGGGACCATCTGTAGGGGCGAGGACCAAGGGCTGTCGGAAGGACGGATTATTCCAAGTTCAAGCATGTGCTCAAACTCCGCCCTAGCTACCTTTAGTTTCTCAGGCGATAGGCGGCGTGGACGGCATGACACAGGTGGGCCATTCGTCCGTATGTGGTGCGTGACTTGAGCTGCCACGGGCAAAGCTGCGTTCATTGGCTGAACGAGCTTGGGATACTGAGAAAGGAGATTAGCGTAGGCTGACGAGGTCTGGGGAAATGCATAGACCGGGGATATAGATGTCACATCGGCGGTGATGCCACGTACGCTGAGTTTTGTTGCAGTGTCGACTATCATCTGGCGTTTCGCATCGACCAAGAGGTCGAAATGCCTGAGAAAGTCAATGCCGATGATGGCAAAGGGGACTGCAGCGACGGTGAATACCCAGCGGAACGTGCGCCGAAGACCTAGGTCCAGGGTAAGTGACCGCTGACCATAGGTGGCTATTGGTGTGCCATTGGCGGCACTGAGGCTTGTCGACAGAGAAGCGGTAGGCTCACCTGGCATAGGGGGAATGACGCTGACTTCCGCCCCGGTATCAACTAAGAACTGGGTATCGGAGTCATAATCCCTAATGTAGATGAGACGACTTTGGGCTTTGCCGACGTTCGTAGCCATTACAGCCCGGCGTGGCGAATCATCTATAGCGGAGTAGCTACATGGCTGTACGCACTTACATGCTTTAGTACCGAAACGCGAGTGGTAAAAGCAGTAACCTGAGGCATCAGGTTTTGTGCGACGGTGCGATGATCCAGAGCGGTTGCGGTGCTTACGTTTTAAGGTGAGTTCTTTGATCTGGCGCTGAAGCGACGCTATCTGCAATGATAATGCGTCTATTGCCGACGGAGGGCTAGTCGCGCCTGTCGTTTTGGTTGCGCCAGCGCAAAGCTGCGTAGATGCCTTGGTTTCAGTCTCTGGGTGGTGCCGTTCGATGACGCGGTCTGCTAGATCTGCAATTGCTGTGATGGGCAAGTCGCTTGCTACTGCAAGGATAGCCTGTGTGCTTTCAGGAAGGCGTTGCATCCACAGCTCGCGGAGAATCCCTACGTCCATGTTGGACGTGCCGATGAGCTGTTGCATTTCGCGCAACAAGGCTGAGGGCATCCTATCTCCTAGCTGCAGATCATTAAATAGTTGCTGCAGACGGACCTTGTCAGAAGGCGTGATTCGCTGAATAATAGCCTGTTTAAGTGTCTCGTATTTCATTACTAGAGGGGGGCAAAGTATGATGTCTCTCACCTGCGAGGATATACTATAAGGAAGGCAAGATATTAGCTGGTTATACATGGCGAAATCAGAAGAAATCTTACGAATATAAAATACGGATTCTAAATGTAAAAACCATAATAAAGGGTCATTCTCCCAAAAAGGAGGAGGGGCCAATGCAACCGAATTGACCATGGCAGGCTGAACGGCGTTAACCGCGCATGGAGACGGCTTATCCTCTAGATTATCCATTGCAAAAAGCAGATAAAAATGTGGTAGGTGAGAAAACAATATGATCACAAGTAATGAATCACAAAATCACTGGAACGAGCTCACCAGAATGAAAATGCAAAATGGCGGGCGGCGTGTTCCTGACAGGGGGTCACAAATTGTTGGGCGGAGCCTGGGATACTAGTCGGTAAGCAATGACACGTAAGACGTGTCAAATACGACAGTATAGAAGTCGGAGGCAACTGAACGCAACGTATATTGTACAGGCTACAAAAATAGAAAGCGAATCAGAGAGAGCGAGGAACGTGCAGCGTGGAACTCACCAAAACGGTTTGTGACCATGAATGTGCAGTCAGTTAAACAAATGGACGTTTCGAAGGTTAAAACAACCATAAAATCCAATGTTATAAGATACTGAAAGAGCATGTTTTCAGTTGCACTACAGTGATCCGCGAATGACAGATCCAAAAGATGAACAGTGGTAGGAGAAACTCGCGGAGTCAAATCGAATGATAGCACGTAGGTCTCTATGAGAATAAATCAGATGATTTAAAGGTAAATAACGCAGGAGGATACTTTGCTTCCCATTTGACTTAGGTGTTCACCATGTGTGTCAGCCATTGATTGAAGCACTTAAGCCATTGTGTTGCTGCCTCCTCTTACTCTGCAACCTCTATGCCATGCTTTTCCTTTGCAGCAATCTTAGATCAATTTGATTTTCTACTTCCTACTGTGAGGGCTTAATGTAGGAGGCAAACGTGCCCAACTCTTTCTCTACAATCACAGTTAGTCTCTTGTACTTTTTATAGCCCAGACTAGCTAGTGACAACGACACAAAGTAGAGCTCCTACACCTCTTCTCCTCCGGGCCAGGTTGGACTTGTTCTCCCTCATGTTTGCTTATGGTTTCCACTGTCTTGTATGCGCTACATACCTCCGCTGCATAACGAGCTCATCGTTCAGTAGGTGTGGTAGACGGAGATCGCGAAGGAAACTTAAACCGTGACGAACGGACTTGGCTCCTAGAACGCTTATTTCATGCATACACTACAGCTACTATTTCGTCGAGTCGTTTTCCTAGCGTGGCAGCAGCTAATGCTAATGACGCGGTTATCTTGCGGCGTTGACTGCGTGTGTGCGATTCCGTCGGAAGCTTTCCAGCTACGGTCAGTCGCGTCTGCTAAATGCGATAGACAAATGTCGGCATAGGCGTAAATTACGCCTTAAATCTCGCGTGGGGGGCGGTTAGAACACATTTCGTTGAGAAAAACCATCCGCAGGGACTGGTTCAGCTAGACTCTGCGTTTTACGCAGGAGCAAAGATGGTTCAACCTACGTTAGTTTGTTTTCGCGAAGCAAATTCGCGACGCGTTGGCAGTCTAAAATACCAGCAAGTTTTACAACGGCAGCTTGGATCTGCGAGCACATTGTGACATGTGAAAAGTTAGATTGTCATCAAAATCATCCACAAACTGCGGAAGAAGTTCTGCAACAACTTGGTGAAATTAAACCATCTCCGAACTGACATAACGCAACGAAAAGGTGAACAGGAGTTCGGAAAACCAGCTTTTCGGCTTAACCACAAATGATGCAGAATCGGTACAGTAAGGCTACAAACTGAAGCGTCTGCTAATTAAAATTTAACTTCCATAGCGAGACAGTTGAGTTAGCAAAAATAAACAATACTAATGTGGCAACCATAATGTATAAATAATAATAATGCCGCCTCCCGTAGCTCAGTGGTCTCAACCACGGACGGGCAACAGTCGAATTGCGGGTACGAGCCCTAACAAGTTCCGATGGAATGCGCACTGCTGACGATTCCTGAAAGGACGAAACGCGCGGACAGTGCTTTTCCGGGAGTGTGCCGGCTCTCTGAGTGCGTCTAGATTGGACGAATTTCTATCTATACCATTTAACTCCCCCTGCAACCCGTCTGTAATAATGTATCAGCTATATGCTGTAATGGCGCTTCGCTGCCGTGCGACTACCACCAGTCGCGCGAGGACGCACGCCCCTACGCGGGTTTGAACCGGCGACCTCATGATTGAAAACCCGACGCGCAGACCACTCGGACACCGGCCGACAGTTAACAAAATACATCAGTCAGTAAAAGTATATAGGGAGGTAAAGAAAACAAGCTGGTTTTATGGCTAGATCGGGAAAAAGGTTTGTAACCGGCCCACTGCAAGTATTCTTACGCCTGGTCACCAACTACAGCTAAAGAGATGGACGGAAGCTATGTTCACACAAACAACCAACCGATGGAGAGTAAAACGACGTGAAAAATTAGGGCAAGGCACGCGTTTATTGCTGAAACCTACAGGCTTGCTAGGCTAAAAGGACTTCCAACGAAACCTAGCTAAGGAGAGGAAAGAAAGGATGTTCCGGTAGCGTAGGAAGTTGACTACTGCGGCCGAGTTCCGTAAGTGTGTGCATATAAACAAAACTGGTCAGTAAGCGACTGGCACACTGCTTAATTTTCCAGCTTACAGACGAAACTATAATGTGATAATATTTTACACACTATCCTGGGAACGCACCAGGTAGCTAGATGGCGCGGACCCAGTCCTATGTGATAGACTTTTTTGATCTGGAGTACGCCGACGACAGTGCCTTACTTTGTACCATCACTCAAACGCGCCAAGTAGCACTTAGCTTTGGTTTTCAGACGTTTCCTTCTATGCCGTGAACCGCGGAAATGCTAACTTCTCCAAGACTGACAGCGCTTTACCCCTAGCTGACCCTTAGTGGGGATCAGCTTAAAGTTGTCGAGAAAGTCGTATCCATGAAGCTATATGGACGCCAATGGAACGAAAGTTCAGTTCACCAACTCCATAGAGAAACCCCCGAGGCACTCTAGCCAATCTCCGCCACCTGTGATGCCGGCGCAACATTACTCTTGCAATGCAGCTGTTTGGTCAACCCTGCTTTGCGATTGTGAAACCTAGCCCATCATGCCTACAGATATAACTAAGGCACCTAGTTTCAAATATCGCTCGTTTGTTGGGAGTACCGCATGAGCAACGTACATGGTCGACATCAGGTATTTGGTACCGAGAGTGCAAATGAACCGCTCAGCACCTTTTTTTACAAACGAGGCTCAGTTGGATAGACCAAATGTTGCGCACACCAACACACTGAATTCCGCGACGTGGGTTGGTTACTCGCCATGAATATGGCTAGAATAAGAGGAGCGGCCAAGCAATGACTTGGCGTTGAGCTGGAGACCAAAGGGCAGTGGATATATCTGGTTAGATACACTAGTTGACATTGGGTTTGTGCTGTGTTTTTGTCTACATCCTTCTTATTTTCATCCTCAACCGAGACCTAATTCTTGAAGCATTAAATATTACCACGCAGTTAGTCATTTTTTGCATACAATACTTATTATCTCACTTTGTCGTGTAATTTATTTCTTGTGTTGCGGTACGTAAGATGATGTATGTTTTCACCTTCATGTAATATATGTAATGCTGAGTTTGATACTGAAGAAACTATCCTACGACTGTCTAGCACCCGCCTGTGCACACAGTCATTGCCTACACACTGGTACGATCCGGCTCAAGCAACGCGTCGCAGGCAATGATGCGCAAACACTTAAATGCAACCCAAGTCCTCAGATCGAAGGCTAACTTCCATACAGTCAGACGGCTCTTAAAGTGTCCTTGTCAAAACGGCATTTTAGAACGAGCATGTATTCGTTTTGAGGCCAAAGTGTCAAAGAATAAAGAAGATAGTACTACTTTTAAAACGTTAACTGCACTCAATCTTTACACACCCATCGTTACCCATGCATTTTCCAAGTGAAATGCCTCGAGGTCTTCTATAACACTGATCATTGGGTCATCAAGTAGCTGGTGGTCCTGTAACAACACTTTACACCTTGAAGGTGCGAAGCGGCTGTCAAATAATGGGACCACTCTTTAGAGGTCATTCAGGATTGATTGGGCTGCCTTAATATTCAGGAGATACAAGCTAATACCATCACATAATCAAGACTAACTAGCATTTTACAAGGCAGCGGCCCAGTATCTACATCGTGAGGCTCCGCAAGGGAATCCTCCATGATGCAGTCCAGGGGGAAGTTGAACGAAAATGGGGAATTGGATAATAATTATGAACGCCATTTACTGCCGGAAGGATATCTGATAAGTCACCATAGACCATGCTGTCTTGAGGCTCTCAAACACCGAGCATGCAAAATGTTCACATGCTTCAAGAAAACACTTTAACGCATAAACATTTCGAACAGAATGGACCAATCGACAGAATTGAATGCGCTCTTGGAGTCCAGGAACCCAGTCCGCCATATGTGTGGTGCTGCTGTAACACCGGTCACAGCGTGTTTGTGGCCTATGCAGCCCTGTTTTGGGCGGAAGCCTGCTTACTCTGAAGTTAAGCTGTCAGTAATTTTGTAACCACCGACGTTAGGCTAATACCCCAGGGGTAAGCTGGCCGATGCGACTGCCATTCTGTATATTGCCGCTATAAGCTATTCACACCAGTTGGCTGGGATAGCCTTTTCATTCCAGAATGTCAGGTGGGGCACCTCTTAACGATTGAACCGGTGATGCTTGTTTTCCTCATGAACCGACGGATTCTGCTAAGATTCCTGCAAACATTCTCATTATTCAATGAAAATAATGTGCTGGGAGATTCTGGCACTAGTATTTGCAAGTAAGAACGGATAAGGAACGAAGAGTATGCAAGAAGGTCAGCCAATACCTAAACATTTATTCCGCATGGTCCACAGTTTGTCTGGTCGTTTAGCAATTACACAGTTCACGAAGTCAGCCATTGTTGCTTTATCGGCCAATCCTTGGCCGGGGTCGAACAGCCAAGCTAATTGAAGCCCTGGCCATATCAACGCAGAGGCCAACGGTTCGCACAACTATTTGGAGTGAAGCAGTAGTTATAAATCTGGCGACAGAGATTTCAGAATTGAGGAACTCAATAATATCTGTTTCAATGGCAAGGATGACCTTCCTTCTCCTGCATCAGCGACAGCAATTTGAAGAATTCCAAGCAAACTTAATTGAAAAGCTTCTTCAGCAGCTGGTTCGGCAGTTGACAAAGCGGAGCACTAAAAAGCAGCCCATTTTTAGCAGATGTTGTGTCGAAGAGAAATTGCGGATTTCAATATGATTCAGGTGCCGGCGTTACCTTCGAGCCTTGCTTCAGAAGAAAAGATATGTGCTTGTCTGAATTTTCGGAAGCTGACGACGGAGAGAAATTCAGGCTGCCTATGCGGAAGTTAAGGGCACAAAAGCAGGACTGGTTTCTCAATGTAATGCTTCGAAAGTGCCACAAAGTTAATAGATTTGATCAACTTGTACCTTTATTAAACGACATTTTCGGTGAGCAGTCTCCTCAATTCAGTGTCCATTACAACTGTAAGAAGCTCGGTAAGTCTGCGACAGACGAGTTCATTACTTATGCTGGCCGCCTCAATCGTCATCGTAAGCGCTTTAAACTTAGGAAGATAATGGTAGATCAGTTTAAGGCCCTGATTTTTGTTTGCGGTCTACGAGCGTCCGATGATGTCGAGATACGTAAGAGACTGCTTAACTAGATCAAGCAGCATCCGACCCATGACCTCATGTCCATCATTTCCGAGTGCCAAAGACTGACACATTTAAAGCACGATACCAATCTGCTTACTGAAGGTTCCATATCAGGTCCTGCAAATGTGCTGGGAGTGTCAAACCATCATGGACTCAAAGCAAGGTCCGAGCCTGATGAAGCCAAGCAAGTCACAATCCGCATGCTGGCGATGTGGTTAATGACACTATGCCAGATTATGCCAAATCAAAAAGTATCGTTGTTAAAATGCAACAAGCTTAGCCATAAAGCAAAACACTGCCGCTCCGTCAAGATCCACGTTACCGCCAAGGATCCTATAAAGTCCGTACTAACATCCTTCACAAAACAGGAGTAGCAGCTTCTTCCTGTCTTTGCTACTTTAGATGAAAGGGTTGTGGATCGTAGAAAGTTTGTCACTGTGTACGTTAATCGAGTTTCTGTGCGTGTCCAAGTTAATACTGGCTCGGATAACACGGTTATGTCAGGAGAGATTTGGAAGAAACTCGGAGAGGCACGTAGTCATAGCACATCTCGTGCACAACCAACGCATCGGGAGCATTGTTGACACAAGATGGGGAGATTACCTGTCTGTGTTATTCAAAGAGTCATTTGGAAAGCATCTGTTCCGTGACAGAACATCTCAATCCCAACTTATTTGGCCTTGAATGGATTAAAAATCTGAAGTTACTGCATGTTCCCTCGAACTCTGTATGTAACAAAATACCCAGTCCGACTGTGAACTGGAAGGAAGCTCTGCAAAGAAATTATCCGCAGATGATTACAGATGAAGTTAGACTGTGACCGAAAACCAAGGCCAACGTATTGCTGGACTCGGGTGAAAAAGCCAATTTTTCGACCAAAGTGGCCAATCTCATACGCTGTTGTCAATCGTTGACCAAGTACTTGTGAGGCAACAATCCGTCGGTGGCATTAAGACGGTCAATTACTCTTTATGGGCGGCGCCAATTCTGTTTGTTAAGAAGCCAAATAAAAAGATTCGGTTCTGTGCGGACTATTATACTGGCTTAACTTCTGCGCTCTAAAATCACCAATAACCCCTGTCAGTTCCCAGAGACCTTTTGGTTTGATTGAAAGACGGAAACTACATTGCCAACTGGATTTGTCAGACGCCTACCGCCATATTGGAACGTCGGGGGAATCCCAATAGATGTTGACGATAAATATCCACTGTGGAATATTTCAGTACACGCGCCTACCATCCGGTCTCAACTCGGCCCCGGCTATCTTCCAGCGGATCATGGATACAATGGTTCAAGGGATAGCATGTGCTGCAGCATATCTTGACGATATCATAAGTATGGCGTCCAACCAAGAAGAATTGCACCGACAGACGCAGCATGTACGCACTAGGATAAGTGCGTACGGATTTCATTTGAAAATGGACAGGTGTAAGTTTTCATGAAATACCTTGGGTTTATCACTGACAAAAATAGGCGATGATCGGACAAGTCTTGCATCAAAGCGATCAAATGCATTCCGCCACCATAGGATATAGCGACATTAAGATTCTTCCTAGGCATGGTGAGTTTTACATGGCCTGCCTACCTTACCTGCATGATTTGCGCAAGCCGTTGAGCCAATCGTTGAAGAAGAATATTACATGGGAATGGGCGCCCAGAGGTCAAGAAATGTTCGACAGGGTCAAGTTGATGCTGAGCCTGGAGTTGATACCCACACGTTATAATCCTAATTTGGCAATTTTTGTTGCCTCCGATGCTTCAAACAATGGAGTCGGCGCAGTCTTCACACACGTTTTTCTTGACGGAGCCGAGAAAGCAGTAGCTCATGCCGCCCGTTTGCTGACCCCAGCAGAAAGATATAGTCAAATCAAAAAGTGGCTCCAGCCATTGTGTTTTTGCGGTGAAGTGTTTTCACAAGGCTGTATGATCGTCATTCTACTCTGCTAACAGACCACAAAACTCTCATTTTGATATTCGGGTCCGAGAGAGAGATTTCAGTTTACACGGCAAATCGTCTGCAAAGATGAGCCACAATGTTGCTGAGATATTGGTTCAATATTAAATACCTATCAAAAAATGACTTTTTAAGCAGATGCGCTATCATGATTGAGAGACGAACACTATCAGTCTGAAGACACCGTTTTTGTCAACCTCACATAATGGAAATTAATCAGGCGCTTTCAGACACTGTAAGCCGACTACCAATATATTACAGACTGATTCGACAAGCAACCTTACCTGGCCCGTTGCTATCACAAGTAAGCAAGTTTCACCGTTCACAGTGGCAAGGAAAATTACGGACGCACGGCCAAAGCAGTTTGCCCAGAGGAGGAATTCTTTATCCATCATCTAAGGCCGCATCCTGTTTGCAGAACGCGTCGTCGGACCAGCGGAACTCCAATTTAGAGCTTTAAAAATGTTTCACGTAGGACCTCCTTGCTCCAGCAGAATAAGAGCTTTGGTGCCAGTTTACGTTTATCGGCTGTTCATGCATTCACAAATGGATGATTCAACCTGCACGAGTTCCAAGGTTTTGTTGGCGGTAAAATCACTCGAAAGTGTGAACTGTTTTTCTGGCCAACGCCCATAAAGTCATGTTCAAGGGTACAACAAGGTGCTTCAGGCCCAATCAATGAACATAACTTCCTACTGGTCGTTAACGCATACAGTAATCAGCTTGAAAGCTTATAAATATCTAACTGCACCTCATCAGCCAATACTGACGCCCTCAGAGGTTTCAGTCAATTTAGGTTTCCGGAAACAGTTGTGTCTGACAACGGGCCTCAGTTCACCTCTACACAATTCGCCGAATTTTGTGCGTTGTGCCGGATGGAACCTCCCGTTTGCATTCTTATCAGCCCCAGTCAAATGGACAGGCATAAAGATTCATCAGCACATTCAAGAGTGCTCTGCACAAAACAGAGGAAATGGACAAATTCGCTAGGTCCT
The DNA here is from genome assembly GCA_944474145.2 of Dicrocoelium dendriticum. Lineage (NCBI taxonomy): Eukaryota > Metazoa > Platyhelminthes > Trematoda > Plagiorchiida > Dicrocoeliidae > Dicrocoelium > Dicrocoelium dendriticum. The sequence goes on along the minus strand of OX104066.1, from coordinate 138,905,091 downwards.
GCACACCCTTTTTGATGTAGCGAAGCTCACCCAATCCGGAGGGAAAATTCCCGACCGAACCGCTTCTGCTAAAGAGCCCCGAAAACCTGAGCTCAGAAGACTGCAGCAGAACACAGCGAAGCGAGAAACCAGAAACTGGAACGCCAATACATTAGGATGTCCCCACAATAGCATGGAGTTTCGGTGTTGTACCGATGGTTCTGGTAAAAGAATATCGGAGAAAATATCGCCTAAACACGTGGCCTAAATAAAAAGCTACGGTTTTGTCAAATAGGAGGTAACCGTGGGAAAAGTTGGTGGGTCCGCCACATCAACCAGCTCAGGAGATACTTAGCCAATTACAACGGAAGATGTCTAGACGACTTCTATGGAAATACTCCTGGATGAATTCAAGTTATCGAAGACTGATGAAAACCCCACAAAATGAACATACTCTGACCTGTTTTACCCCTGAATGACTGCCTAGTCGATGGACAGATCGATGCAGGTTCCCCGTTACACAGTTCCATGTCAATATCAGGATGAAATCGTACACCTGTGGACTTCGAAAGCAGAGTGTTCGGAGGAGTACCTCCCAAAGAACCGACCGGTGGCGCTTGCTTTTGTTATGAGCAGACGGATTCTGCCAAGGTTACTTTAAACGGCCTCATTTATCAATGAAAAGTAAATTCCTGTAAATGCTAACACTATCATTATCAAGTAAGGACGGATAAGGAACGAAGAGTATTCAAGAAGGTCGCCCAATACCTATAAATGTATTCCGCATGGTCTACATTTTGGCTGGTCTTTTGGCACTAACCCCGTTCACGAAGTCCGCCATTGTTGTTTTGTTGGCCAATCCGTGGCCTGATTCGAACAGCCAATCTGAGTGAAGCCATAACCATAGCAACGCAGAGGCCAACGGTTCGCACAACCAATTAGAGTGAAGTGGTAGTCATACAAAGACCTCTTCGAACGTGGTCAGTGCTATGTATGGTGTCTGAACACAATGCTTAAATAGTGCTTTTACGATAGAATCCGGGCCAACAGCACGAAAACGACTAAGGGACGTGATTGCGTTTTGGACCTCAGTTTCCGTCGGAGCTACTAAACTAACCGACCATGGCCCAGTCTGTACCATCCGTTGGAAGAGGTCCAGGTGCAGGGGTCTACTGAATCCATCTAGAGAATGCTCCCCCCAACCAGCCATACGGCGCCCTTATTGTTATTCATTACACCTGTATTATCTCTGATTGTTTCACTGACGCCTGGTTTTCTGGGTCCAGTGGGGCGGATAACTTGGATGAGGTTGCGATAATTGACTACTGCTCTTGCTTCCACCATTTCTTGAACCCTGCTATTCCAACAGGCTTTCATGTCAGCATGCAGGCGCCGTTTTATTTCGCGTCCAATAATCCTCGTAGTTTTACTGTGTTCAGAGCCAGTCGGGAGTTTACTTATGGATTCCGGCAAGGTTATTGACGTCTCGGATATCCGCGGACTAATGCGCTGACTATTGATAGTGCCGCAAGCGGAGGCTGCTGTATGGCGCATGGCTACCGATATCATATTCCATTGCAGCTCACTGTCAGTAGGACAAGTGAATAAAAGTTCGGTAGGCAGGACGTTTTGGTAGGTTTGTCGAAGAGTGGGTTGAGAACTTCTCAGTTGCTAAGTGTGGAAGACACTTCGTACGCCTCCCATTACATGTCATGGAGAATTGACGGCGTATAAATGCATGATCAGAGTCGATGCAAGTATTTCAGAATGAGCTGTTATCGAGGATGGAATCACGTTATCCATTACAGCTACGTGATCTAGTTTGCTCCATCGTTGTGCAGCTATATGCGGAGGCTATGTGGTAGTTCGGCACCCGCTTTGTCTAAAAGTGGTACTACTATGAAACAGCTGGTGCTCTACAAACAACCCTAACAGACGCTCGCCATTGTCCGTACTGTCAGATTCAAGTCCATACTTACCACTCAGCAGAAGTTCTGCAGAGCTCAGACAATCAACTTGCGCATACATAACCCCTGAACGAACTACGCTATCAGTAATGGTAACTGCGTAGTAGCGCATTTAGTTCCCGTTAGAAAGTGACCTTGGCAAAATCAGAACTTCAGTCGGTGGAAGCATAAGCAGACGGCACAAACGAACAACGTCTAGCTCTAAATCGAGAATCAACCTTAGTTGTGGTCGTCATACAGACTCTATAATAACGGCTGCTTACGGAAATCCAATCAACTAAGTATGACTCCATCTCGGAGCTAAAAACAATGCTCACCTTAGGTTTACCATGGTTGCCTCATCAGCGTCTCCGTATGCTGTCACCAATAGCAAGAGGACACATCAGCCGCAGTTAACTCAACAACCCCGTGTTCATTGATTCCAGTTTCGGACAGACGGCACACGCTAATACCCAGTGTGTCCAATGTGCATGCGAGTGCAGCCTGTGGACCTATTTGTCTTAGAGTGACAACGTTGAAAACCGCCATGGATCTGAGACAATATGGTCTTAAAAGGCGATGCTGTCGACACGCGTCCAGTGTGTGACGCAAAATGGTAGCTGCAGGCGGTAGAACTGATGCTATACAATAGCTGTTCTTAATTAAGCTAAGGATTGTAGCGGACATTTATTAATCGAGGTTGGGAGGGGAGTAGGAGAAACAGATGGAAATAAAGAAAGAGAGACGCAATTAGCAGCATGCTTTTGCTTATTCTCCCTGATATATGCAGTAGATAAGTCGGCCCTTGATAAGCTGCGCGACGACCGACGTGATTTGTTACTGAAATCTGAAAAATTATCCAATGTTGGATAAGCGCCGCAACCCTCGGACCATATTGGTACCACGTCTCAAAAACTGCTCTACTGAAAAGCGTGGACTCCGTATTGCAGCTTCGGTCCAAAAAGCCAATTTAACGAGCAGTTTTTCCACCAGGGTCACCGATGATCTACGGATCATCCAGATGATCCAGCAACCCATACCAGCCATTTTCCTTTGGATGTTACAGGAGTCAGCATGACCCTTAAGTCAACTTGGTGTGACACATCGCTTATCTATTGCTACTTTTGACTTTCATACAAACGGGTTTGTAGCGACCGGTCGGTTGGCAAAATTGATGACCCGACTAACAAGTTGAGAAGTTTACCTAAATTATTTTTATGTTCAAATCCTATGCTATATCTATCCATTTTCACCTACCGTACAACATGGATATCTTGGCTGTGCTGCCATCTGGGTGGTTTGGGATTATCTCTTTCCAGTGAATCGTTCGCCGACAGTGTTACAAAATATGTTGGGTTATCGCCTGGCAAGCGCCCTCTCTAGAAAAATCTACCTAAGTTCGTGGAACAACAACGATAGCTGATGTAATGCGTCATAAATAAAGACACCGGCTCTTGCACCTCTTCGAGCTGCATTGTAATTTAAGGGTATATTGGGCCCCTGCTACTTTGTGGCCCCAAACCCGTATAAACCACTTGTTAGGTGACCGGTTCCCAACGGGTTGCGATACTCACATATTGCCCAGCTGACTTGTAGGTTAGATCATGGATCATAGACTCGAGATTGGACCCCTAAGACAACCCTCTACTTTGGCCTGGGCGACCTGGTAGTGTCGCACCCGTTTACGAAGCAGCGAAGGGCTATACTATTGCTTTCATTTTTGCTGTCTACTGACTTTACTGTCTCCACTCTTTAACATCCAGTTACAGATCATCCCACTTTCCTTTCCTAAACTACACCTTGGTCTTCTTCGTTCAACGTCAACAACAGCTCACTGGTCGCATCTGAGAGAGTTCTGAACCAAGCTTCAGTTGTTCATTGCTTGGTGGTCACAGTCTTTTCACTATCCACCGAAGCTCAAGCATTCCTTTGACTTGCTTTTTCATTCGGCCTTGCAGTCGGCTAGGATGTCGTAGAAACTTTTACTCTTTCCGTGTGTGCCAACCAAAGAACGCCCTCTCAAATTACTTGTTTAAACTCCCAAGTTGCCTGTGTTTAAAAAACGCCTTGATGTTGCCCTAACCCATCTACACAACGAGATATAACCCGTGTGTCTCGAAAGACAAAATCATACGACGAAGGTTACACAACTAGAATTAACCTACACAACTGTGGTTGGCTCTTTCTGCGTGCCTCTGTGTTAACACTGTGGCGAGTCCACCAAAACGATTTTCATTTTATCCCTTTGTTTTCTATTCACCATGTTGTGGTTCTCTTTTTGGCCATCCTACGGGACTTGCTAAGTATCCGCTTTTTTGCCCGTAATATATCATTGTTCCACTGTTCCTTCTGCTGATGACCGAAATTTAAGCGATTCGCCTGGAAACCTCGATACGAATGTACAGTCGCAGAGGCAGCAGAAATTTTTTCGTTGTAGCCTTGATGCTCCCACGGACTGCCACTTGGATCCTGTTATAGATGTGTTCTGCTGGCCGTTCATCAACAGTTTCCAAAATAACGCTGCACGGACATAATGAAGAGATGAACGCGTGGGTCAGTAGACTTGAATAAAGAACAATGCTTTAGCGCGGGCACAAAAAGAAGGTGCTTGTATAGCCCCGTGGGATGACTCGGGATAAAAATACATCATCAACGGATTGGTTGATCTGAGTTCGTTGCAATCATCCAAACATACGGATAACTCAAGTACCAACGAGGAAACGCATCAGACGGCCGTTTCGCACTGTTGGTCTCACTACTGATGCACATCCTTTGGTCATCTTCTATGCATCGAACCCATGAATGCTAGTGGCTTGCGCCAACTAGCCCGTAACTTATGCCAGTTAGCCATGGCTGGATGTCTCTTTGGAAAAATGACAATGTTCTGCGTAATATGGGCCGGAGTTAGGCTACCTGATGAAGTCATTCTTCAAGACACTAATGGAACAAATGAAACGACTCGGATATGCTATACAGTGAAGTACGGGGCTGGATCTTTGAGGATACTGACGTCAAGGTGAGTCACTTTTTACGAGGTGACGTCCGTCCGGTGGCGGTACACGTCGTAAGGTTGACACAGTAGGGGCTAAACACAGCGGGTGGTTACAGTCTCGGTAGGTTTAACATGCAAGCATGTGAAACGGCGGCTTTAGCGTGTAATTGTAAGTGTAGTTTATGTATCAACTACAACCTGTAATTGATTCATTTGGTGGTTGACACCTGTGCCCCAGTCATAGTACATATCAAGGCTTGGCAATTAAAAACTGAATAAGATTTGTAAATGTTGTTTCTGGTTTGTATACTTGCCTGTTAAAAATGTCGAATGATTCACGTAGGCACAACATAGACGTTACCTAACGTATAACCATGGACTTTACGACTGTGCATGATCCCCACTTTTTTTAACTGAACCCAACAGCCGACTAAACGTATATATTAATGACAAGCGAAAATTCCTTCCTGTTTCAGCCATAATGCCTACACTGGGTGCAGATACCTTGTTTCAGGTTAGGCAGATATCATACATTCTTTGCATAGTTGTTTAATTAAACTTTTGGATTGCTACCAGGCGTGCGCACGCAATGTTCAGACAAACCGACATAACGGGAGTAAGATCAAACCACCTTGAAAGAGCAATGTGAGACGCCAGTTAGTAGAATCCATTCTCTTGCAAAGGAGGCGAATGGGTGTAGCAAGATACCACGAGCACTTCACAAACCAGCCACATTAAATGAGATTTAGTCATAATATAGTTGAGCTGCCTTCGTGTCTGTAAGTGGGTCTGGCCGACCCCAAGTTTCCGAACCGAATACCGCATCGGTAAAACGATTAGGCAAATTCGACACAAAGAGAACTGATTCGCGCAAACGCACAGTAGTCAGCGTGAATTCCCTCTCCAAACCAAATATGAAACCACGCGATTGACCAGATTTCTAAATCAATTTATTCCTTACATTGAAGCATTGAAGTGGAAGGAGGCGATTCGTCCAACGAGTGCACAATTTTCCCGGCTGTGTTACAACTTGCAGCACCTGCTTATCCCATCTATTCGGAGTCAACGCCAGTGCTACCCACAGTTGAAGATCACAGATGCACTGGCAGATGTGATGTTGATTTACTGCCACGGGACTAACTCGGGAACCTGGCGTCGGATAAACCGTTATCAGCTGGAACACCAAGCAGGAGGTAACCAACTTTCACAGATCAGCTAACTCGTTAGTGCCAATCTGGCAGTCGATTCTTTCAATCCTTTTCGCTATGAAACAGTCAGTTGGTGTAAGGGTAGTTAGCGCACAGTAACAACACTCTCTCAGCATTTAGCACATCTCGCAAAACTACAACTGTGATACCAATCCATTGTACATGGTAATCGACGGTCACCATCATCACTTCGAATAGTAGCACCGTCAGATTGTCAATCCGCTACGTTCCTAAACATGCCTAATACTCAATATCACCGAGGAGGGCTGGACTAATGTCCAATGGGTATGTATTTATCCATCGGGATGGTAGCTATTGAAACAGGTGCACCTGTGCATTGAATCTGGCCCACCCCAAGCGGATGCTCTAAGCCTTAACAATAACTACAGCGACCAGTTCTGGGGGCGTGCCAACAGCACTGAACTGGTGCCACACCAGTTTGAGCAATGTAGTCTACGCATGTAGTTGGTGCTAATCCCTTAAGCAAAACACACACGCCTGGTCGGATAAGGTACTTGCTGCCTGGATCGCTTCTAGCCATTTATATGCAACGAGGAACAGTTGACATGGTAACCTGACAGAACAACCGTCCTCGCACCGCAAAAAAGGGTGTTGGCTAGTGCACAGTCAGTCTCTTCGTCCTTTGGCCACAAATTCCGCAAGGGAGCCTATTCCACGGCAATGTATCAAAGCGACGTAGGGTTTAGTAATTAGAACTTGCCAAATCAAGTTGTTTCTATCCATCCTCTGCAACAAAGAATTCACATCACTTCCTCGACATGATGCATCATGCTCGACAGGGTTCTGTTTGTGCAGGTCTGAAAACTAATGCTTACTACTGATCGTTCGCATCAAACCGGAGGCATACCAACAGTTGTATTTAGAATGTGTCAAACCGCGGTTATCTCCGACAGCTTGAAATAGGCTCAGATTTGATCAAGAATTCATAATTGCATTAGGGTTTGAAAACTACTGCAGTTTTCTCCAAAACCTTATGTCTTCAGTTATTTAGTTACCAAAGTTATTACTTCTATATTTACTGAGTGCCTACAACAACGTTCCTGCATCTATTGTGCCACCGCCAACCGTCTGCACCCCACGACTGCAAAGAGAACACGAAGGACGAACCATGACTGAGTTGTATGTATGAGAGCATTGTTTCCTTATATAGGATACAATAGTGGGAGAAGCAAAGGTACTAAAGCACATCTGTAATGCACAATAATCCAAGGGGGCACGAAAGATAGTCAATGGCTGAAAAACGCAGGGAAAAACTGATAACGATGGCAGCACGCGTCACAGTGGTCACAGCGCACGAGATAAGTCAGGGCAAAACACAACGTGCACACGGCAGCGTGTAATTGGCCAAAATCCAAAATTCAGGTACTTAAAACAAAAAGGCGTTGACTGTACACAAACCGTAATAGGAAGTACAACGATAATAATTACTATTGTTCTTTAAAGTCATTGTCATCTGATAAACAGTTCGAATGTCTTGTTTGGTTGTCAGGCCGCCGATCTGAAAGGGAAAAAGCAGAAGGTCAAAAAGAGTTCGATCATTGGCACTAAACCTCAGGGACAACCACAAACATAGGAGACACCGAACAATAGAAGGCTAATTAGATGTGGCAATTGGAAGAACTAATCAGGCAAATTTGAGAAAACAGCATCCACGGAAACGCCGACCGGGACTCTCACATCTGAGATTTGCCTAGCGGCGGGTTCGGTTCCGTAGGTATGCTAGGCCAACTGGAGAGGTTGCCATTAAATGGCGGTTTGCATATATATATAGTATACACATGTTAACTTGGTGTATGTTTTGTATTGAAGACGGTTAATGTGGTTCTCATAGTTAGTTGTTGTGATAGACTACAGGAGTATTGGAAATCACTTGGCGCCACATTTGTAACTGTCATCATGGTGGATGAATCTGAAAGATTCTGCCTTTTGGTGCGTACTATTATCGGAAACTTGATGAGGTTGAGTCCGATGTAAAGAAATTTGCAACTGCCACAGCTTTTTGCAAGCATACGGCTGTGATTCCACAGCATTATGAACGGCAAAAGTGGAAGGGGTTGCCAAATGAGTACCCGTACCGGTACGTGCAGTATCCCTGTGTTCATGGCAGGCGTAGCAACGTTCCTGGGAAACTGTAAGTTGCTATTTTACGGTATAAAAGTGCTACACCGTTACAGGATGCTGATTGCTGAGCCCATTTCTCTTTCAAGTTGAATGTTGAATTTTACGAACGAGGGGAATTGCATTTGTGTCATTGTCATGGTTTCCATTTTGGGGAGCCATGGCTATATCCACAGAACAGGCGGTTGACGGAGACACGGGAGAAAGAGGGGTTTCCCTGATGTCCGTGTTCAACTTGCCAGAAGACACTGGCAAGTTGTCAGATCCTGCATCTATTTGTTCACTGTCGAATGTCAGTTTACCTGTTAGCAACGACCTTGTTAGTAACGAACCCTCAGACAGCGTGTTTGATTCGGCTGTTAGCGAAGGAGAGCAGCAGGTCTCTGCCCTTGTCAAAAGAAGGCGAAAGAGGGTTAAAGAAGCGGCAAAACCCAAGGCGGACATGAGAGATCCGTCGGGCGCCCTTTCCCCCTCAAATTCCACTACTACGGAATCGTTGCAACTGGAAACATCTACGACATTAGAGTCTATAAAAACGGACACTAAACTGAAACCACCGACGTCCAATGGAGCGTTCGGTAAATAGGCCGCGTCGCTGAGACTCGTATACCGACTGCAGTGTTATTTTCAGAAACGATACTGAGTCTTTTGCTGTTCTCCCAAGACCGTATGCTAGATGACCTTTAGTGGTTTGGAATATGCGTTACCGAAATCCTGCCTCCCGGCTTCCCCGGCGTGACTGTGCGCAAACTAACCAGACTCGGTAACTTGCTAGCTGACAAGTCTCGCCCTCGCTTTTTGTGAATTGTTCTGTGCACTCCGGAGGAGCGCCAAGCACTTCTGCGTTTCGCCTTTAAGCTCAAGGGCACTGGTGTCATTGTGCACACAGACCTTTTGGCGGATAAGCTTAACCTGCGGGAAGCTGTGAAGGATCTTAAAGCCTGCAGTGAATCAGAACAAAAGGGCCTCCGCTTGGTGGGTTTTCGGGTGGTGCGCCGGCGGTCCACTTCCGCCCTAGCAGAGCCGGTTTTGGTGGCGCACGATCCCGGACTCACAATGTCAAATCCCTTCAGGTGATCTTAAGCAATGTGCGTAGCCTGCGATACAAGCTGTGCGAAGTCGGCTGCTTTGTGGACGACTGCCGTCCAGACGTTCACGCATTCACTGTAACGTGGTTGTCCACCTGAAGTGTGCTTGCCAGGCTACGCACTGCTGAGATGTGACCACACCTCTGATCGGCGCGGAGGTGGCGTTGCTTTGTACGTTAACTCCGCGCTTACCGTCTTTAACACGTATAGTTTCAGATCATCAGAGCGTGATGTTGAGGCACTCGCAGTTAACCTGTGTATTGCCTCCGCGAGATTTAAACTTGTGCTGGTCTATAGCATCCCCGACAGCGTTGCTAAGGGGCTAGCTGATTTCATTCGCGAGCAATCGGCACATAGGTGTTTAGTGATGGGGGACTTCAATCTTCCCGACGTTGACTGGCATAATTTTTATGCAACGCTGTTGCAAGGTGTTTGGCTACCGAGCTTCTCTAGCAGGCCTTGCGTGCTTCCCTGCACCAATTTGTCGATCGGCCTGCTAGATTCATGATAGGTGCAAATCCGTCCCTCTTGGATTTGATCTTCTCTAAATTCATTGATTCGCTCACGGATATTGTGTACAAATCACCTCTTGGTGCTAGGGACCACGCATGTCTATCATTTAATTGCGCCCTTAGTCGTCAGACTAATGATCATCCCGACCGAGTTCCAAATATATGGCGCGCGGACTGTCAGACAATGAAAGCCGAAGCAGCAAAGTCGCCTTGTGTCATTTTGGAAAGTGACGACATTCAAACAGCCTGGGACAGATTTAAATCATGCTTCAGTGAGCTCTCTCTCCCCCATATACCACTATCTGGCAGAAATACAACTAGGGCAAAGCCACCCTGGTTTGATTCTGCTGTACACAAACAACTCAACAGACGTGCTAGATGTTGGCGTACCTACTTATCTGCTCCTTCATTATGCACCTTCAAGCGATATCGCGAGGTTTTGAAATACCTGCAGGCAGTATCTACGAGGTGCTCGTCTACAGCATGAAGTAGAGCTTGCTCGTATAGCCTCATCAAACCCGAAACGCTTCTTCGCTTATGTCAAAAGGCGAAGCAACATGGATTCGTGCATCCCAGTGTTGTTTGGCCCTGACGGCACTGCTATTGCCACGGATCACGAAAATGGTTCCTTTCTCGGAGAACAGTATGCTGGGGTTTATGTTCCAGAGTCACAGACGCCGCATATCAGTCTCCAGGCAAAAGTTCCTGAGGGCTCCCACTTGGAGGAGGTTTCTATAACCGAGGCTCAAGTGCTCCGGCTTCTGAGGCATTTAAATCCCAACAAAGCTGCCGGTGGGCATGTTATTCATCCCAAACTGTTGTAAGAGTTAGCTGATGAACTTTGCCGTCCGATTACGTAACTTGTTGTGAAGTCGCTACTAGGGATTGCTTCGATTCGCTCGTTTCCAGACTGACAAATATGGAACGAGTGTTTTCTTTGCTGCTGACAACTTTGGACGGGAAAGTTGAAGGTTTACTAGATCGCCTGACACCACCCGTTGTTCACGGCCAAGTGAAATTAGCGGATAGTAGCACGCAAACAGATTCAGTCGACTTAATACCTTATCCAGCAACTGATTGTGAGCTAGTTGGCGCTAAACAGTTGGAACGGGTGCGTGATTCCGCAGCTATTGACGAAATATTGCAGGCATTGCCAGCGAAACGTAAGCGGAGCAAGAAGAAGAAAGCTGTAACCTTGCAAAATGCGGTAGTCTCGGAGTGTACAGTGGATCAGGTAAGCACGTCACTTGCAGAGCCTTCTGTACTGAGTCCTTCGGCGTCTCCTCCCAAAGCCTCTTCGTACGCAGCTAATGCATCCAAGCAACCAGCCACCCAGTCGCAAGATTCTCTGACTGTGGCGCGTGGAGTAGGCACCCCCCGCCGCAGTGACTCTTACACTGATAGCAGTGTCATCTTTAGGAATGTCACGGAGTCCACCGCAGCTCTTCCAAAGGAGGGAATGCTTGGTGACCTACAATGGTTTAAGCTTTGCATTTCTAAATTGCTACCGCCCGGGTTTCCTGGCGTCACTGTACGGAAACTCATTAGACTTGGATCTGTGCCGGTCGGTGCTTCGGGCGTCAAACCCCGTTTACTGAGAGTCGTTATTTCAACACCGGACGAGCGTAATACGCTTCTGCGTTTCGCTTTTAAACTCAAGGATTCTGGGGTCAGTATTCAACCTGACCTCCCATTGACTGATAGGTTGAAATTGTAGGCCGTCATAAAGGACCTCAAAGCCCGTCGCGAGGCGGGTGAAACTGGTCTTCGATTGGTGGATTTTCGGGTGGTGAGCCGGAGGTCTACTTCCGCCCTTTCAGAGCCCGTTCTGCTGGCACCCGATCCCCGGCTTACGATCCCAATTTGCTTAAAGTAGTCCTCAGCATCGTGCGTAGTCTGAGGAACAAGATGTGCGAGATTGGCACTGTTGTAGAAAGTTCCCGGCCAGACGTACTTGCTTTCACTGAGACGTGGCTGTTCTCCGATATCCTGGACAGTGAAATGTGTTTGCCTGGCTATACCCTTCTGCGCGCTGATCGCGCCTCATGCTATCGCTGAGGTGGAGTTGCTTTGTACGTCAAATCCGCCTTGATTATTTCGCGAACATATTCTTTCAATTCCCCTGATGTAACTGCCGAGGCGCTTGCGGTAGATGTTTGCGCTTCTTTCACGCAAATCAAAATTGTGTTAGTATACAGAAGCTCCGAAAGTACGTCAAGCAGGCTCATTGATTTCATGCGTACTCATACGACAAATAGATGTCTGGTTATGGGTGATTTTAATGTTCCCGAGGTTGATTGGCGCAATTTCTGTACTGCAGCGTCTGGACGTTTTTCAAATGATCTCCTTGACCTATCCTTACAAGCATCCCTTCATCAATTTGTACAAAGCCCAACTAGGTTCATGGAGGGCCAACAGCCTTCCATTTTAGACCTCATCTTTGCGAAATCGCTGGACTTTGTACGTGATGTAGTGCATGATTCCCCCTTGGGCTCTAGTGATCACGTCTGCCTCTTATCCAAATGCGCCTTAAGTCGGGGACGTGAAGAGTGTATGGTTAAAAGGCCGAATATCTGGCGCACTAATTTTCAAGCCATCAGGGACAAGGCTGCAAATCAACCCTGTATCTTGTCAGAGGATGACACGGTCCTGGTATTGCGTCAAGTGACTGCACAAACCGACTTGGGTATCTCATTATCCTCTGACTTCAAATCCAGCGAGAACTGGACAAATGCTACCCGCAAGGGTTTCCGAATGCTGTGGATAATCCGCAGGTCATTCGGCATTATAACAAATGAAATGTTCGTTATATTGTTCTCAGCCTTTGTCAGGCCATATTTGGAGTACTGCGTTTAGGCCTGTCCTCCATGCTTGGTACGCGATAAGATGACACTTGAACGAGTTCTGAGGGTTGGTACAAAAGTGGTACAAGGGTTGAGGCATCTCTCGTATCCCAATAGGCTGCTCAGGTTGCAGATGTTTTTGCTGCACTATAGGCGCCTTCGGGGAGACCTGATTCTTACGTACCGTATATTGACCAACAAGCTTGGGCCTGATCTAACTGGACTGTTCCAGCCGACTCAGATGCTATCTCTTCGTGGTCAACCTCCGAAGTTGCATAAGCCTAGATCTGATCACGTTAGAGCTGACGTTCGTTTGTCACGCAGGGTCATCGACTCATGGAACGCACTACCCAGCGAAGTAGTACTAGCACCAACGGTGAAGGAGTTTGAACATCGACTCGACGCCCTTGGGTTACAGTTTCAGACTTTCCGTTTGGTTCTTAACTTCTACATCTATTTCCTTAACTTCTCACATCTATTACTATTATTGTCTTATCCACACATTCTCTCCTGTACTAGAATTACCATTATTTTGTTTTTATTGATTCCCTTCTCTTAACCTTTATTCTATTCACGTAACCGGTACAGCGGGGACTGCTAGTGCAGGCCGCGTGGGCATTGATTGGTTGACCGTTATGTGATTCGTGTGTATTGATTTGGCTCCTCCCGGCTTCAAATCGCTCCCGCGAACTCCATCCTGGTTCAACGACGCATTGAAGAAGGAACACACATGGGACTTTTCCTACCGTTCCTGACCAACTTGAACTTGAATATTGCTTGGTCAGATTGATCCCCATTTGACTGGACTGAATTCCGCTATCTCCTTGCGACGGGCTACAAGCTCACAGGTTACGTGGGTGGCTCCGTTATCTTCAGATAACGTATGAACGAATTCATACATCAACACGTGTTCGCAACCCTGAGACATATGCGAACGACATCGTCCTCCAAAAACAACGTGGTAAATCAATTTCGCAGACGCCTTCAACTTGTACCGTGATGTTGCATCCGTTCATTAATCGTAAACAATCTTTTCGTAGTGCCCTGACACTTAGCAATGCTCACCTTCATGAGCCATCCCCTCATACTGTAACGATATGTGATGAATCATTTTTCAGTATGATCGTTTGGTGGGTGATGAACGCTCTGAACGCTGCCCACTTACACGAGAATATTTGCATATCGTTTGAGCGTCCCGTCTGCCCACTTGTCATATAATCAAATACCGCGTTAACAAGGGATTGCGTACTTCAGTACCATGTAACCATGCACATCCGTCAGCATTATGTGGACAACATCTTGCGTCAAACATTTACATCCCTTTAATGACGTCGTGTTACCTCACTCTGCAAGGCTAAACGTGCACTAAACAGACTCTTCTGTTCATGTTAATACACGCAGAGACCTAGGTAGTACTTAGCTTTTGCTGCATGGTTTACAGATTTAAATCTTCCCTACTACACATAACACCATCGATTAAGTCAGTCACAATTAGGGACGCGCTATTCTTTGCAGCATTCACACTGCCTACTGAAACCACTCCCGCAAAGCACCTCTTCCGCTCAGAAATCACCGGATTACGCAATTACATACTTACATACAATCAATTCATGCGACCTCATTTGCCCTTGCGTGATTTAAGTGCAATAGCATCTATAAAAGCTAAATGGGAACAAACAGATCATCCTTATAACAAACTTACGCACTACAAACTCCCATTTATACATATATATATATATATATATATATGTATGTATGTATGTATGTATATATATGGCGGGAGAGCCTATGGTGCGCTGAGGCTGGTGGTGGCTAGATCCTGACAGATGGTCTACCCACTGCTGCTACTGTTGCGCCGTAGTCTCATGTCCTGGGCGCCTCCACGTGGCGACCGCTGGGTGGGAGTTAGGTTTCGCCCTTCTCCCTGCTAAGATCCAGGACACCAATCCGCATGAGTCAGTGAACTGACCATGTGCTAGACCCGCTGCCTTTCGGGTGTTCATTTAATCGAAGGCTTTGGCTGAGGACCCGAGTCGTTCTCCTGTCAGGTGTGGGCGCCCTGGCAGTATCCTTGTCCATCCTCTCCGGAGGTTAGGAAGTGGTCGATGGCCCACTTCCCGTAAAACCTAGCCATGGGAGACAACAGGTTACGGGTTATATTCTCAATGCTCGATTGGCGTAGAGCACGAGTACCACGCATTGTCTCTGACGGTGGGAGGACACCTCCGGGTGTTCAATGGTTTGCTACTGCCCGCCTCAAGCCAGGCAGCCCCTGGTCAAATTGGTGCAAACCCGCCAAAAACCCACCTGCGTCTGGCCGTGGTCGCAGGTGCGTATCCAATTACGGTCGCAAAACATATGATAACTGTTCCAGAACCTCAAAGGCTGCGTGTGACGGCCGTCAAGCTGATCCCCATCTGTCTCTGCAATCACATTCCCGAGCTGGATCTGCTCTCCACTGCCTTGTGGGTCAGGCTATTGAGCCAAAGGCTCCGGGTGGAGTCCCTCAAGCAAACCTCCGAAGCACAACGACCACCTCGCGTGCGATTGCCCACCAATGCAATCGTATGCCTGCGCGCAAAGCACTCAACATCGGGTGCTGGAACGTGCGCACACTACTGGACCGGAACTCGAGCGAGCGCCCGGAGCGACGCACTGCACTGGTCGCAATGGAGCTGGCGCGCTACCACATCGATATTGCGGCGCTCAGTGAAACTCGGCTCGCTGAGCAAGGTAAGTTACATGAAGCAGGTGCTGGCTATACATTCTACTGGGTGGGGAACGCCGCCTCAGCACCACGTGAACATGGGGTCGGATTTGCAATATCCGATCGCCTGAATGGCCAGCTGGTGGGTGAACCAACGGGCATCAGCGCGCGACTGATGACTGTTCGCCTGCGACTCGGAAGAGGTAAGTTTGCTACTTTTATAAGCACGTACGGTCCGACCATGTGTTATCCTGATGACACGCGTGATCAGTTCTACACTGAGCTATCCTCCGTGATACCGTCTGTGCCGAGGAGCGACCGACTATTTCTGCTGGGTGATTTCAACGCGCGCGTTGGGCGTGATGCATCAGCGTGGACAGATGTTATCGGTGCGCATGGCATTGGTTCAGCGAATGCGAACGGTGACAGGCTGCTCTCACTGTGTGCCACTCACGGCCTGACGATCACGAACACTCGGTTTGCACTGAGTGCGAGTGATATAGCAACTTGGACGCACCCACGGAGTGGTCACGCTCACCTGCTCGACTATGTCATCGTACGTCAGCGTGATATGCGTGAAGTGCGCATGACACGTGTACTGCGTGGAGCTGAGTGTGGCACTGATCACAAATTGGTTCGGACCAAACTGTACATATATTTTCGTAAAGCTATGTATTGCACTCCCGCCGTGAATCGGCGTAAATTTAACATTCTCTCCCTCGGCACTGTGGCGAAACGTGCTGAGCTGGAGAAGGCGATGGCTGCACGCCTGTGTGGTGATGTGGACTGTATAGCCACAGTGGGCGACCTGTGGCACCACATTCGCGACCAGGTGACAGCTGCTGCGGAGGAGACCATCGGGCGCGCAAACTGTAAGCGGCCTGATTGGTTTGATGACAACAATGTGACGATTGACGCATTGGTGTCAGAGAAGAATGCAGCATTTGCTGCACATGTTGCAGACCCCAGTGACTTGGGGAAGAAGAGTCAGTTTCGCAAATTTCGACGGCGACTGACCCGAGAGCTCCGTCGCATTAAAAATGCATGGTGGACGGAGAAGGCGAAGCAGATGGAATGCTACGCCGAACGCCGTCAACACAAGGAATTCTTTGACTCCTTGAAGGCGGTGTATGGACCGAGATTGGAGCCGCTGAGGACACTGATCGATGGTAGTTCAGGCGCTACCTGCACCCAGACTGCAGACATAATGCAGGTCTGGCGGAAACACTTTGACTGTCTCTTGAACAACCGTTCAGAGATCGACTGGCCTACATTGAATGGCCTAAAGCAGCACGATGTGAAGGCGGATCTGGCAGATACGCCGAGACTGGATGAGACGCAGAGAGCACTTGCTCAGCTGCGAAACGGCAAATGTGCCGGAGGTGACGGGATCCCACCTGAAGTATTGAAACACGGTGGACCCGCGTTGTTGACTGCGCTGCACCACTTGGTGCAACGCGTGTGGATTGAGGAGGAAGTGCCTTCTGAGCTGAAGGATGCCCTTGTGCTACCACTGTACAAGGGCAAAGGTAGCAAGCAATGTTGCACGAATTATCGTGGCATCAACTTGCTGAGTTGTGTGGGCAAGGTGATTGCCCGACCCGTTAATGTACTTCTCACTCTCTAAGGTGTCCTCATAGGTTGTAGATGCTTCCAAAGCACCACTTCCACAGGGTTTTAACAAAACTGTACAGTTATCGGTGATTAGTTGGCACCTGTCCAGATCTAATCGACACTTCAACCGGCGTAACAGATCCATCCCAACAATAACAGCAAACGGAATTTTGTCCGCAACAATAAACTCCTGGGTGAAACTCGGTTTTGCGACTTCAACTTGTGCGGTTAGGGATCCTCGAACGGACAACAATTCTCCATTGGCGGCAGTTAGTCGGCAGCGACAAGGCGCGTATACACGTTCTCCTAGCTGGTTAGTCAAACTAGATCTGATTAGGCTCTTACATGCACCTGTGTCGATGGGACCTATCAATGGAACCCCTGCAATCTGTAATTCTATTGCTAATGCTGAATCTGTGGTCGACGCACAAACAATGGCTGGTATAAAGTGTGAATGCAATCGGTGCCACTCACCTGGGCGTCCGTTATTGTAGCGAGGTAGACCGCGATTCGGAATTGGTCGGCGGGGCCACCGGAAGTACGATTGCACTGGAGGTCGAGAATAATCCCCTCGAAACGGGACGTGATTCCAATTTTTTCGGTCTGGTGGTTGGAATCTAGCGGGTCGGTATCGATTCAGCACGCAGCATGGTTCCATGGGGCCTATGGACTCTTCGACTTGCTCTAATTGATCCGCCACTGTTAAGGCTGACTGAAGACACGTAGGTCGTCGTAAACGGAACTCTCTTTTTACCGAGGGCGTCTGGATGCCCTCGAGCAACTGCTCTAACACTCGCTCGTCCTGTTGTTCCGGCGTTTCATCTGTGTAGGCATTTACCGCCATCCTCCGCAATTCGCGAACGAATGTTTCCACGTTTTCTCCCGGTCTCTGATACCGGGCATGGAAAACTCTGCGCAGTCCATCGGGCAGGCCAGGCCGATCCAAGATGGGGTGAAGGGCAGAGAAGGTTTCCGTGGTGACTTCTCCCTCTAACACTTTACTATCCGTAACTTTGTCGAATGCCTCTCCTGCTAGCAGTCCCATGATCACTGTACCCCGTTGTTGGGCTGGAAAGTGTTTGACGTACATTTGCACCTGTTTCTCCCATCGGAGATACGGCATGCCTGGAGAAAACTTCTCTGGAGGGGGTAACGGGAGTGTGGAAGGGGCGGGTGTCAGATCTGTTGTCATCTTCTGCATAGCGTCCGACAAGGATTCCAAAGCAGAAGCAATCCTTACCCCCGGATCGGTGGTCACCGGCTGAATTTCATCACCAGACAGTTTACCTGGCTTTGCCATTATCTCTTGATCCTGGCAGGGCCGCCAATTGTAAAATGCAAACAAGGGAGAACCACAAGGATTGAGACGTAAGTTCTATTACGCAACAAGTAGGCTAGTCAACTGTTCGCTTCAGGTTTTTGTCCTTCTTCAATAATGGCGCAGGAGTGTCTTTCTGAAAGGCAGACAGGAAAGGTGTCGTCAGAGCAACGATTTAAATTCAACCACGCGCCAAACTAGTTTCGATCACTCTTTACACACTGAAATGAAATGCACTGCGAACGACGAGGTCGGTCAATCAAACCAAGCAAATGCTACATTCAAACAACTGTCAAGAAACAAACGGTAGCGAAACAAAAGTATACGACTAGGGATTGTCATAAAAGATATATGTCCAATAGACATCCTCACAACACATCCCTCTCCTTAAATAATGAGTTACCTGGGGTGAGTGTAACATTTTGGATGACAGGATCCATCTGAATCCACATGCATCCACGGTCAAGATGGTTCAGGCTCAGGTTAAGGATGCAATTTTTCATTCGAGTAAGTATTCAGAACGGGAGTATTCAGGACATGCATCCATATTAGCCTAGGACATGATTCGGTGACTCACTGAGCAAATATAACTTCTGAATTCACTCCACTGCGGACAGATCAATTTCGGTACCTGGTGCTAGGACTTGCATATTCTTGAGCTTTTGTTTACAAGTGATCACTCTGTCTGACTGTAACGGCTCCCTTGGTGCACTTCGGGCCATGCGTTTTGTTGATTCGCTCGACGACTTGCCTAGTTTTGTCCACGTCGATGTGGCAACGATCGTGAAGACAGACACTGTTACTGGTTGTAGGGGCAATAGAACATAATCGCATTTCACTGTCAGCTGCTTTTCTTCCATGAACATCTTGCTACACTGTGAAACCCGGTCCTTTTTAGTTTGCAGCTTGTACGTTACGATGTAGTAAGCATGCGTCTGACGTCACACGTCTTTTGGCTATGAGGGCTTTTGGACACGCGATCTCTCGCAGAATACCACTAACCACCGTTACAAAGCTCAGTCTCTGGCTTCCGGTTTGACACATCCCGATCCACACTTTGCAGTAAGCGCCTGCTTGGCAGACGTATTGCTCTTTCCTGAATTCCAAATTTTCAACTACAATTGTACCAAGTTTCAAGCTGAGTAGCCTCTGACATTCTGATGCAATTTCCTGCTAGGTCACCTATAGTTCTGGCAATCATTCCAATTAAAGGGGTAAGGTTTGTGATAACAATTTGATTATCTTATTCCGTGACTGTTCGAATTGTGTCTGTTGATGGTGGAGAAGCGCCTGCATTTGTCAAATAAAACAGCCATACTTCAATAACCTTATTATCGTCAGGAATTGTTGTGTTGCAACGGACGTCACCAACACATCTCCGTAAAAGAATTCCAAAGACAAGTCAGCAATGACTTGTATGCAGTAATCCTCGCTGGCTTATCTAGTTATGAAAAGATTTTGCTTGGCAACTAATAAAATACAATCGCGCCTGTAAGCGTCAAAACGTTTAGGAACCATGAGGAGAAAGCGCAGTCTCCAGGTGTCAATATTCAACAAGGGCCGGATCAGTTCACGGATCACCGAAAACAAATTCCCGAACCAGTGCCGACCCACGATCCCCGGAAGCAGTCACAATTAAACTCCGGATTGACTACGGTGCAAATAAGATAAACTAAACATCAAAAGATGACAAACCTCAAACGGCGTCCTCAAGCAAAAAATCTGCAATCAAACTGCTGGGTGCACCGCAAAGGACCGTTTCAAAGCAAGACAAGACACACACTGAGTGACGAAATGCATGGGTTGTGTAGTCAGAAGTCAGCCTAAGGGCAGCAAGGATTGGACAGCACGAAACGCACTAATAGCGCAGTTGAGATGCTCGATTGAATGTGACAAGATAGACAGGCTTAGGACACAGCTGAGTGGCTGTCACGCGTGGGTAGACCGAGCAGTCCCTCGCCGTGTCTGCCGCAGAATTGGTTGTGGTAGCACACAAACAGTAAGACAGTGAATGGGCGTAGCAAGCTTGAACAAAACTGAGCGATGCAAGATGGTAAACTGGTGTGGTTAAGGTGAGTAAGCAACCAAGTAACTGGGTTCTAATAGTGCAAGGTGCAAGAAGTAATCAAAGATAGTGCTTGATCGTGTTACTGGAATCAGCCGCATGGAAACCTCTAGATAGACTATGCAAATTGATTTGTGCTGTATACTCTCCGCCAATTCCGGTCAGAAATGCCCAAGGACGGTGATGCTTTTCGCCCTGGATCGCCTAACATCCCGCTCCATCCATGCTGGGAGGATACTTCCACCAGTGTGTCTGCAACTCCCACTCCGGTCCGTTGGGCTCACAGTGGTCCACTCTGGAGCGGCAAATCCAAAGACCACCTGCTACTTGCGGAGAGCCAATAGAGGAAGCCACGCGATCCTCTAAGCAACTACCTTCCAGCAAACGGGCTTTTCACATATCCCTCTTAAGTAACCTATCCTTCGTCATTTCCAGCCTTTTTATTTCACGTAGTCTTCATTGTGTCATTTGAGTGACACCAAATTCTGCTTAGAATTCATCGAAAATAATCAGCCGATTATACTGTTGTTCATTAGCAATCTCTTATACACTAGTCTTCAGGTATATTTTGAATCGGATTAGCCACAGCACCGACCTGAGTAATTTAATCTAGTTAGCACCACTGAGAAGTAAAACAGACAATAGTAACTTATTCGAGATATCATGTATCAAAGCAGGCAAGCACTAAAGCGCAACTAATTCAGGCTGCGAAAGTAAGACGAAGTTAGGCCGTTCATTTGCATAACGGCCTAAGAACTCTGGCTCTCTAAACAAAGTCTTCAAACGCAGCAATGCAAAAGTGCCTATTGATAGCGGATCTGCAGGATTGCTTCCCGAATCAATGTGTCTTCTGTTAATAATACCTTTAGATTCAAGTAACAGGATAAAAGCAATCTTGTATTTCCCGTCTCTCAGCTGCCACCTATTCCATCCCACGTAAACAATACGACTGGCACTTCCGTTCAATACAAAATTTGTTGGGGAAGATCCATCAGTTTTGGGGGGAAATTCCTACGTCGTCCTAACTATGTACTGATATGAACAACAAGATGGGATCCTACTCAAAATCTTTCCTGTACCGTTATCCTGGTGCACAATCCCATCGACAACAGCAATTCCTTCAAAACCATAAAGTTCTTCAGGTTCGATAATTGGAACCTTCATATCTGACAGTTTCGGCCTACAATATTTCGCCTTCCAACTTCTCTTTGGTAGTAAATTCACTAAGGAAATTGGTGTGCGCTCCACATACTGGAAAACGTCTAGCGACCTCCATCGATGGTGCAACACTGAGACACAGTCGAAGATGAATGTGAGCACATTTGAGTTCACTATCTATAGCGGATCCAAGGTGGAGAGGAGCACCCAAAGGTACTGTGATTGCGTAAGCCACACTTTCAGCAAGCGGATCAAGGTAAGCACCACAATCTCGAGCGACCAGGTTATTGCCTTCAGCCGGATTCATGTGCTTATGATTCAGATGGGCGAACGGCGGTGGACTGATCTAAGGTACAGCCGTATGCGCAATCGTTACCAGACGAGCTAAAGACGAAATCAGGGTCAAACGCAACGGTAACAGGCAAAACCAATCGGTGAACGCTAGCCAGGTAGTCAGCGTCAGCAAAGTTCTTATCATTCGGAGCGACATTACTGTCAAAGCCACAGCCACGACCCACAGCAAAATAGTCAAAGTTGGACACTGGCAAGTTTGGCCAAAAGCGTTGCTCATCATAATGGTGCATGTAGATGAAAATCACATGCGAACTGTCGCAAAATGTAAACTGAGTTGCGATGGTACTCCAACTTGCCCACCGCGTAGTGCGCAGTCAAAGCAACATTGTCGAACCCGCAAGTGCCATCTGCATCCTCCTCTATGGCATGGTGACCCTTTGCGCGGTTTAAACAGAACGCGTTGGATACATGATCACAGTGGACAGACTCCATGGCTTGAAACACGGAGCCAGCAGCGCGTCGAGCTGCTATGTTAGTATGCTCATTAAAATAGGCGCTGTACAATATACTGACTAAATTATTGCTTTTGGATTCATTCACTGATGCTGTTTCTGTAATTTTTGACATGAGCTAGGATCGGTGGTTATAGGACAAATGCTTGTCTAAAGCCAGTTCTTTGAACAATCATCGTTTATGGAGACCCCTGTACGTTTTCCGGCAAATTCAACATGCACTTGAAGCTCTTCCAGTTTGTTCGTGTTGCTTACAGCACGGTGTGACTAATACTAACTGGGAGAACAAGGGTTGTAAATGACAGAGAGGTACTTTAACGGCGTAACCCCTTGCGAAATCCTTTTTTATCGCCACCACATATCGATCTTGCAGTGATAGATTGTTGTTTGACCGTCTTCCTAAACACCGTAGCCTATGCCGAGCGGGTTCATAATTTTATGCGGCTTCCTCACCGCTGACTCTCCAAGATAGAGCAACTCCGACATACCCATACGAAAACTGCGCCGAGGTTTTCACTATCGATAATGCGGTACTGTCCTACCCAGAACCTGCGCGACTACTTGACGCCACATTTTCAATACTCTAGTCATTCGAAAGCTTTAACTGCCTTTCTGGTAACGGCTCGCTCACTTGCACAAAGTGCTTACTGGCTCGGACAAAGCATTATGGAAATCCACGAACGAACACTCCCGCAAACTCGGAAAGTTCCATAACACTTTGGTCAAGTGCAATCTCTAGCACTTATCATCATAGATAGCAATGGTCACTGACAGCCGCGTGACCTTGAGGCAACACGTAATGTTTACGGCAAACAAATCCCAACCAAAGATTTACCGCTTCAAGCTGATTTTGAGCTGTTCTCCGAGATAAGTGATTATTGTACAGACGTTTCGTTACCTTACTAGGCAACATCATCAGTGCGGCTTCAGGGTCCTGGTTCGCAGTTCCTCGTAAGCGGCTTCAATGTGCAAGGGCTTATTGAGGGAGTTCTGCTTTGAATGCCAGGCTTCACTGAACTCAAATGCTTGTTGGCTTTTAGCCCTTTCGTGGAAACTGGCGTGCGCTAGGTCGAACTGATGGTTCTCGGCATCCATATGTACTGACATCAGGGAGTTCTGGTCGTGACGACGAATGGCTAGGCTGTGTTCGTGTAGCCTTGTGCCAAGCTTTCTTCCAGTCTGTCTCACGTAGTATTTATCGCAGTTCCGGCAGCAGATAATATAAACCACACCAGTTGCTTCTTCTTTGCTAAGTTTATCATTCAGTTTGAAGAGTTTACTGCGAATTGTTTCCGCTGGCTGGTGTGCAACTTTGACTCCAAAAGACAATAAAACCTCTTCCATTTCAAGGACTCAGTTGATATAGGGAAGAGTTGCTCTCTTTTAAGCTGTTGCATTTTTCGAGGCGTGTTGAGCAGCCCTTTGTGGTGCGAGGCAGCGTAGAATGAAGCCTTTTGGATACGAATTCCGCTTGAGCCGATTGAAGAGCTGGTCTTCTTCTGCCCGTCTCAGCTGCGGTGTACTACAATGGGTTTGTGCCCTTTTGAAAATGGTTCGCAGGCAGCTGCGGTTGTAGGCTGCCGGATGATTGCTGCCGTAGTTGAGGATCTGATCAGTAAGCGTAGAGTTTCGGTACACTGTTCTTTTTCAATCCTTCAGCACAAGTCCGTCGTATGAGAACGTCTAAGCATGGTAACTGCTCCTTGTCCTCCTTCTCCCTGATGAATTGGATGCCATCGAACGCACTGTTGATTAGTTCGGGTGTTTTCTCCAATTTGGTACGTTTAAGGATGACGTAGATGCCGTCTACGTTTCGTACCCACAGTTTTGGTTTCGCTATCGAAGTGCTATTTGTTCCAGCGCCTGCATCACTGCCTTGGCTACCAGACCAGAGATCGGCGCTCCCATTGGTGTGCCTCTTATCTGTTCGTAAATCTGGCCATTGTGATTGAAATGTGTTAGACAGAGTTCCAATGACTCCTTCATCTGTTTAGCGTCGAGCTTACTGCTTGTATCAGATGACGTGTGCTCCTCTAGCAGGTGCTTCATTGTTTGTTTCGCCAGGCTGATGTCGATTGTGGTGAACAAGGCAGTAACATCAAAAGGGACAATTATTTCATCCCGTTCAATGGTTGCGGTTTTAAGTTACTCAAGGTATTGTCCTGCCTGTTTGATCGAGTGTTCCAATCCCGTCATTAGGTGTTTTAGCCGTCTCCAGAGCTCCTTTGCAAGCCTGTAATTTGGTGCTACAAGTACCGACACGATGGGGTAAAGCGGCACTCCGCTTTTGTGTACTTTAGGTATACCATGGAACCACGGTAGTACCGAGTCTTCTGGTCGCATCCTCTTGTGTTCCAAGTTTGTGTTTTTCCCATTTGTTTCGGCTTTTGCAGAGTGCGCCTGATGTCGCTTGCAAAGCGTTTTGTCGGGTATTCGTTTATCAGCTGGTATATGTTGGTATCACTGAGTAGGTGTTGTGCTTTCATCATGTAATCAGATTTGTCCATTATAACAGTAAGGCGCCCTTTGTCAGCCGGCAGTATAACTATGATCTTGTCTTTCTTAAGGTTCTCCAGAGCATTCCGTTCAGCGGCGTTGCATATGTTAATTTCAACTTTATGACTGAGAGCCGGGATGATGCTGTGTCTGACCTCTTGTTGTGCTTCAAGCGCCATGTTGTGCGATTTTAGCGTTGATACGAGTGCAACAAGTAAGTCGATGGGGTTGGAGTCCTTAACCTTGAGTTGTATAATTCGGATAATGACTGCTCTTTCCGCATCCGTTAATCTTCTTTTGGATATGTTTGCAATCCAAGCATCGTCTTCCTTAGGCGTTGCTTTTGCAAAGTTCGAATTCAGCTTCTCTTCAAGCCTCCGTTTGGTGTTTAGCTATGTCTTGTGTGTTTCGACGGCTATCGATTTTTCAGTCAATTGTGATCCTAGTCTGGCTAAATAATTTGGCTTCTGTTCTTTGGTATTTATGCTTTCGACTGTGTAACTGTAATCAACAAGTGCAACATTCGTCGCCCGTGTTGTTCCGTTATCTTCCAAGCCAAAGTATGATTGATGGGAGGACGGAAGTGCAGACTCTGCGGCAAGACGTGCCTTCGCAAGCATTCGTGGAGGAAACAGAGCTGCTCGTTAGTGGATGATTGCCGATTGGCAAATGTCTCCCATCGGCGAGCAGATTTTAGCGCGTCGTGCCGAACTACGGATATTCTCATTTGTTTCACACCTCTGCAAGCGCATTGATGGTACACAATGGGAGGGTAATGATACAATTACTCAGAAAAGCACACAAGCCCGTAGCACGTGCTTCCCGTTGATCGATCCTCGTCCTTTTCTTTCGCTAATCCTTGCCCCATCTCATTCGTCCATTTGCTGGCCTCACCCGCACTAGCAAAGGAGCATAAATAATGCAATCCGTACCGTTGCAGTGGAGCTCGAAGTGCACTCCAAACCCTACTATCCTCCACTAATGCTTGCGATAATCACATCTAACACAACAGACTTGAGTAGGTCAAGGTTGAAACCACGGTAACTCGGAGTGACCACCATCACCACAGCAAGTCGGCAATATTACCACTGTCATTGCAATCATTCTCTATATGTTTTGATTTACCACCGCAGTACAGGGGCGGTTGAGTACACTTTCGGATAATTGAGCGATATTCATCTACTGTACCGCCTTCTCTGATTGCACGCGCACGGGGCGACATGCGGTCATTGTGCGCAGGGTGACATGGGCGTGACGGATGGGCGTGACGGATGGGCTGTATTTGTACACTAGTGACATCGCCGAGAGAGCAGTCACCCAAAATGTCTGCCTCCATCCAGCTCATCTCACTAACTGTACGGACAAAATGAGAAACGGGCGCTGGAGACCACCTTCTCAGTGGGAAGGGGATGGACATCTATGCACCCGTTGAGGTGGTTTATTAGTGAGGTTAACATCTAGACCACAATAGAGCCACTAGCTGTGGGAGATTCGGCAACGCTTAGCGCGCAGGGCAGTGAATGCCAACTTTCTGCCGCTAATCACTCTGCATTCGAACGTTGAAAAGTATCTATTTCTCAAACTTCCTTCTGTGCGACCTATGCGGCAATCTCTGCCGCCGAGTTGCGTTGGTAATCCGGGCCTGAACAACAAACGGAACTGGGTTCCGTCAGTTTCAATGTCTCATTCCGATGACGGGAACCCCGTGGTCACAATAAATCTTCATCCGCCATCGCCATCTCCGATCTGAGGGGAGTATGTCCTACTGGCCAATTTAATGGACTTTGCTTAAACTCACTCATAAACCGCTCTTTTTGGGTCAGGTATATATATCCGATGCAGCAGGTCTCTGTGGCACTTAGATAACTCGTCCGAACCACCTCCCTCAAGTATTGTTTGCACAACGAACACACCTATGCTCGAGCTTGGTGTTGTTCGCCAAGGCTGCTATCCTCGGACTAGCATATACCTGCGGAATCTCAACGGCTTGAAGAATAAATATGTTTGAATAATTACTCAGAATGCTGCTCAGGATTTCACTTACTAGGTAGTATACGAAAGTCTAGTAGAATTTCGATATTGTATATCAAGTAGACGACCGAAATGTTCGATGCGATCAGTTCAACAGTGGATGATAGGGTCCGTTTACAAGACCAGCAAGACGACAAACGTAAAAGAAGATCAGAATCGAAATATTCCGGCGCGGAACGTAGGACATTGGTGGTCTAGCCATGGCATATTATCCCACTGTTTTGTAGGTTTTGTCACTGTTAAATATCTTAAATTGTACATCGGATGTCGCCATGTTCGCTGCGTTCACCACATGTATTAGTAATGCACTCCAGTGTGCATAGAAAAGTCGGAGAGTTATAAAGCTCTACAACCCAAACGGGAGTGTTGAGCAACTGTGCCTTTTCTCAGACATTTGTGTCCATATCAATTACAGTTTCTTCCTTAATGAAGCAACGTTTCCGCATACATCTCTCTCGATGGTCCTTGGCACATTCAAATTGCATCCAACTAGCATAAACGCACCTAAATGCTACCGTTCATTGAATGACAAATCCCAAATCTGGCAGTGGCACCCCACTCGATGTATCAATTAATTATATCGTTGAAGCTGTTGCGTAATGGAAACGGGTGCCCTTTGTATGGTTCGGGGTGAACAGATTCGGCTCATCCATTCGTAAATTCGAAAAAGCGCTGCGTGTCTGCTATATAGTTTTGTGAATCGTCAGGAGTGCACATTCCATCTAACCCCATGTGGCGCTCGAACTGCAACTCCACTGTAACCCATTTGTGGTTAAGATCACAATCATTAACTTCCATACTTTCAGGTACTGAGATGTAGATGTTTTGTGAAGTGGAAATCCCGTTACGCGCAACTCTCCAGACGAGACAGTTTCCAATAATTCTGCGCATCTGTTTTATGGAACAAGCAATCACCAATCTAACTTTGGTCACATTGCGCTTTTGTGGCAATCAGACAAGCAAAAGACCCGTTGTCACTAGGCAAATTGGGTTTCAGTTTGAGGAATCTACGAACACACTGTGATCAATGACCTACAATCGAAAGCGACGGAAACCTCGATGTATACATGTGCTCAGAACTTTGCATTTCGTCAAGGTTAACTGGAAGTAGTTTTCGAAGGACCATGCGTAGACCCTGTCGAGATCACTTTGAATTGCCGCATAGTCGTCCACTGTCTTGATAAGGTCTTCAAATACTAGATAGTCTGACTGCAGCATCCTAGCAAATTCTTTAACGAATAGTTGGAACAGACGTGGCCCTAGTGCTGATCCTCCGGACACACCACACTTGACTTTAGATGGGTCAGAGATGGATATGCAAACTCTCACATTTAGCTGAGGGTAAATGTAGAGGTTACTTGTCCAAACTAGCACAGAGTCATCGATTCCACAGCTTCGAAGTTAGTGAAGAGGAATTCGGTGTTCCATGCAATCGAATGCTGTAGCTAGGTGCAAGTGTACGATGTCAACACGTTGTCTGACATCGACAGACTTCGACCAGCTTGCTCAGACAAGTACCAAGTTTGTGGTCCAGGAGCGATCTTAGCGGAATCCATACTTCTCTGACTTTACGATATGGTTGTTCTCAAGATATCCCATGAACGCCTGTACGAGTATACCATCCATAACTTTGGATAACACTAGGATGAGGATGCTTTGACGCCAGTTAGAAGGCTTCGCATGATTCTTACCCTTGAAACTACGAATGTTGCCCGTTTCCACATGGGCAGAACCTGCGTTTCCACAAGGCTACATCGGAAGAACTGGATCAACGGTTCGCCAAGACTAATGGTGACTATTTTCCATGCCTACGGTCTGCTATTGTCCACATCAAGAGAGCACCTGAGTGGAACTTCGTACTTGGGCACAAAATGAGTGCATAGATCGGAGGAGGAAGGGGTGCACAAGTCTGCTCCCATTAAACCAGTGTATCTGTTGGGAGAAACATCGGTAAACCGGGTTACATGGCGTGTTGTTCTACTAACCTTTCTCATTGATTTTGACTCCTTAGTCCGATTCAACATGAGTCGGTAGATCTCGTACATGCTGGCTGATGACACGCATATATCTTCCAGGTATGGCTTCAAAGTCAATTTTTCTAGGCTTACTGTATAAGCATTCCAAGCTAATTGCCAGGTCACTGAATAATTTTTGTCGGTGTGGGGGTATTCTAAATCCAACTTTGGCAAAGCAGTTGCAGCTGCACAATCCAATTCATGCACTAAACGTGCTTCAAACACGCACTCTACTATCCACCCTCTACACACTGTAGTTTTGCAAATGTGTCTCTACCTCGTCGACCAGACAAAAGTATAAAGCATTATGTGCTCGTACGACGGCTTATGATTCATAGGTCATTCCGTAATTATCCAGATTTCTATTTGACCACAACGCTACTATTTAAATGTTGGCCTCTAAATCCTGGCAAGGAGGTTATACTTTCCATCGGGTTTTTCCTTTGACTGTTGTCCTGTAGCCTTTGAATTGCTTTTCTTGTCACGTCGGTCGCATGAGCGTTAAGGCTAAACATTCACTCTTTACGGGTACATAAAAGCGCATTCATGAATTCACTTGACTTGATATATTCATTGACTGCGTTCATGTCACAACGCTTCCTCAAGCAACAATTTTCCTTTGCCGAGGCTACATAGATCCCCCATCTGAACAAGGAGTATAGTGTGCAAACGCGGCGTATGGTTGGCTGCATGCGGTTATGGATATTTCTGTCACTATGAACAGCCGCAGGACGTCTGCGCCTACAGAGGGACTGTTGTGTCTACACGTACACTAGTCCCCTGCACGCAGGGTCTTGAACAAACACGACCAAAGCCCCGAACGAGCAAGCAGAACTCTACTGGTACGCAACACAAACTTCTATCCACGCCAACGGTGCATACACTCAGTACATTCAAAACAACCCTGGTATTGCTCGCGAACGGACGGGCATCCAATCACAAGCTACGAAGTGCGGTCGTGGTAAGGCCCGCGCGTACGCGCTGCCGCACTACTCCCCCTCTTCAGCGGTAGGTTCACTGCGGTGGCCCTCGCTTCAGGACACTGCTTCGGTTGAAGTGCTGAATATAGCTGTCTGGCGTTGACTCGTCTGCCGTCTGCTAACTCAAGTTCCTGGCCCTAGCGCACGAGTAATTCTGATGGGTCTCGTCAGTGCCGGTTCTCCTTTCCGTGTTTGCCTCTCCTTTATCCTTACCAACGTTCCAGGACGCAGCGATGTGGCCCGTTTTTCGTAGGACGACTGATAACGCCGGCGACGTTCCAGTTGGTGGGGGTCGTTGTTTTCTGCAGCCGAAATAGCTGCGTTTAATTTCGTACGCAACTTCCTGCCAAACATCAGCTCACCTGGCGTGCGATCAGTCGCTCTGTGGTGCGATGTTCGGTGAGTAAACAGAGCCTCCAAAACGGCATCTTCCCACTGCCTGCCGGACAAACGTGCTGTCTGTATAGTTTTCTTTAGCGTGCGATTAGTGCGCTCAACCATGCCGTTGGCTGCTGGGTTGTACGGGACAGTATGTACGTGCTTCACATCACGAACTTGTAAGAAACGTTTAAACTCATAGTTCGTGAATTGTGGTCCGTTGTCTGTCACAATTTCCTCAGGAAACCCAAATCTAGCAAACAGATGTTTCAGCCACCGTATAACGGTTGAGGTGGTCACATCGCCACACAAATGGATTTCCGGCCACTTACTGTAATAGCACGTGGCAACGAAGCAGTTCCTCTGGTGCTGTGGCGCAGAATGAAACGGTCCCATGATGTCAATCACCACCTTCGACCAAGGTTTCATTGAATACGTAACAGGTTGGATGGGGGCATCGATTGGTTTGGAGCTCTTGTCGACCTTCTGACATGCATCGCAAGACCGGACACACGCCTCTGCCATTTTATTCATTTTTGGCCACCAAAAGTATTCTTGAAGTCGGCGCTTCGTCCGTACGATACCCGGATGTCCCTCGTGTGCACATTGGATAATTTTTGATGTCAGTTTCTGTGGAGCTACGAATCGCGATCCTCGCATAAGGCAATCATCAACGACCGCTAGCTCATGTCGTAAAACATAAAACGCCCGTAGTTCACCACTCAACTTCGCGTAGCGAGGCCAGCCTTGAGAGAGATAGTGAATGACATCCTGCACATATGAATCACTCCGGTTAGCTTCTTGAAGTTCTTGTTTAGTAACCGCGGAGAGCACACTTGATTGTAAAGCAGAAATCATGACTTTTTCTTCATCGTCTTCATTCTTGTCGGAATCATCCAATGGGAGACGTGATAAGCTATCTGCCATACGGTTCTCGGAGCTAGGGCGGAAGATGATTTGAAAATCATAGTTCAGTAACCGCGCATACCAGCGGTTAATCCGTAGTGGCCTGTGACCATTGGTTCCTCGGCTGAGGAGGGCAGTTAGAGCAGCATGATCCGTGCGCAATGTAAATCTCCGACCAAACAGAAACAGGTGCCATTTTTCACAGGCCCATACACAGGCCAGGGCCTCCCTTTCACCTGCGGGATATGAAACTTCAGTAGGGGATAACTTTCTAGAAGCGTATGCAATCACTTTTTTCTCACCGTTCTGAATTTGAGACAAGACCGCTCCTAAACCGATGTTTGACGCATCCGTTGAGACGAATGTTGGGCAGTTTTCGTCGAAAATGGCCAGCATTGGGATAGAGACGAGGCGTCTTTTAATTTCTTCAAAGGCCGACTGCTGCGAAGAGCCCCAATCGAACGTAGCTTTTTCTTTTGTCAGCATTCTCAATGGCTCCGCTATAGTTGCAAAATCGGGCAAATAGCGCAAGTTGTATGAGCATAAAC
This sequence comes from Dicrocoelium dendriticum, assembly GCA_944474145.2. Taxonomy (NCBI): domain Eukaryota; kingdom Metazoa; phylum Platyhelminthes; class Trematoda; order Plagiorchiida; family Dicrocoeliidae; genus Dicrocoelium; species Dicrocoelium dendriticum. The sequence goes on along the minus strand of OX104066.1, from coordinate 138,873,362 downwards.
CAAGAAAGTGCTTAACCTCGAATGTATTCTTCGGTACAGGGGCTGCTGCGCATGGTCGAATTCCACCATCTAATAAGACGTACCCAAGAAACTCGACATCCGTAGCACAAAATATATACTTTTCCAGGTTTAGCCGAAGATCTAGGCTCTCCAATCGCTGTAACACAGCGCGCAGCCTTGAGCCGTGCTCATCTCTTGATTTCCCGAAAACGCATATATCATCCATGTAAGCAATTTGTCCCGGTAGATCTGCTAGTGAGTGATTCATAAACTTCTGCCAAGCTGCTGGAGCGGAGCTAAGTCTCATCGGCAAGACTTTGTACTGGAATAGACCACTCGATGTCAGAAAAGCCGTAAGTGGTCTGGATTCTGGTGTCAATGACATGTGGAAAAAGACCTTCCTCAGGTCTAGTTTTGAGAAAAATCGCGCCAGTTATCTTGACCAACAACTCGTCAACTGTGAGAAGAACGAATTTTTCGACGACGATCTGACTGTTCAACGCTTTCAAGTAGTTGCATATGCGCCCAGTACCGTCCTTCTTTAACACCGTGACCATCGGATGCACCCATTCGGAACAGTTAACTGGCTCTATCAAATCGTTGGAAATCATCTCTTTTATGGCCTTTTCTACCATCGTACGTTTGGCCAATGGAATAGGACGTGGCTGCGAAATCGAAAACGGTTTAGTGTCCTTTTTAAGGCATATTCGATGAGCAGCAGATGTAATCCGGCCAATCGACTCAGTAAATAATTTGTGATATAAGCTTTTAAGTACTGATGTTTTGAGTGTCATGATGCGCATTCGCTCGATAGATGGTGTTATGTTGAGGGCAACCATAGCATTTCGCCCCAGCAAGGCTGGACTGTCTTCGGAGGCAACAACACAGCAACATCAGATGCGAATGAGAGTAAACTGAGTTTCGTCATTATACATCCCCGAATTTGCACACGTGAATTTGTGTACGATTCGAATTTATACGACGTAGGATTTAATGGAATGTCTTGCAGGTAATTGTCGTAAATGCTGGACGGGATAATTGTTATCGGCGATGCCGAGTCTAGCTCCATAGTCACTGGTACAGAAGTGTTAAGCCCATGGAGTGTAACGGTACGTATGTCAAGAGCAGGGAGCTTGGGTTCCAGCGAAGCAATTCGTCGTGTTTCTGGTTGTAATCGTCTTCTGATAGAAAAAACATTCGGTGTAGTCGGTGAGGTGGAAACATCATTTTGTTGGTCAATTAACGCGACTCGACGCGAGCGGCAGCATCTGGCGAAGTGGCCCAGTTTGCCACAGCTTTTACACTCAGCTGTACGAGCCGGACATGTTTGACAGTCAGCTTTGTGGCGCGAACTCCCACATCTATAGCACGAAACAGTCGAATTCTGAGGTTGACTGGAACCCTTGTGCTGAATCTTACTGACTTCTAGTATATCACTCGACTTGAATAGCCTCGAATGTTCAACGGCGGTTTTTATTAGTCTTGCGATCTCTATGGCTCTTTCCCAGGTAAGTTTTGAAGGATCTTCGGAAAGTAGCTTTTCGCGTATACGATTATCCTTCATACCGGTTATCAACTGCTGCGTCAGCATAACACACTCAAGTTTATTCTTCGGGATGCTAGTGTAGTCACAGGTTTTTACAGACCGAATTAAACGAGCGACAAATTGTTCCAGTGGCTCTGCATCTTCTTGCCTCAAACAGCAGAACTTGTAGCGTTCAGCGAAAATGTTTGGCCGTGCACCCCATGACTGATCGAGTACATCCAATGCCTTTGTAAGTGTATCGAATTTCTGCAGATATAACGCATCGAAATAACGTTGACCTTCATTGCCCAACAGGTGACAAAGTAGTTTCAGTTTTTGCTTCTCATCGTAAGTAGTAGTTGCTGGGAGTAGGTCCAAGTAATTCGTGTAAGACGTTCTCCATTGGATCCAATCAATCCCCTTAGGTCTAGTAGCAGGATCGCACCAAAAGGCTTCTGGAGGTAGAACGTGAAATGCCATTGTAATGGTCCACAGCCCAGACGTCACTGTTGTGTCAACACGTACACTAGTCCCCTGCACGCAGGGTCTTGAACAAACACGACCAAAGCCCCGAACGAGCAAGCAGAACTCTACTGGTACGCAACACAAACTTCTATCCACGCCAACGGTGCATACACTCAGTACATTCAAAACAACCCTGGTATTGCTCGCGAACGGACGGGCATCCAATCACAAGCTACGAAGTGCGGTCGTGGTAAGGCCCGCGCGTACGCGCTGCCACAGGGACCATGGGTGGCTTGCGCTGCACCACCCACAGCTCCATCCACCCACCCCATATCCAGTGTAAACCCGAAGGAATAAGACCGGGAGGCATGCGGATGGGAGCAACGTTTCATCAACGGAGCCTGCCCATACTCCTTCAGAGGCAAACACAAGCCCGCTATATTTGGGAAGCAAGCGCACACAAGGCGGTAACTGGACCGTAGTCCGCTCCACACTAAGTGCATGGAACCACTCTTTGATCCTAACACGACCACGTGCACCCCGTCCCCTTCAGCAACAACCAACTGTCTCTTGGAGCCAGTATGTACGAGGTAGCGGGTAATGGACTGGTAGGCACCTTGCCAATATGCACATCAAGCACAACCACACCGGTGATATCAAGCAAAAGCCAATCACTTTAGTGAAAGATAATAAATGAAATAAATCGAGGAATACATAAGGAAACGGTGACCTAAATCTTAAATTAATGAGCATATGAACTAAGTTGTTTACAAATGAATCCGAGATAAATTCAGGAGGTGAGAAAGTACATTTTACGGAAATGCCACTAACGTGAAAATGTTATCGAATTTAACTGTAAGTGGCTTAAGTGACGTGTGCAAGTTTATAGAAGAGAGCACTGGTAGACATTTATATAAGAAAGAAAAGCATTAGGACAAATTTGCCAACCCACCACCTGAAATAAAGAGACTAAGCACGCATACACGCGGTTAGTAAATCCAATGCAGCGTATCTACCACCGCTGCGCCAGTTCTGCCTACTTTCTCTACAGGACCGGTCGTATCTTCGGTGGTGGTCCCGAGTGACCTCGCTCATGGCTCACTAGGCCTGCCTGACTCAGGCACTGGCGACCGCATGTGCTACAGCACCATGGGCTCGATGTCGATGGAGTACAACCTATCGGTGCTTGCCGCTTCCGCACTTGCCGCTTCTTCTCTGCATGCATGAGGGCTTTCTCCCGCACTTCGGCAACTGCCTTCGTGATTAGATCGCGCCATGCACGCCGATCAACCGTCTTCGATTCCCATGAACTGCAATCAAGGTTAGAACGTATGAGGCTCACTTTAATCATGTCCTGGTATCGTAACTTTGGTTTCCTCACGTGCCGCTTCCCAATACTCAGCTGAGCGTATAAGAGTTGTTTCGGTATCCGCATCGAATCCATACGGCTTACATGACCGATCCACCTCAGGTGTCTCAGTAAAAGTGTGCTGCCCACTGCATACATTCCACTTTGTCGCAACACTTCCGTGTCAGCAACTCTGTCGCCCCAACCGATGAGCAAAATCCGTCGCAAAGACTGTTGTTGGAACTGCTCGAGATATCGCACAAATTGCCGGAACATCGTCCACGTTTCACCGCCGTATAGTAGAATGGACAGCACCATCGATTTGTACACCATCAGCATCGTGCTGCAAATGCGCAACTCAATGTGTAGCTGCTGGTCAGTCAAAACCACACTCTTAAGGTAGCAGAAGCGGGAGGTGGTTTATAATACCTGAGCACCAAGGCTGATTCGCGGCAACATTGAGAATTGCACCTCCGGAGAAGGCTGAAAGAGACAGACAGTTTTGCTTGTATTGATGGTGAGCCCGAATTTGGCCGTTGTCGAAGCTAGAGCCCTAATCATGTGCTACAACTCATCCGCGCCTTGTGCAAACAACACACAGTTGTCAGCGAACAGCAACCTATGGATAATTGTCTCATAGACTGTGATTCTCGCACCGAAACGACGGATGTTCAGCAACCCACCATCAATAAGGTGCTCCACACGAACACCGTAAGCACAAGCCGCATAAAAAGCACAAGACACCATCGCATGAAGATACAGTGCATTTGATAAGAGTCTTTCGTTTTTGCTCAGTCGCCCCGCGCTGGTCAGGGGTAGATTGGAACGCACTAATTTGCCGACCCACCAATGGCATGTAAGTCTACTGTATTTACTCACCCACACATGTCTGGGGGTGTGAATACGACGTGAGGACGCATTGCGGTGCACGTGTCCTTGAAATATGTTAATGACCCTCGTCGATTCCGACAAAGGCCAGCTCAGATTGGGTCGATGCCGACGTTTTTGGCTGGTGGTTTGCAACATCTCGACAGCAGTGCATAATGCACTGGCTACCGTGTTCAAATGTTGATGGCGCTTCGACAGTTGCTTAATGTTATCCCAGCAAATGATAAAAGGGTTAGTGACAACGCTGTTGTAGACTGAATGTTACCTTCACATAAACTACCTTAGCAAAATAAGAATTCGTAACAATTAGGTGGTGAAAATATGAGATGCTACTTCTGCATAAATGAGTCGGGAACAATGTCTACCAGCTACTGGAGGCTCATCGGATCTATTTGCAAGTGCGCGGCCGCCTAAGGAGTTAATTCCAGCAGAATACAGAAATAAAAAGAAAGCTGAGTGCAGTGCCTTTTGAACAGATTTTATCAAATCTCATTTTATTCCATCAGCTTGGAGAATGAAATCAAAATCAGTTTCGCAATGAGCACGAGAAGGAATTTTACAGTATTGGTATGGTAAAAGAATCCTAAAGTAGATAAAGAAGCGTTTAGGTCAAATCTAATCACCCATTTTAGAAAGAAAGGTGATGGAAGAATCCAGCGCGTACGATGCATTTATTTGATTAAGCCAGTCTGTTTACGGCTGAATATTCAAGCGTTGTTGGTGTATTAAGCATTTTATTGACTTGACTTCAGTTCCCCGCCTTGGCAGACTTGAATGTTTAAATATTCCTTATCGCCCAGATACGTATCCGGCCAATTTGGAAAACCTTAATATGTCATGGTAGTAGAATTTTTGGTATTTTAAGTATCCATGGAAACTGTGTAAATAGATCACTGAGGATTCACGTTCAACCGTTTGTTCCACGGTCATGACACATTCAGTAGTTGCGAATGACTTAACAAGCGTAAAAGTATTGCCCATTAGTTAATTTCCGGTGGCCGGTGGGACTCTCTGGGACTCTTTTAACTTCCGATATAATTCCACGGGATGTACAGCTGAGCGGCTAATCGTACTCCCACAACGACCGAACAACAACAGATCATGGTGACGTGCTGGTATAGATTTGTTTTCCTATTTCGTTAGACTGCTGCTACCAAAAGAAATGCGGATGTTCTACGTGTGCCCTAAAGCTCGATCCACATGAGTGTTGGCGAAATGTGGGTGGGTGAGATTTACTGTGTTATGTGAAGCTGCCGTTTGCACTAGTTGCAAAATACCCAAGACAAAATGAACCGTAATCGCTTTCAGCTCATACGTCCTTTTGACACGTCAAAGAAATAGAACAAGGGTTCAAATTCCCTACAGGCCTAGTGATCTGGAAGCAGAGAGTGCGGAGATGATATCTGAGATTGGGGCAGCACTACACGTATGCTGGTGGACTCGCACCAAACCGCAATCAGATCCCTCATGTATGAATTTGAAGTTGACGAGCTGCTAACAACTTGTCGTGGAGTGTGAGGCATGAATCCAGTAATACCAAGTGAACATCCAGTGGCCCTAGCTTGGCGAAAGCTGCTGCTGTCACACTCGCTTCCATAGCAGTCATGCTAGGAATACTGTAAACTGGCTTCCATGAACTTACCTGAGCTACAAATCAAGTGGACTGGTCACTACAGCAAGATTCATCTATCGAAGCAATATAGGCAATCCTAAAGGAGTATGGAAAACTATTGTGCGCAAGATCCGTAACCCTCAATTATCAGATGGTTGCACTAATGAAACTAAAATGGTTCGACAAGTATATTTTATTTCATTAGACATTGACGTGTACTAAGGAATAAATACAGTCCGATGGGTTCTGCCGCCGATTACGTGGTGTCATAATCATGGCTGATTATTGCTTTCCTGTACACTGTGAAATGACGCATACAATGCGATTTCATCAACATTCCTTATCCACAAACACGTGCAGCGAGTAGTTCCTTAATTGGCATACACGGCAGCATGTAACAATCATTTCGTTTGATATACAAATACGTTTTCCTGAGAGATTGAGCGATACTGTCAGCCTTTCATGTTACACCGTCACGGTCACTGTTATACAAATTAGGCAGCGTGCACCCCACTTGGTTCCTGCAATTGCTATCAGGGAGTTATGCATTTGTTCGGATTACGAATTTGTGTACAGGCAAGGGTTTTGCAAGGGTCAACACCAGTAGATCTAAAAGACTGAACAGAAATTTCCTGGAAAGCAATTACACTTGGACAAGTATACTGTCTACCTGTTAAAGTGTTTCAACTGCGGGTTCCATGGATATAAAATTATTCAAAACTAAGCAATACATCAATTGCATCACAATTAACGTAACAGTGGACTGCGAGATCAACTTATGAGAGCAACATAGAATAGCAGACAAAGATAGAAAGTGACAATCAATTAAGTATGGTGAATATTTTAATCCGTATGACTGGTTACAAATAAACTGTTAAGGTTGCGCCTTATCAAGTCTTGCATTTTTCGACAGACCTACAAATTGCTAATGGTTCGATAAGCGATAAGCGGTTTTAGACTAAGATGAGAACATTGCAGAATGCTGAACTGGAAAAACCAGGTTAACTTGACAACAAAAGTAATTCGATGGCTTATCAGTTCGTCTTCATTTCGGAAGGAAGAAGTGATCGTTGGAGACAATGAGATGAACGCTTATCGAACCATTAGCAATTTGTAGGTCTGTCGAAAAATGCAAGACTTGATAAGGCGCAACCTTAACAGTTTATTTGTAACCAGTCATACGGATTAAAATATTCACCATACTTAATTGATTGTCACTTTCTATCTTTGTCTGCTATTCTATGTTGCTCTCATAAGTTGATCTCGCAGTCCACTGTTACGTTAATTGTGATGCAATTGATGTATTGCTTAGTTTTGAATAATTTTATATCCATGGAACCCGCAGTTGAAACACTTTAACAGGTAGACAGTATACTTGTCCAAGTGTAATTGCTTTCCAGGAAATTTCTGTTCAGTCTTTTAGATCTACTGGTGTTGACCCTTGCAAAACCCTTGCCTGTACACAAATTCGTAATCCGAACAAATGCATAACTCCCTGATAGCAATTGCAGGAACCAAGTGGGGTGCACGCTGCCTAATTTGTATAACAGTGACCGTGACGGTGTAACATGAAAGGCTGACAGTATCGCTCAATCTCTCAGGAAAACGTATTTGTATATCAAACGAAATGATTGTTACATGCTGCCGTGTATGCCAATTAAGGAACTACTCGCTGCACGTGTTTGTGGATAAGGAATGTTGATGAAATCGCATTGTATGCGTCATTTCACAGTGTACAGGAAAGCAATAATCAGCCATGATTATGACACCACGTAATCGGCGGCAGAACCCATCGGACTGTATTTATTCCTTAGTACACGTCAATGTCTAATGAAATAAAATATACTTGTCGAACCATTTTAGTTTCATTAGTGCAACCATCTGATAATTGAGGGTTACGGATCTTGCGCACAATCGTTTTCCATACTCCTTTAGGATTGCCTATATTGCTTCGATAGATGAATCTTGCTGTAGTGACCAGTCCACTTGATTTGTAGCTCAGGTAAGTTCATGGAAGCCAGTTTACAGTATTCCTAGGATGACTGCTATGGAAGCGAGTGTGACAGCAGCAGCTTTCGCCAAGCTAGGGCCACTGGATGTTCACTTGGTATTACTGGATTCATGCCTCACACTCCACGACAAGTTGTTAGCAGCTCGTCAACTTCAAATTCATACATGAGGGATCTGATTGCGGTTTGGTGCGAGTCCACCAGCATACGTGTAGTGCTGCCCCAATCTCAGATATCATCTCCGCACTCTCTGCTTCCAGATCACTAGGCCTGTAGGGAATTTGAACCCTTGTTCTATTTCTTTGACGTGTCAAAAGGACGTATGAGCTGAAAGCGATTACGGTTCATTTTGTCTTGGGTATTTTGCAACTAGTGCAAACGGCAGCTTCACATAACACAGTAAATCTCACCCACCCACATTTCGCCAACACTCATGTGGATCGAGCTTTAGGGCACACGTAGAACATCCGCATTTCTTTTGGTAGCAGCAGTCTAACGAAATAGGAAAACAAATCTATACCAGCACGTCACCATGATCTGTTGTTGTTCGGTCGTTGTGGGAGTACGATTAGCCGCTCAGCTGTACATCCCGTGGAATTATATCGGAAGTTAAAAGAGTCCCAGAGAGTCCCACCGGCCACCGGAAATTAACTAATGGGCAATACTTTTACGCTTGTTAAGTCATTCGCAACTACTGAATGTGTCATGACCGTGGAACAAACGGTTGAACGTGAATCCTCAGTGATCTATTTACACAGTTTCCATGGATACTTAAAATACCAAAAATTCTACTACCATGACATATTAAGGTTTTCCAAATTGGCCGGATACGTATCTGGGCGATAAGGAATATTTAAACATTCAAGTCTGCCAAGGCGGGGAACTGAAGTCAAGTCAATAAAATGCTTAATACACCAACAACGCTTGAATATTCAGCCGTAAACAGACTGGCTTAATCAAATAAATGCATCGTACGCGCTGGATTCTTCCATCACCTTTCTTTCTAAAATGGGTGATTAGATTTGACCTAAACGCTTCTTTATCTACTTTAGGATTCTTTTACCATACCAATACTGTAAAATTCCTTCTCGTGCTCATTGCGAAACTGATTTTGATTTCATTCTCCAAGCTGATGGAATAAAATGAGATTTGATAAAATCTGTTCAAAAGGCACTGCACTCAGCTTTCTTTTTATTTCTGTATTCTGCTGGAATTAACTCCTTAGGCGGCCGCGCACTTGCAAATAGATCCGATGAGCCTCCAGTAGCTGGTAGACATTGTTCCCGACTCATTTATGCAGAAGTAGCATCTCATATTTTCACCACCTAATTGTTACGAATTCTTATTTTGCTAAGGTGGTTTATGTGAAGGTAACATTCAGTCTACAACAGCGTTGTCACTAACCCTTTTATCATTTGCTGGGATAACATTAAGCAACTGTCGAAGCGCCATCAACATTTGAACACGGTAGCCAGTGCATTATGCACTGCTGTCGAGATGTTGCAAACCACCAGCCAAAAACGTCGGCATCGACCCAATCTGAGCTGGCCTTTGTCGGAATCGACGAGGGTCATTAACATATTTCAAGGACACATGCACCGCAATGCGTCCTCACGTCGTATTCACACCCCCAGACATGTGTGGGTGAGTAAATACAGTAGACTTACATGCCATTGGTGGGTCGGCAAATTAGTGCGTTCCAATCTACCCCTGACCAGCGCGGGGCGACTGAGCAAAAACGAAAGACTCTTATCAAATGCACTGTATATATTAAACAGGGAAGGAGCTAAGACAAAGACTTGCTTCAAACCAGAGATAACTGCAAAGTCATCCGAGGTTTCGTCACTCAGCTTCCTCCTCATCCGCATACCACTGTGCATACAATCAATTGAACTTACAAACATACGCGGGCAATCAAACTTACCCAACACAAGCCACAATACCTCGCGGTTGATCGTATCGAATTCCTTGGTGAAATCAAAAAAAATGCGAGTACAATGGCAGGTGTCGTTCTCTGCATCTCTCCTGCAACTGCCGAGCCGCAAACGCCATATCTGTAGTACTGCGACCCGAATGAAATTCATATTGCTCTTCCGTCACATTAGGTTCCACTACCTGACTGACGTGGCGGTTGAGCAGGATTCGGGCAATCACCTTGCCCACACAACTCAGCAAGTTGAGGCCACGATAATTCGTGCAACATTGCTTGCTACATTTGCTCTCGTACAGTGGAAGCACAAGGGTATCCTTCAGCTCAGGAGGCACCTCCTCAATTCATACGCGTTGCACCAAGTGGTGCAGCGCAGTCACCAACGCCGGTCCGTCGTGTTTCAAAATTTCATGATGGATTCCGTCGGCACCGACACACTTGCCGTTTCGCAGCTGAGCAAGTGCTCTCTGCTTCTCATCCAGTTTCGGCGCCTCCGCTAGACTCGCCTTCACATCGTGCTGCTTGAGGCCGTTCGATGTAGGCTAGTCGATCGCTGAACGGTTGTTCAAGAGACAGTCAAAGTGTTTTCTCCAGATCTGCATTATGTGTGCAGTCTGTGTGTAGGTAGCGCCTGAACTACCATAGATCAGCGTCCTCAGCGGCTCCAATCTCGGTCCATACACTACCTTCTAGGAGTCGAAGAATTCCTTGTGTTGGCGGCGTTCGGCATAACAGTTCATCTGCTTCGCCTTCTCCGTCCACCATGCATTTTCATGCGACGGAGCTCTAGGGTCAGTCGTCGTCGTAGTTTGAGAAACTAACTGTTCTTCCCCAAGTCACTGGGGTCTACCGCATGTGCAGCAAATACTGCATTCTTCTCACACACCAATGCGGCGCATACAGTCGATAGTGTCACCGTTTCCTAAAGTGTTACTTAACGGTCTGGTTGTTACCTGGGCCATTTAGTTTGGATCCTTAGTTTGATATATCTGTTTTCCTTTGTTTGTTTAGATTACTGTATATAACCCAGCTTAACTTTGGCGATTTGGTTGTCTAGGAATCGCTCATTACACATACTCTGTGATGGGTGGAATGTTGGGTCTGATGAGAGTTTAAGCTAAAATATTCCTAAACAGGCACTCAAGTCTACTGAAGCTCAGCGATTCCCGTGCTTCACACACATTTCGCAACTAGTCTGTTTAGGCGAATACATTTTGTGTGTGCGGCCGAACATCAACGAAACTGGTCGAAATTAGCATATTTTACAGCAACTCGGTAGATTAATTTTCGAACCCCACTAACGGTTTGCTTACGATTCACGTCAATAAAACTGCGAGCTTTTAACCTCATATGCTTTGAATTATGTGCTTTCAATAACCGAAATTACGTCATTTCCTGTCTCGAGTATCGCCGTATACCGAACACCAAGGATTCGATCAAACACTGCCTAATCACCGAGTGTTTAACAATCGGATCCAAGTAGCGGGCTCTCAATGTGACTTACCCCGCCACACATATAAGTTGCGTGCGCACGCGACAGACACAAACTATCAGAACCAATAGCACAGTTTGGGTGGTAAACCGTTAAGTTGACAAAGTCCGCGCAACACACCTGCCAATCAGATGACAGGTGGATCGGAAGTGGCCAGAAACGCCTTTCGAGAGGGCACAAGCACGCGGGTAAACACAGTTCCACTCACATACACGCATACACGTGTTACACGCGCATCACTAGGTGAGAGATAAACACCAGCAGGCGAACTATGGATATTTTAACCGAAACCATATCCACCTACCGAATAGGGTTTGTTCGTTGAATTTCAGTGCACTTCATGTGTTAACTTGAAATGTAGGAAGTAGTAGCTTTCTCTCCTAATTTCTTTTGGTTCTCATCAGAAAAACCACTGTAGATTTCGATAGTCAATCGTCCATCATCAAATCGTTGCTCAGTGGTATCAAGCACAGACTGGTAAAGTTGGAGTCGCGGGTTCGATCCCCAAAAGGATTAGATGGAATGCGCTCTGCTGACGATTCCCGGACTGATGAAACGACCGTACAGTGTTATTCTTGGTTTATGATGGCTGTCTGGCTGTCTAACTATAAAATTTTTTTGCTTAAGTCGTATGTGACTAGAAGCTCTCTCAGTAAATGGACCAGAATGGAAGTTTCTCTGGTGTTCTGGAAAGATTAACGCCTACTGAAGGAAAACGGCGATGCAAGCAGTTTACAGCCTAACCGATTATTATCGTTCTAGAATAATGCTTTGCTCTCCACACGATCCACATCAACAATCTATGTCAGCTTCTTCGATTGCTGTGGATCATGTTTGCTGATGACCTAGTGAGAAACTGATCCCCCTGACGACTGTGATGCACTTCAACTCGACCCAGACCGCCCCTGCAAGTAGGATGTCATAAGGTAATCCGATTTAGAGTTCATCACACATACTGTTCCGTAACATTATTCTAAGCTGTAGAAAGGCTGCTGTTTCCATTTCGCAAGCAATACCACACTTTAGATGTAAACTCACACTGATGCTGAAAATACAAACTTTCTTTTGGATCATATCTGTTACCTTGGGTCTGAAAACTGGATGGTGTTTGGGAAGGAGGCTCGAAGTGCCGAAGCAGGACCTTGATAACTCAGGCATACATGTCACGCATGTGGACTGGTCCAAGTTCAATCAAGATGGGCACGTTCCTGTGGTATTTAATATGTTTCTCGATTTCTCATCAGATACATCACTGTAAAGTTCGGCACTTAATAATAAACAATAAACAAGGAACAATGAGCTATGCCGGGTTGAAAATATTTGCTTGACGAGTCTTGCAGGATGGTAGAGGTAAAACCACAATATACAAAGATGTGGGTTGTCTGTTTGTGCATTCCTCTGGCAGATACGCCGTTAATCATAGTACCGACCAAAGTATCATAGGTACACGGAAATAAGCTACTTATGAACTCCGAACGTCGTTGACCTTTGTGATCGTAGTGCAATTTTGGTGTACCGATTTTCTCAGCTAGACGCGCAACACGATGTCCGAGGCTCCACGCACCACCGACAGGAATTTGAGGATACAGATACCTGAGGAGGATATTTCACTGGCACTCAAACATATACGATTTGAATTTCGTTATTAATGATCTACGGCTCTTATGTGTTTACAGAAGAGTAGTAGGGGGAGTTGAATGGTATAGGTAGAAATTCGTCACATCAAGACTCACTCAGACAGCCACCACAAGCCCGGAAAAGCACTGTACGCACGTTTCATGCTTTCGGGAATCATCAGCAGTGCGCATTCCATCGGACCCTTGGTAGGGTCTCGAACCCGCAACTTGACTGTTGCCAGTCCGTGGTTGAGACCACTGAGCTACGGGGGATGGCAACGACCATCGTGAATAAGTTACTAGATGTGATATAGCGCCGCTCACTATGTGTTTGCATAAGCCAAAAGGTTGGTACCTCGTGTTGGCTGTTTATGTGTTTGTTTGTTTGAGGAGCTGAGCAACTCGATCGCAGATTTCGTCGTCACTTGAGTTGACCTTTTGTTGCGTAGGGACGGTCCTAGCCGGGGTAGCTGCAATCGCAACAAAAGCCATGGCAGCAAGACTTGCACTTCACATAAGCCCGTGACGGATGAGACCTACCGACAATAGTGACTAGGTTCCATCAGCACTAGCTCCCAAATTTTGCGCTCGACAATGCTTATGCGGTATACACTGGCCTCTGTAAAGCTTGTCGCGAAGTGGCTTGGATCCTTACAAACTCATGGGCGAAAAAGGCGCGTCGAACCTAGATGCAGTGAGTAAGATAGCTTCATAGTTTTCTGTTGTTTTAAGTGTACGTTTCCGGTCCGCTTGATGTTGATATGGTCAAGCTCAGTGCGCTGGTTTATTGAGTTTCATTTAGAGCACTATACTTCGAGGATCTCTCTTTTCGTTTTCTTGTTTTGTCATGAGTCAGAGCCTCGGTTTTGCTTCAATCAAAAGCGTGTACATTTTCGTCGACTTGCGCAAAGATCAGTGACGATGCGCAGTGGTTTTTGTAGGCCCGTTTGGGTTCTTCTATCATCTCTGACTATTTCCAGTCTGTTTACCCCATATATGTTCTTTGTTTTGACACGGTAGTTTGTATGCAAGATTTCACCGTTCACAGGCTTCTGGTTTCTCTTTCGGCATTGATACAATGTTCCTCAATGTGGCTGTTAGTTTGTGGGCACCGATCACTTAGCATCATTTGAATAGTCCGGTCGCAGTTTTCTACATGTATTGCATATATATCCCACTTCTCTTGTGTGGGTATAGGTTGGGTATTTTTCCTTCCGGGTTTCAGACACCTGCAGATGAAACTCCGTGGACACCCGTTGCGCAGGACTGATTTGAAAGGACGCTTTGTTCACACCGTTTCGTTTCGAAAAAATTGCTGCTACTACCATCACTATGCACTGAAGATTTCGACTCGATTGGTAATCAGAGATATGCAATCGAATTTCTCAGCTCGGTACACAAGCAGACATTCCCTCTGGATGCTTTTCGGACCAGTACCGTTATAAAATCATGCTGATCTAAAGAGTTTATCTGATGTAATGTTGGTTAGGTTTCAGTTTGGCTTCAGTTGGATACCCCGAGATATGCCGACCGGGCGGTAACCTGCTAAAACGAGGTAAAGTGTAGTACCGCTACCAAATGTAGACACATAGAAGAGCTGAAAGGCGGTAAAAAGGGGATACCGCATATGCAAATAACTACTAAACGATGGAGCGTTCACCTAGATCTAAGGCACATTCTGGATGAGCAACAAGGCAATGGTGTGCTCGCTATATGTGTGGCAGAAATCTAACAACTGCTGCAGCACCTGCGAAAATATAGCCAATATAGCTTGGTTCCGGTAGAGAATCCGTCTACTCCTACATGTTTGGGATGTTCCTTCCCTAATAAGGCAGCAAATCAGAGAAGGACCATAAGGAACATTACCAATATCGGCTTTCGCTGACAGTCTTCCGGTTAGAACAGACGTAGAAATAATAGCCAGTGGGAACTCGCGAACTAAATTCATCCGATACAAGAACTCCATGGAAGTCGCGCGTAAACTACGTGATGTAGCTCATCCCAAGAGTCCCATCTACCTAGCTGACACATCACAGCGAAATGGTCAGTCAGACATTAGGCAAAGAAGACAAACATAAACACGACACATGCTACTGCAGTGAGCACCTGAGAGTAGTAGATAGGTACTACGCAACAAACCTTCAGCATTTTGAAGAAAATCTTTAAGTCACATAATGGGTGATAACATTAGGAGAACCGTCCATATAAGTGAACAACATCAAGAAACCCATGCTAGACTTGTTCATCGTTATCACCATAGCAGCAGTGGATAGGCCGTTTGCTCTGGTAGCTATGATCTGACGTAGTCCTCATTTGGTAACCCAAAAGAAAATATAACAAACACAAGATGTAAATCCCCACCGAAAAAGTAACCACAGATTGTGTGTGAAGACGTAGTGAACCGAATTCGGAACCGAATGATTGTAAGGACACAATGCAAACACGAAACATCCATATCTACGTATAAGGCGATGTCACTTGAACGTGCAGTTAAGGTGACCAGTTAGAGGCAAGAACATGCCTGGTCCAACGAATGTCAATAGATGAGTACACAAAGTTCACCCCGTGAACTACAGCTTAGGCGACAAGGCATTGTCCTTTGCTCTGTTTGAAGGAGTATAAGTAATGGGTGTAAATGTACCATGCACCATAGGTGTCTAAAAATGCACCAAAAATGCATAACGGTAAATGGAAGTTCTACACGAACAATTTTAAACACCTTCATTCTACATTGTCACTTGTTCTCATCTTCAGTTGACTAACTTACTCTTTCGCCGGACTGAAACTCGTGGCGTGCTTCACACCCTGCTGAGATGCGATGGTGTTGAGGCTAAGCAATTGGAGTATGACGGACTGGCGGGGACGCGTTTTGTACCGGCAATAAATCGAAGTACCTTCTGTTACTTTATGAACTCATCACTACTGCTGCTGTGTCCCCTAAAAGGCGTTCAGATAATCCATTGCAACGAATTTGTGATGCTGTCGATTGATATTTGTGTTGTTGGAGTGGTTGAGCGCATTTTCTGGTGTATGAGCCATATCTGCCCACATTGCATTCCTGTATCCACTGTACGGGTGCATACTGCGCGTATGATGGACAGATGTGACAGACCTGTCTGTCTCCACTCAGTTCAGCTCAGTTAACTCACGACGCCTACACTTCGAGTTGTGCCATAGAATACCTGGCCCATCATATCGACGGGCCTAAAGAGGATAGTTGTGCTTGGCTCATATCTTGTAAGAACACTACATGAGTAATGCGAGTGTTCGGCGTCGTGTATTTGGTGTAGTACAGCGAGGGAACCCATCAGTACCGTTGTATCAGGCAACAGGCTCCGATGGCTGGGCCACGTGTTGCGCATACCAGCACTCCGACTGCCGGGAGGTACATTGTTTTGCGCGCCGGGGTTGTGGATTAAACAAGGGAAGGGGTGACCAAGCGATGAAGTGGTCAAGGTGAACGCAGGCCTTTAGTTGGAAATTGGCCTCGGTTGGAGCCTGCAGTCTCCCTGGCTTGGATCCGAAAGACGATAAACACGTTCAGTCGAATATACCTGTTGACATGGCAAGGAACCGATTGCAATGGAGTTGGTGTTGTAAATTTCTTTGTCCCTTACCTTCATGTTTATCCTACCCTCCAACCAAGCTTTCACAGTCGATGCGCAGTAGAATACTATGAACGGTATTACATTTTAGGTTTTTATTTTGTATTCCTTAATTTTATTATCTCGCTTCCCCATTTAAGTTACCCTTTTATATTTCGTCCCGATTGCTGAGGTGTTTCCTCACTTTACCAAACGTATAATGAAGATGGTAGTGACCGCACCCAAGGTCGCCTTTATATAATGTCTTTAGCGATGAAGTACTAAAGATCAGGCAACGAAAGCAATTTTTACTGTCGGTAAAACCAATCGGTATGTTGGGATGTAATAGCAGCTAGGGTATTTGAGAGGTGGGGTGGCATAGAGCCACATGTTGTAGTCGGTGCGGTGCGCATCCAAAAAGAAGGATGGTAGGTTTCTTTACAAATTCCTTTTCAGTACTTCCTCACCGCTGTTTTCGTGTTATCAGATGGCAAGACCTTCCCTTTATCCGACTGGGTACATTAACTACAGACTGGTCACACACTGGGTTTGTTGGTCGATACGCTTCCTACACAAGCACTCTCGAAAGTCGATACACGTCAGTTGCAAAGCACGTGACCACGACGCAAGCGATGCGAAAGTCTCGATGGCTCCCAATTGACCTACAGGTATAAATTTTTAGAATATACATCAGTAGAAATCCCTACCTGTTTCCGCGCTGTGTTCATTCTTGGCGGATGGTTCAGTTAGACACAGCACTCCCTGAGACCCACTTGTTGGTAGAAGACCAAAAGACACTGGAAGGCACGTGCCCATGGAGACTGTGTGAGGCCGGAGCATCCATGTGTTACAACAACTACACGTGACTGCTTCACCGAAAAATCGCAGAACCCCCCGGGAAGCTGCTGAAATCCGTTCATCGTATTGGATAGCAGGGTTTAGTGTACACTAGAAGAGAACTGACAGTGGTCTGATACATGAGTTTCTCAATGCAGCAACCTTACCGTGTTTTAGGCATCGATATATTTTAAGCGTCGCGTTGACATTGAATATTGAAGTAGTGTTTGTTCACCAAAAGGCATCAGGCACCTACAGCACATGAGCACACTGTACCAGCAGCTTCGTGACGATTACCTGTCGCGATTGGGCTGGGTAAACCGCATAGCCACTTGCACCTACGCAGACTCGAACCACTGACCTTCGTATTGCAAGAACAGGGCCTTGTATTTGCGGCCACGGGACAACTAGTCCACCATCCCCCAGCGGCGTTTTTCAGTCATTGTGGCACTAGCGGTTGAATGGTTAACACGAATCCACAGGTAGTACACTAGATGGTCTGTTGTTCTGATAAATTGTGCTTGAGCAAATAAACGTGGATATCAGTAACACGGGTTACTCGCTGAGCTGCACAGTTTGATTGCAGACATTTCGCCACCTGCAGTGATGCAACCAAGTCTTTCCTATCGATAAGCAAATCCGTAACTCAATGTGTGCTCCATCGATCATCTTCCTAGCGTGCCTTCCGTCAGCCCATTGTTATCCGTACTATTCACGGGTTTCTCCGTAGGACAATAAAACAGTAAGGCGAAACATCACACAGCACGCAGGTTGTAGCCAAAATACCTTCCATTGAAACAGAGTACAGTTCTTGTAGATGACAACTGCTATAGCTGAAGCATCACATCACCGTATCCCTATTTCTCTAATAACTGTAGAGTGGTGTTAATATATTCGATACATGCGTGAGTGAATTCCAATGTGTTGGCGCGGAAACTCGACATCAATCCCTGTGTGGTTGGCATGCCGACTAATTGCTTGAGTGAAGAGTTATTATAGAGGTTACTCGTGAGGAGGTTATTTTGCAAACGTGTGATGCGGGTCAGTGTGGAAGCGACACCACTCACTTCAGCGACCCCCCGTCCATGGCCAGAGGTATACTACAGATAAATTACCAAAACTTGTCATGTACCGCCTAGCGGCAGGTTACGGATTCAAAAGATACGTAATTGCGTTTGAGGGACCAGCCGTGTGGCTGGACTGCATTCTCTATTGAGTCCTCGGTTTACGTTGAAGGAGGTCTCGATCATTCCGATCAACAATACCGTATCTAAAGGGGATTGCGGTGTTACACTACTTAACACCGAAAACGAAAATTCAAGCAATAAACTGCTAACTTACTAAACAACATTTTCTGCCTGAATCATGCGCACATAGTTTGGTGCAAGTGCAAGTATACTGCCCTTTGTTTTACCAACAAAACGGGTGCCGCTTGATGCGTCTTACTTTCCTGATGCTCGTATGGGTCATATGTGTTACATGATATGAAGTAATGCGACCAGCACACTGTTGACACGATCCTAGAACCCAATTAATATAGAGGTGGAAATAAGACTTTTGGTGTTTGGCTGGCAACCCTCCAGACTTTGACAAGCATGCAGAATTGCTTAAGCAGTTACCGGCCTGTTTCAACTTAGCACTGCCATGAAAACATATCTATCGAAATGTCCACTTCCGTTCCACTGGTTAATGATTCCGATTTCCATTTTCACATAAACCTAACAGTGTGACTGCTTTAACAAATGACCCCACTGTGGCTTAACATCAAAATCAACGTCTAGTTTTCCACAGGTATGCAGTCTGACCGTTAGCATCGAAAATTATATGATCTCCTTCCCGCAGAGACTATATGTGACTTACGTATAGGTAATTGGACGGGATCTCTTACAGACATAGCAAGGCGTCTGATAACTCATAATCTAGACACCAAGCTCGCTATGCTATTCACCCCAATGATCACGACCCTGCAATCGAGAGGTAGAACCGATATCAGTGGTCCTGCATAGCCCTTCTTTCAGCTTCATACGAGTTCAAACAGCTTAGCAACACAGCACAGAAATCGCAGACAGCCGTTATCATGAGGATGGAAGATCTAAGCCGCGCAAAGATTACACCACGCCCAACTTATGACCCATCAATAATTAGCGAAGATGATAACGGACCACATATATCATTGGAATACGCCACACGGCATTCAAATTACATGGTGATATAGTTGTTTTACTGGTTAATGTGCGCAAAATGACAAGGGAGGAGTTAGGTTGGTGTCTGTCTAAGTGCTGTGAAACTTGTTCACCTAATAATTTGTCCTAGAGCATCGCAGCATCGAGATTGTCAGGGTGTCGCCTATACGCAACTGACATCTCTCCCAGCGGCACTCACTTGTGTTTGTGCAAGGATCAATGTGGGAAGTACATTGCGTATACGTGTCAGCTGATCAGTAGTACGTGCTACAAACAGGTCGGTGATGGTTAGGAGAGTAGAAATGCGACTAGTAATTAAGTACAAATTGATCGTAGCGAAAGGTCGCGACGCAGGAATACAGTAGACAAAACGATAAGTTCTTATTTTCATAGTTCAAATTTTAACTTTTTACTGTCCTTATCATCATTATTGTTATGTTGGTAACCCCAACAACTATCCAACGCGATTGTGAAGCAACACTTATTAGACCGTATAGATTCATTGTTTATTGTTCATTGTTATTCATGCATACGTTCTTCACTCCACTCCTCAAAACATTCAGTTACATTCGACGCAGCTAACTTTTGTTCACGGAACCGGTGATCATCAAGTCACCGCCTAGGAATGTACTACATCCTTATGGCAATCTGCTTCACTGATTGCTCCAAACGCAGAGTCAAGCAGCGTGATTGCGCTATCGTTGTAGTAATCAGGTCGTTGATTTACTAGGTACTCTTGCACATATTGCAGTATTTTTGTTCGAAACTATTTGTAACGGTGACTGCGAATGCCGACTAGGTTTACGCTAGTAATATGATCCATTGTGTGACCGTGTTGCATCATGCAGTGACATGTATGTTGTTGCATTATGAAGTCCAAGCCCGCAGGGAAGAGATGGTGAGTCGTAGCACCCATAGATGGGTAAAATCGCATGACGGTACTCGAGAGGGATAGAGTCTGCAGTAGTATCTTACTGAATCTACTGTTCTCCCGTGGTCTTCTTTGGCTTCCTTGAATAGAGTCCTTAGATTTAGTGAAGGCCTATATCATAGTGTAGACAATTTCCAGCCGAAACATGCTAAGCTCACTTTATCGAATCATGTTAATGTTGGTAGAAGGCCTGCATCCATAATATTCATTGATGTTAGTCGCTTTATCTACAGATTGATGTCAGGAACACATTCCAGAGTGAATTACAAGTTTAGAACAGGGAACTCTTCTACTCTCTTTTAATGAGTATCTTGAACATTATCAGAATGCGCCCGCGAAACTGTCGCTTTTGACCAATTGGAGGCCGACAGCTGAATTTATAGAGTAACGGTTTTCAGATTTACTTACTTTGTGTCTTTTAGTATTTCTGTTTACAATTGTAAACTTACAACATTTCGCATCTCTAATACCTTTGTCTTACTGTGCCATAAATTTTGTTACGTGCTCGCACTTGTTACTGTCTGGACGCTCTGCGGTTTTACTGCTGGCTTGTTACGTGCGATTCGTTTCGGTTATTCTTAAGTCTATTTTATTAGACTGTTAAAACTGTGATTTTAGAACCACGGTTAAACATTGCAACTCATTCTGCCCACCGCCCTTGGTTCTACCGCCCTACCGTGTGTTCGTATAGTGACTCGGCCCGCTTTCTGACTTCGAATTACTAATATAAGTTGAATAATTGCGGCTCGTTGATAAATAGATGAATTTAATGAAATCTCTGCCACTGAATTCTCACAGGATGCAGATGGATTAAAACAGGCGTCATCCTCCGTGCGGCTTTCTGCCGTTTTACGTAGAATTAGAGAATTGAAACAACACCTAGAGTCAATGCTTTTGAAGGAAGTGAAAGTATTGTTAACTGGCGCTGTTACACAGAGTAATCAAACAGAATATGATCCGTGTAAACCTGACTAAACCAATTTTTCCGGTGCATACGTTGAAAAATATTTTACAACCTCCTCGACCGAGAAGCGGTTAAACCAAGTGGATGATGAGGCGACTTCCAGATCTTTTTCCATGGTTCGAAACCCGCCCGGAACTTATGACAGCATTCGAGGTTGTCGACCTGGTAAACCTGGCGGGGCAGCTTCTAAAGCTGGTACGTCGAGGAATTTGTTCGGACTACATAAAAGAGAGATACTGCGTTTTGACGGTGAGCCACCACGTTATTGGATGTTTATTCATATCTTTTAAGCGAATGTGATGAATTCAACGACAAGTCCCGAGGTACGCCTGTCTTACCTTATAAACTACTGCGAAAGGCAAGCAAGTGAAGCAATCGAGATTTGTGTGATATTAGAACCAGAGGAGGGAATCCGAAATGCATTAGGGATGTGAGGTCCAAGTTCCGACTCCCACATTTGATAGACAGGTCACACTTTGACCATTTGGTTAAAGGACCTCATGTAAGAGCCAACGATTCGGATGTGTTGCACAGACTAGCTGAACGGATGAAGGCTTGCCTCAATACGCTACGACGGTTGAATTATCAAGCTGGTGTGAACGCGACAGTGACAACAGAAGCAGTGGTCTGAAGACTTCCATACGACCAGCAGACTGAGTGGTCCAAGAAGGCAGCCTGGATCCTTCAAACATGTAGAGAGCCCAACGTCAAGGATTTGTATCAGCTGGTTTGTGAGTGTGCTGAGATCGCCACCACCCAAGCAATATGAGTAGACGAGCTAGTGCATTGGCGTGAGGGTCCTCAGAGCTCGAAGCACCTTGAGACTCGAGGAAACCGCATAAATGCCTTCTCTTAATAGAGAAGGGACGCAGTCGGCCCATAGACATCCGACTATGTGCGTAGGGTGTACACAGACTCATTAACTCGTTCACTACCTTCGGTTTCTCTAGGTGAACAATGTTGTACCTCTGTATGAAACCGAAGTATCTGTCGAAGAACTTAAATCCCGGTTTGCTTAGGAACAAGATGGTTGTCAGTTGAAGCCCCATCCTCTACTGTACAATGCCCAAGTAGTAGGAACACCACGTGCCGTTGTGAATGAGGTGACAGCTTCTGTAAATCAAGTAGCCTTGAGAGTCATAAGCACGAAACTCCGTGGCAAATACATGGTTATAGTGACGAAAACCCTACTGGATCCTGGCTCGGATACCTCACTGATCGAAGCGAAACACTTGCACAAGCTTCAGCTACTCAATATATTGGAACATATTTGGAACCGATCGGGAAGTCATCATTTCAGAAAACTTGGTAAACGACCGGTTAATGTATTTATGGTGATACACAACGTTTCGCATTTGACACAAATGCTTCATCAGGCGAAGTGAATTATCTAAACATTGGCATTTTATAGCGATCATGGCTAAACTACATACAAAGACAAATCAATTTGCAGTTCATCTATGAATGATTACAACGGTCAAAGGTCAATATGTTCGTGGGTACACTGTAGTTTGTTTCAGTCAGAGTCAAGTGGGGGAACGAAATTGCCGGTCCGTAGATAATTACATTGTGGCTAACAATCTTAATTGAACCGTTGCAGGGAACTTGGACACTGATAGAATTTGGCTTTAGTTCTTCGGAGGGTGGGTCGATAGTTCATTCCGACTTGGGATCCATCCACCGATGCTTACAAAGCTGGCCGGAGTAAGACTGGACGCCAGGCACTGGACAGCCCTACTCCGTCTATTCTATTCACGCAGTTGTTAGCCTTGGTTATTTCTATAGCCTCAGCAATCAGCCTTTGTTTGGCTGATCGTAATCCCTTCCTGATTACCTCCACATTTTCGAAGTCAATTTTATGCCCCGTGTCTAGCGCATGCATTGCTATTGCTGAATCTCTGAGTAGAGCTCCATACTCTAGCTCATTTCGCGGAGGTCGTGATATGTGTCGCCTATGTTCTGAAATCCTTGTACGTAATTCCCTCGCTGTTTGGCCTATATACACTTGTGTACAATCTTTACATGGAATTTTGTAAATACAGTTAGTTGTTCTATCTAAAGGGAGTGTATCCTTTAGGTGCACAAGTGTGGACCGTAGCGTTCGACCCTTCTGGAAAACTACCCTTATCTTCTCCTTATTCAATACTCTCCGAATCGCTTCTGAAGTTCCTTCTTTATACGGAATACCCACTGTCGCTATCCACTCTGCGGTTGGAGTTGCGCGTGGGTTGAGACATTTCTTTAGCTGTCGTTTCACCAATCGTTTCGGATATCCGCTAGCTATTAAGGTTTTCATTGCTTCCCTCTGCGCTGCTTTCTTATCTTCTTCCTCCGTGCACAGAGCTCTTGCTCTGTGAAATAAAAATGAGGCGATTCCCGCGTACACGTGCTTTGGGTGGCTTGAACTATAGCTGAGTACCCCATCTGTGTCCATTGGTTTGCGATACATCGTTGTCTTTAACGTTCCTTCCTTCCTATGTACCAGACAATCAAGGAACGGAAGTGTACCGCTCTGCGACTCAACTTCCATGGTGAACTTTATCGCATTGTCAATAGAGTTCAAATAGTTTAAAAATTCTTCCTTTTTATCCCTTTTTATAATCGCAAAAGTGTCATCCACGTAGCGCCACCATACTTTCAGGGCACCACGGAAATTGGGTAATGCTTTATTTTCAAAATCTTCCATGTATATATTTGCTAATACGGGGGATATTGGAGATCCCATGGCCAGACCCTGTTCTTGAGTGTACATTCTAGACTTAAATGTGAAATGAGTCATGTCGAGACACAAAGCTATCCCCTCGACCACTTGATCCACTGTCAGCTTTGTTCTGTCCTCCAAGCTGCTGTCCCCTCTCAAACAGTTTTTCGCTAATCGTAACGCCTCCTCCTTGGGTACATTCGTGAACAAGGAGGTAACATCGAAGCTGACCATCAATTCGTCTTGTTCGATGCTCACCCCTCGCACCATTTGTGCAAACTCATAAGAGTTTTTTTACAAATGTGTTCGTTCTCCCTGTTAGGGGTTGCAGCAGGCTCGCTAGATATCTCGCAAGTTTATGTGTGGGAGAGCCTATGCCATCCACTATAGGTCGCAAGGGGACCTTGGGCTTGTGTAGCTTTGGGAGACCGTAAATCCTAGGTGGAATAGCCGACTTCGGATAAATGCTGTACCATTTGCCCTTTCAGCTTCAGCTTTCAAGCTTCAGCTACCAACAGAACCCTCGGTTGTTAGAATTTCCGCCGTTAATGGGGACTCGAGCGTTTGCTCACAGGCGGCGAAATTAGAGCTAATGCCCTTGGACGGAGGCAAGCTAATGTTGGTGAACCACGCCTAGCCTGTTCAGAGGATGTTTCGACTCAGACGCGTAATACCAGAGTCGAAATGGCTACAGTGCTGGAAACACCTGAAAGCTATTCCGTTCGTGGATAATCCAAATCAAGGCATTGGTATTTTACTATTAATGAACGTCACGCATGCTCATTGGGTACTGGAAGAGTTACGGAGCCGCTTGCAGTGCCGACACCGTTGGGCTGCATCCTTCTGAGACCGGTGGGGGATCCAACACACAGACTGCCTACGCGAACACTATTTCTGTGGACGATCTTAACTTCCTTTTCTCATACGAAAGTACGAACTGGAGTTCACTGGACCTCGTAGATTGCTGCTTGAAATATTTGTTGAAGACGAAGATGTGTTGACGCAAATGGAAGCGTCCATCACCAAGTGGTGATCCTACTACCAACTCGGCCTACCATGAAAACGTGAATGCCCAAGGTTTCCAAATAACTACCTTGTCGCCTACCGAGGAATGATGTTACTGAAAAGAAAGCTAATGACAAATGCTGAGTTACATCAGGTGTATAAGGCAGCCGTCGATAAATATATATCGAAAGGCTTTGCAGAATTAGTTGATTCAAAAGCATTTACCCAAAATAACGGAGCCTGTTATATGCCTCACCAGGCCGTTACACATCTAAACAAACCAGCTAAAGTAAGTATTTTTCGCTTGTGCAAGTACTTACCAAAATATCACCTTGAACCGAGAGTTATTGAAAAGGCCCGATGTAATTCACAGTCTAGTGGGCGTGTTCTTGAGGTTTAGAATAAGCACTATTGCCGTTATCGCAGATATCGAAGCAACGTTTCATCAAGTGAAGGTAGCGCCCATTGACAGAGACTACCTACGAATTTTATGGAGCCTGACGGACAACTGCATGAGTCTCCAAAGGTGTTTCGCATAACTGTCCACCCTTTTGGAGCAACGTCGTTACCATGCTACGCCTCATTAGCTCTCAGGTGGAATATTGAAGATTGTAAAGACGAGTACCCCGAGTCAGTTTGGTCAAAGCTACGACAAAATTTTTTATGTCCATGATTGTTTGTTCAGCTTTAGAAGTCGAGAGGATGCTCGGTATTTTATCGGTGGTTTTCGTTAAATTGTATTTAAAGGAGGATTTTGCTTGAACAAGTGAAAGTATAACGATCACTTAACCACTTAAGCCATCTGAAGCACCTATGACCAATCCCATTAAGTTTACAGTCCGATGACGTGCATCCCATCTTGGGACTGAAGTGGAACTTGGCCGATGCTTTTATAACATTTTATTTGACTAATTTCGAAAGGGATTGTACCAGAAGATCAATTTTTTCTTTCACTGCGTCAAGTTATAACCCGTTGGGTGTGATTCCTCCCGTTTTACTTCGAGTAAAACAGCTAATACAAAGCTATGTTCGGGAAGGAATGGGGTGGGGCACTTGTCAATGAGAACGAAGGAGACGAGTGGTATCGCTTCTTACATAACGCATATTCATTAGAACAGTTAAAAATTCCGCGATGCATCAAGCCGGAAAAAGTTGTTGAGAGTGACGTACATTTCTGCTGTTTCTCAGATGCATCAGCGGATGGTTACCGAGCCGTGGTGTACGCCAGGATCGTTGACCAAGGTAATCGAATAAAAATCTCCATTCCCATGGGAAAGTATCGTGTAGCACCAATAAAGGCAGTTACGGTACCATGGCTAGAGCTAATAGCCGCTGTTCTTACCGTTCGATTAGCTTTTCAAGTATCAGAAGAGCTACAGACAGAAAGACCACCGCTATTTTGAACCAACTCAATGGTGGTGTTGCAGCTTATATGTTGTACCACAGAATGTTTCGTTACGTTAGTAGCTAGGCGGCTTTCCAAAATTCACTAGTTTTCTGACCCGACACAGTGGAGGTATGCCGAGCCAGCAATATACCACTATTGAAGAAATGGTTTGGAGGGCTCAATTTCTTGCGGTTCGATTCGTCTCGCTGGCCTAAAATGCCCAACACCCTGAAGGAACTACCGAAGGATTGGTTAGAGGAGGAAGACGTCTGGATGCATTGTAAAGAATCGACGAATACGTGGTTGGAAATGTTCTCAAACTGTGGTAACTGGACCACGCTTAAATGATGTATCACCATTACTCTGAAGTTCAAGATGTTCTTGATGCAGATAACCGGTAGATATCCGAATGGCGTAATCGAAAGTGGGTTGATGTTAAGCGAACTTAAAGAAGTGGAAGCTGGAATATTGTGAAATGTTCAACAATCAACGTTTGCAAGTGAGATTCGAGTAGTTCAAGGTAATCAATAAAAGCAGTCTATAAGACGTCTCAAATGCTCAAAGAGCCCGCTTAAAAGCTTTGTCCAGCTTTACGCAACGGCATTATAAGAGTAGGCGGAAGACTACACCGGACTCCGGTGCCATACAACACCAAGCATCCCATACTGCTCATACCCCGGCACTTTGTAACTGGTTTAATTATTATGGACTGGCACCAGAAAAATAGGCATGTTGGTCCTGTTCATGTACACTCTGAGCTACGTTGTTGCTGGATATTACGTGCACTTCACCAGTTCGCAAAACTCTGAAATGGTGTGCACGTTATAAGATTAGGTACACCCAGCCATGTGAGAAGCAAATGTCCCCATTGATCGAGGACCGTCGCTTGGCAGTTCAGCCGGCATTCACAGTCAGCGCGACTACGTTATGTAATATAGCATCGCTCGCTATCCACTGACTTGCACGTTATTGCCATGCATAGTGGTGGGTATCCCCCTCACCAAACGACAAACGTACAATTAAAATCCTCATTAATACTCCCTTGCAATAGTGAAATTCGGTTTGTATCAGGGTATCGATACTGCTTTATTCAGAAAGGAGAAATTACTCTTGTGGAGTGCTATACGCTGTCAATGCGTACTCTGATATAAAGTATCTGGCTCTTCCCTATCATAGTAACACGCCTTCAAGAGAACCAGAGAGGAGTGAATCTTGTCTGAACGACTACAAGTGAGGAATGCATAGTGGAATTCCTTATTCGGAGCCACTAAATAAATCTCTAGTACACATGTATCAGAAGCACACCTCACGATTCCCAAAACGAAGCATTCCACACCCACTCACCATGCCTAATGCTTTAGAGAACAAGCCGTCCCCAAACTAAAATTGGTCATTCCCTATCGCTATGTTAATTAGACTGGTGAGAACATCCGTTGGCGCCAGTTAACAGGCGGGTTCGGTCGGGGCAGAGGGTGAGCTTAACTTGGGTGATCAATCGCACTAAACTTGCAACACCTGTGCGTGGATGTGCTCGTTCAATGTTCTGCCTGTTGGGTATCGAGGTGAACAACATGAGTTGCAGTCATCCAGGTTCTCCCACAGTTACGATTTAGGATGGTTTGGCGGAGCACCCCAAGGACTTACCATCAGTTCTTCTACTGCCCTGCGGCATTTTTAGAGTCAAAGTTAAAGAGATGCAAATTATCTCCTGTATTGCGATGGGAACACCACGGGTGTGAGGGGGTGCAACGTTTGTGCATACACATTAAATTTTTATGTGTCATCCCTTGCAAGGTGAATCTGAGTCGGGCTTAGTTGCAGGGAACCATCTGTGCTCATACACACATCTCAAATGTCACTTGCCTGTGCAGGTGAAGCTCGCTTTGTCTTCAACTAGGAGACCATCGACGGCCCCAGTTCGTCAACTCCAAACGCATTTCTTCCAAAACGGTGTTGGCGTTCGCAGAGTATTGCAATGGTGTAGCCGTTCTAGCAGTTTCTATCCAATCGTGTGGGTCATCGGCCTATTGATTAATATGAAACGACATCCCACGAATGCTGATATTTGATTCCACTCTTTTACCGGACGCGGTGGGAGTTGGCCTTGTACACGGCATCGATGTATTGAGGTCTTTGGATCTGTGACTGTTGAATCGTTTGAGCAAATTATCCCATCCGAATTGCTCCCTACACAGTTAATAACGGAGGGCGGACATATCTACATTTTCATCCAAACTAGTTGAACGACACATTTGCAAGCTTTGCTCAATTGCTGTCAGTGAAATCATTTGCTTAACTCTCCGCCCACTGGAAAGTTGATACAGCTACACGACAGAGTGCTGAAAGGCCTCTTTCCTTTGCGGACACGGTTCTCCGGTATCACGGAAAAGTACACAGTATTGTTAGTGTTAAATCGCAGTTCAATGGATTCACAACTAAAACATTCGATCCAGCCGATCACTGACTTCGTCTAGCATGCTAGAACAATCTGATTTGCCCCAAATTCGTATGGATTATTCATATAGGAACGTTGTAAACGAACATATACTTCCGATCTGTAGGAGAGATCCAGCTATATCTATTCCATTCACAATGACACAATCATTAAAAGTTTATGGTTGCATCGTTGGATCATCCTTCGATCGGTCACTATTTCTGCTCTTAACTCAGAAAGGGTCAATAGTACAACAATGTACGATTGAGTATGGCGCTGCGAAACTGAAAGGTCTCAAGGCTGATCTTCCTCTTGGATCCCTCTATTGCAGGGGTCACCAATAAGTTTAACAGGAGGCCGAATAACTGAAGAAGTTGACTAGCGTGTGCCGCAGAATCATTCGGCACAATGATTACAAGCCGAAACGACAACTCTGAAAAAAGGACAGATAAAATGCCACACGGCGTCTAGGTTCCGTTGCTTAGCAACGATAATGAATGGTGAATTAAACGAGATCTGAATAGAGAAAGATACTGGATTACAAAAATAACAATAACCCTCATTTAAACACTAGAAAATCAGAGAACTATGGGTCAGTTGTGGAACATCGTTTCATCAAACTTTCAACTAAACTTGTACATATCTTACCTTCACCTATAGATAAAGACTAGAAGGAAACGCAAACCGTGGCCTGTATCTCACTAACACTGCAACACATTTGACATTCCGACCTACAGTGCCAACCGAACAATTCGCACATTCAAGTGCGTTTCTAAAGGAGGAGCCAATATTATCCATTCCGTCACACAGCTACGCAAAGGACGGGTAATCCTGTATTAGCAGCAATACAACTCTGAGGGGCCACTCATTAAAACTCGCAGAACAATACAGTCGTCTGGAGTGCCGCAGAAATTTCTTTTCCATTCGTGTCTGTCGCCCGTGGAATACTCTCCCAAAATCGGTCGTCTCTGCACCGGCACTAACAGTATTTAAAAAACAGTTGGACGATGCACTCATCCACTTACGCTTTGTTACTTAACACTACGTCTCCATCCTTCACCTGGAGTATACCATGGAATTATTTATTGTTAACTGTGGGTGCTGTGAACCTAAGAGGATTGCAAGACTACAGCGGAGCAAACGATGAGTTCTCATTTTTATATTTCAATTATTAACTATTTTACTATCCTTATCACTATTGTTGTTATGTCGACATCCCCACCTACCATCCAACGGGACTTGTAAAGCAACGCTTCTTAACCCGTATAAATTCATTGTTCATTGTTCCTCTGGTCTATTCTGCTGGTCTTCTACTTTGTTGTGCATTATTCGTCTGCTCTTGGATGACAGCTCCATTTGTGTTTCTTCGTCTTTCATGTTTCTTCCGATTTCATGAGGCAGCCGCCTTAATGGTCCACGTGATCTGCACCGGAAACAGGCAACTGGGAATACCCGTGAACTGATAGGAAACGTCAGTGAAAGCCCCAAAGGAAGATATTTCCAAAAGACACCCATTGCGTCCCTGCACAAACCCCAACAATCGACAACCCTGCATGCATGCATGTGCATGCCATGCACGTAAATACCCACCATCCCTTTGTGGGCATGGTTTCTCAGTAGCACGATAAATGTATGTTTGCGACTTAAACACAGTTGCATGCGGAAGTTATTAAGATGCCGTTCATCTGCTAAAATCATATTGTTATAAATCTCGACGTGAGTTAGTTGGCGACGTCGTTAGCAACACCTCGTGACAATTAATCCAATTTTAACCAAAACGACAACGACAAACGTTCAGCAGACTTTTGTAAGCGAGGAAAGTCTGCGGGTGTTGCCGATCGCGAATTTAGCCAAGTGGGTAACATAACGCCTTATTCGGGCCAATTGTGCAGCCGGCTAGCCGAACCCCGACCTTTCCAAATGGTCATCTTTTTTTCCGCATATCAAAGAGCATAGGGGACGCACTTGTGAGTAATGGCTACAGTAATGGCTGGCAAAGAGATTAGATCACAACTTTGTGCGATGGCTTTGAATCCTGAATTAATTTGCCTATAACTTTCATTATATTTTTTATCTTCAAAGGTAGATTTTGGTTGGTAAAAAACATAAAAGGACAGAAAGTAACTTTTTATAAACATTTTGATGTTTATTTTTAAGATGGTGCTTATAAGTACCGACAGGAGCGTAAGTCATCAACCTTGTCACCATGACGGTAGATTACTAAACATGTTATTCGTGAAAGCAGTTATCATTGTCATTGTAGCAGCAAAATACATTACAAAAAGAACAGTTTGAATGTGGTTTAGATTGGATTTTTTGGATGGAACACATATCGCAGCTTCATCTTTCTGCAACAAATCTGGGTCATTGAGCCCCAAGACTCTGCGTCCTGATATATTTAGGCACATAATACTTGTTTTTCCTTCGTCT
This sequence comes from Dicrocoelium dendriticum, assembly GCA_944474145.2. Lineage (NCBI taxonomy): Eukaryota > Metazoa > Platyhelminthes > Trematoda > Plagiorchiida > Dicrocoeliidae > Dicrocoelium > Dicrocoelium dendriticum. The sequence continues at coordinate 138,842,021 of OX104066.1, read as the reverse complement.
CTTTGGTTCGTTTGGTGATGACATCGAATGGAGGGAAGGACGGCCTCTTTTGCAGTGGTCTGTTTCCCATAGCGACAAGCCCCATTGCCAAGTATTTTTACGGAACTGCAGCAGTGAGACGTCATGCTGCATCTCCTTATACATCACATATGCATTGCTATATGTCAGTACCGTCGTTGAAAAAACAGTATGTGCCACTGTTTTATTTCTTATCATAATAATATATTGGGCGCAGCAGATCTGACTTGTCTGCTCCGCCAATGGCTGAAATCTACTCTCGTATTATCTTAGGTGCTACTACGTCGGTCATAGTTCCATTCCGCTCCTTGCGCCTCTAGTAACTGAATCTCTTCCATGGTAACTGGACAACAGATTTATTTTAGTAAACACCCATAGCACAACAAATATACTACAATACTGAACATAAAGATCTTACTGTTATATAAATTACTTGCTGTTACAATAACAAATTGTTAAAATCTCTAAATTGTGCACCCATCCCATCTTTATGCTCAGTAAAGGTTGGAACTGTTAACATTATACTTATGGCCTGATGGTACCTTCTAGTACCGACATATAGTTTAGATCAGTATAATAGATAATATGCTTAAAAGTGCAAAATAAACCTATAGAATCACGGCATGTTCACTAAAAAACGAATAAAATCAATAGGACAGGGATCCTGCAACAAAACCAAGTTTTAAGAAATAAAGCAATTACTCACAGTTCTCTGAAACCAATTCTACAGCACGCTCGACAAGAACTACAAACGTTTACTCCACACACTGGAGAGCAAAGTATCAGAGTTCTGGCTCTATACTAATGGTTAACACAGGGATATTGTACGTATCTTCTTCAGTATCGTCAGAAATGACGTTCGCATCTGAGTAATATTACAATTTAAGCAAGCGATACAGGTACCGCCAGGATACAACAGGTTAAGGATCCACTGATCTATGTTGAGTGGTGCTTTTGTACCTTCAGAGTCGTTCGTACCAGACTGGTCAATGATTTAAAGGGGGTAATAGTGCCGGATACCTTAACAAACGATTCACAGCGGCGGTCATTAACACCTACGGGGCCGCACAAATACACATTACCTTCACTTCCACGGCCATGCTACACCTCAGGCTGAAGATAAACTGTCAGTGGATGTTATCTCTTTCTTTGTGTACCATCAATTTACCTTTTCCTGGGGGACAAGTCACATAGATTGCAACAAATTTACCTGAACGCGTTCGTTAGCGTCATCCAGCGTGGCTAAGCCGTTGTTGTCGCGCACCTAGACCCGCCTAATCATCCGGTCATTATCAACAAAACGTTTCGCCCGATCTACCGTGTGAGGGGTGTCCATTCCAAGCTTATCAAGTGCAGAATCCTTGCATTGGCGGAAGCGATCACGATTCGTCTCAACAACCCTCTAAGGTAGATGGAAATTGGGTATTGCCCACCCGAAAATACTGCACAACCACGACGCGTTTCGATGTAATTTTCATCTCATCAGGTGGAGACAGCAGGATTTGAACCCAGGACCATTGGAATAGCAGCCAACACTACTACCCCTTTGGCTACCGGGTCACGGTGGGCAACACAAGGTGTGTGTATAAACAATTTGTCACATATTTGGCTCTGCCATGGACAGCTGTCGCACGGACAGCTGTCGTGTGAATGACACACCCATTATAGTCATTTTGACATCTTCATTTCTATCTATTCAATCCACCCGTCCTTATCTTAACTACTTAAATATGTTATATTTGCCCTGATGATGCATCATCGGAAACGAGCTTGTTTGCTAGACAGACTAACTGCTAGCATGGGCATCAAACACAAGTTTAATCTCTTGCATCCAATCAGCTCAACACAGACACCTTGTCTCAAGTAAAACGACACTGATTAACGCTTTTATTGGTCGTATCTCGGGTAGTACTGTGCCAACGTCGACCGTATCTCCAAAAGCCGAACTCATGAACAGAGGCAGCTTCAGAGTTTACACCAATCTCCTTGCGAGAAGTCAGATTTGTTTTGATTAATCGGCTGTGCACAACCTCAATTCCGAGGCACAACGATTTCAACCGTTTGGGTTGGCCTCTCATCGTTCAGCTAAATTCTGGTTGTATCAGTAAGGTCTTGACAACATTATGACACAATCTGCATCGGCATGGCTTTCAACGCTTCTGAATGACAGCAACGCCGCTCAACCTGCGTATCCTGTACAACAAGCACACTTCAACTAACGAACCATAATACAGCAGACGAGAATAGGGAGAGTGCCTCCAGTTGTACTTCCATCCAACTGGTTCAGTTGCAATGAACCGTCGGTGCGTCTACGGGAACGCCGCAGCAATGCATCCCAGGGGCTTACTGTGTGTCATTCAGTGAACACGGGTCTTGCGAATCACAATGACTTCCACAACCGACCGGCTTCCTTCTGATATGGACTCCTCAAGTAGGAATAGCTTGAGCTGGGAGGGGAGCCCAACACAGTGGCTGACAGTCTTCGCCTTGATCACGAGGCCAGAACTCCACAGCAACGCTTGATACAACGGTTAGAAGTTAATTATGGCTGGGTTTTTGTGAGTAGTGTACGTTTTCGTAGAAAGTAGAATCCGCGGTTAAACTGCAAAATACGCTGCCTCGACGGGGAATCGAACCCGGACATCCGGAGTTCGATCGCTCTTCGAGACAGAGTATCGTGCAGTTTAATCGTGGCTTCTACTTTCTACAAAAGAATGTTTGAAGTTCATTATTGCGTCTTGATGTATCCGCTGTTTGTCTGGATTGCGCCATGCAATCTCACTTGAAGCCACCATTGTCTTGAAGCAAACCTATGGCATTTTGATCACTGGGACGGCATCCGAAGTGGAGAGTTTCGCAGCTGCTCTCTCCTAACAATGCACCACGCGACCGACCGGTTTCGTCGGGTAGAGATAGCTTGAGACGAGACTGCACGAGACTGGATCTTAACATGGTGCGACCGTTTGCGTACCTCATTGACCCATTGAGCGATACTGGGTGATGCCTCCGGGCACATTGAGAGCTACTCCTACCGGGTTGGTCAATGGTGAGAGGTCAGACAAACTCAGTCTCCTGGTCATCCAGGTTGGGGGTTTAAAATAGGATGGCATCCATTTCTGTAAAACTAAATCATTGCTACATCCCCGCTGCCATGCGGACAGACTTTTCAACCAAAGGCTTTGGATGAGGACCCTAATCGTCCTCCTGTCTAGGTCTGGGTGCCCTGGCAATATCTCAGCCCACATACAATAATGACCATTTCTTCAAACATAAACTTCATCCTGCATCGGCCGTCGCGCAGATTATCAAGGGTCGCCCTATCTGCTTCATACATCAGGGCGGATAAGCGAAAACATGCTACTGCTGGCGCCTCCCTTCTTTCTTTTCCACTTGTATATCTTACTCACATCCCGACCCCTATCATTAACCTTCTTTCTATAATTCCCAGCTTAATTGATAGCAACCGAAGTGCCACTGGAGTAGAACCACCTGCAGTCACCATCCCACAGCACCTATCGGACGCCTATCGGCAAAAGTCTCTTATAAGACCACGCTATCCCGTTTTCATGGCGACATTCAACGTTCGCGCTCTAAAACAAACAGGTCAACAGGCTGCACTCGCACGCACCTTGGACACACTGGGTATTGATGTGTGTTGTGTGTCCGAAACTATGAGCAATGACCCTAATGGAGTTATTGAGTTAACTACATCCGGCTTATCCTCTCGTTATTGATTGCACGCATCCAGAGACGCCGATGCAGCACTCACGGGTCAAGCTGGTGTAGGGATCAGTCTAAGCTCCAAGGCTGAGCCATCGTTGCTCGATTGGATTCCGGTGAACAGCCGTTTATGTGCAGCCCGTTTGACGACATCATCCAAGGTTGATTCACGAAGTAGTACAAAACGTTTGTTTGTGACCTCCGCTTATGCCCCCACCGACTGCAGTTCAAATGCTGTCAAGGACACATCCTCTCACGAAGTGAACGCGCTACTACGCAGTGCTGCTAGTTCAGAGATTATAGTACTTGCATGGGATATGAACGCACAAGTAGAGCGTATGAGCTCTTCAGAAGCTCAGCTGGGTGGTAATTATGGGCTTAACTCCGAAAGGGACTGACAACAGTGAGCGTCTGCTGCAACTGTGCGGAGCACCGGTTGTTTCTTAGTAGCATTGTTTTTAGACACAGTGGGCACCGAAGTGTTACTTGGCGTCCTCCTGGAGCTGGCCAACGATGGACCCAAATTGACCACATAGCCATAAGTTACAGATGGCGTGGTTCCATCCTGGATTGCTGCTCGTACTGGAGTACCTGTGTCGACCCTGATCATGCCCTGGTCCGCTGTCGTTTCTCCATGAACTTGACCGGGAGGCGCACCAAGCCTCCCCTCCGATTGGCAACTGAGAAATTGTCTTGGCCTTTGGTCAGGTAAGCCTATCAAGACGCACTGCATACCGAACTTCCGCTGTCTTGTCCTAATGACACTGAGCTTTAGTGAAATAAGATCTCGGCGGTTATGCACGACGCAGGAGCATCTGGTTGTGGCACTATCCATCGTCACAGCAGCCGTCACTGGATCTCTGAGAGGCCGGTGAACGTGTTGGAATGTAGAAGACACCACCCGGCTGGCTCTGAACACAATATGACTAGACAGGCTATTAGGCGTGAACCAAAGCAGAGCCTACTTGCTGACAGTGAAGCCTGGTGGACCAGTCGGGCTCAGGAAATGGAGGAGGCAGGAGCAGTAGGCAATTACTGCAAGCTTTTCCAGCTAATCCTCACAACTGGTACAAGAAAATCAGGCGTCAGTGAGACAGTCAGAGACAGCGCGGGTACACTAATACACAATAAGGAGCGTCGTATGACTCGTTGGGCGAAACACTTTCAAGATCAGTTCAATTTGCCCCCTGCTCCCGGACCTCTTCCTACCCAGGTGATGCAGGACAAGCCGTGGACGGAGACCGAGGTCCGAAAAGTGATCACAGTCATTAATCCTTTTCGTTTCGCTGGCCCGGATTCCCTTCCACGTGCACTATTTAAGGATGGAGGTGTCGTCTGCAAGCACTGACCTCCCTATTCGAACGTATCTGGAAGGAAGTGAGTGTCCCGGCTAATTGGAGCGAATCGATTATAGTGGCAATATACAAGAAGGGCAGTCGCACAGACTGTGCTAACCACTGTGGTATTAGCCTAACGCCAGTTGTGACAAACTTATTGGCCTCGATTATCGTTCGTTACGTCACTGGGAACGGGAATCTCGGATTAGGGAAGAGCAGGCTGGTTTCCGCCCAGAACCTGGCTGTATAGACCATATATTCACTCTGCTGCAGGTGCTAAAGCAGTATCACGCATAGCGCAGATCGACAATAACTGTGTTCCTTGATTTGAAGAGTGCTTTCGATTCAGTCGATTGATCGATTCTGTTCAAAATACTTACGCAGAAAGGTGTTCCCACGAAGTATGTGAACATCCTTCGTGCTCTATACTCTAACACTACAGGCCGTGTCAGGGTCTACGATGTCCTGTCGGCTAGCTTTCCGACCACAAGTGGCGTTCGTCAGAGTTTTCCGATTTCCCATTTTTTTTCCATTTCGTCGTGGATTCTATCATAGAGTGTTCCCTTGGGGAATCTCACGATGTAAGCATTGAAGTGCTGCCTGGTGATAGGTTAGTTGACCTAGATTATGCGGACGATATCGCCTTGCTTTTCGACCATGTTGCGTCGGCAAAATCAACCCTGAATAGTCTGTGTAGAGTGGTCCTATTATTTGGTATGCACTTCGCACCTTCAAAGTGCAAAGTGTTGCTGCAGGACCACCAGCCACTTGATGACCCCTTGACGCTTGCTAACGAGGAACTCGAGGTGGTCGATCATTTCACTTATCTTGGCAGATGCGTCAACAACGATGCGCATAGAAACGGACGTCAGCTCAAGCATTGTAAAAACCAGAGCTGCCTTATTAAACTTGTAGCATCTTTGGCGACAGAAGGGAATTTCGCTTTGTCTGGAATGCCGTGTATACAAGGCCACAGTGAGGGCCGTTCTGCTCTATGGTAATGAGACTTGGCCCCTTCGGTCTGAAGATCTGAGGGGCTTCAAGTGTTTGATCATCGTTGTCTGCGAAGCATTGCTGGAGTCGGATGGCACCAGCATGTCCGCAACGATAATGTGCGTAGGCGAGTACTAAGTAGTGATAATCATGCTAGCTCATTAGAACAACAGAAAGCACCGAATAAATTGCATTGGCTCTGGTACGTGCTACGTATGCCTGGTCATCGCTTACCTAGGAGGGCCTTGTTCGGTCTACCAGGTGTAGGGTGGCGCAAGGCTCGAGGTGGACAGAAGTTGACTTGGCAGCGAAAAATAAAGTCACTGACAACTAAACTGGGTGCCGTTGGTCCGTCTCGCCTTCCGGGCTGGAGTCCACGTGACTCACCTTGTGCTTGGCTCGAGACTTTACAGGACATTGCTCGCAGTAGACACCAGTAGCGCGTCTGCTGCCGTCTCCTAATCGGATTGCCTGTTTAAAGTGTGTTTGGTGCTGAGTTATCTGTGGAGTAATGGCTGATTATGACGCGGAGCAATGAAAGCCGTAAGGAAGCTGTCTCGCCGATGTCATCTTATCTTTGCACGATAGCCAGCTGTTTGTGACGGTATGTTGTCTACACAAGGTGTAGGCGTCTTTACTCTGAAGGTTTGCTTAGCACATTAAGGTTTTCAGGTAAGTCCCCCTCCTCTCCCTCTTCTTATTCTTTATTTCATAGGTCCTCATGGTTGTAAGGCAGCGAAGCATCGGTTCAATTGGCTGATGTACTGCTGTTGATGATGATGACGATGATGATGATGCTGATGCTGATGCTGCTGCTGATGAGGATGATGATGTTAGATTGAGCTGAGAAGGGAACCAAACACAATGGTTGACGTTGTTCGTCTTGGTCACTAGGCAAAAGCTACACAGCAGCACTTTGTCAAACCCTGTACTGGTGTTCTCCGGTGCTGCTTGTTGTGCGCATACGTAGCAGCTAACCCTGTTCAAGCAACATTTGAGGCATAGTCACGTGCTACCATTTGCAGTTGAATGCATGTGCGTTCCAAAATGGCTCTCGGGACTACCATACTGTTTCCAGCTAGAACGGGCTTATTGTTTATTGCCTTGTAATCGCACGCTCCTGTAGGAACGACATGGTACATGAACCATTTCTGTGGAGGTATCTGATGATAAACTCACTGTTTGATGCAATGCAAACAATATCACTGAATGTACCGAGATCTCAAATACTCCACGCTTCGCCTGCTATTAAAATGTTGAATGTGATGCTTTAAGTCATAAAGGACTGGGCGATGAGCGCAACAATGAATGGAGAGCTTAATTTCCTCCCGCCTCTTCCCCAATGAGAGCATCTTTGTTGTCATGACTATGCGGAGCCAACTGGATACTAAGCATACTACGAACAAAGTTGCTAGGCTGCGGCTGACTAGACTACTGCACTTCAGCGAGTTCACACCTAGTTGTCTCTAGAGTAAGCCCGGATGGAAAAGCCGCGTAGATACTGGCTGGTACATTCCTGTCAGTTGGTTCTGGTGTGTGCTCCAACGACAAAAGGCTTCATCCTCCTCCTCATTCAAAAGGGGACGATAGATCTAATCTTCTGCTGTGATGCCTTCATGTTGCGACAATAGTGTGAGCAAATCTCGTACTTTCTAAGGCCAGTGGTTGTTGTCAGTTCGTACGTTGTATGCATGGCGCATCATCCCAGTCATCAAGGCGGCGGAGTAGGACACTTGAGCGCTGAGTGATTCCCCTGAATGGATTGTTAAAACGGTTTTACCGAGAATCAGC